>CP135552.1:8479415-8565838 GCA_032402905.1 Khaya senegalensis | reverse complement strand
AACAAAAAATTTAAAATAATTAATATAAAATTTAAAAAATTAAATGTGACGTTATATTTTATATATTTTAGACAATCTCTTAAAATATATATTTAATTTATTATAATTAATTTTTATTTATTTTATTTTAATACAATATATAAATATTTTTTTTCATAATTATTAAATATGAGTTTCACAATAATACATAATTTTATTATATATTTAAACTAAAATTTCACTTTATATACAACATTCAATAATTTGAATGGGGTGAGAAAAAAAAAATGTTCTTACCTTAGCAATAATTATAAAATTTCGAATATATTCTTAGGTTGTCATGACAAGCAGTACACCATGGTTTCTGCAAAGATTTAGCTTAAAACTAGCAAAACTATGAGAAGTTTTAGTGAGATGAGAATTTTCCTTCCAGTCCGAGAAACAAGAATTGCATTAGAACTTTCCTTCTTTACACAAAACTATAATCTCAGGCTCTTGACATGACTCCCCATTCTGTATTAACCTTACAATGATCAGCAGCATAATACATAAACGTCCCTGCCCCCTCGTCCGCATTGCAGTGGAACTCCGCTGTTGGAATCAAACAAGTTTAATTTGAGGTGTACCTACCTTGTGACATTTTAGTTAACTTCGCCCCTCCAATGAGTGAGCCAGTATAATATGATATCAATCAATGTATAAACTAGTTTCAAGTTTCTAATTGAGACAGTGGAAAAATAATTTGTAATTTTACATTCTCGAATGATCATGGCAAAAATTCCTCGTATTCAATGAACAATCAGGAACACAGATATAGATAGATACCTGATAAGGACAATGAACTCGGCCATGCTCAAACTCTCCACAATCATAACACTTCCCTTCGAATCTCCTCCTTTTAGGATTCCTGTCATTCGACCATGAAACTGAGCTTTCCCTCTCTTCTTCTTCTGCTTCTTCTTCAGCACGTTTTATAAGGAACTCCTCCCAACTTCGCACTTGGTGCTCGGCGCCTTCCAATGTCAACCGTCCTCTTGTTAATTAAGATATTAAACATAATATCTTCCCACAAGTCAGGCAAACTATAAGGTCAAGTAGATACTTGTGTGACTTCTGAAACCCTTATATCCTCGGACCTCCAACTCCAGAACCATTACTCTCATTTTCAGCAAATGTTCTCTCACATTTCCATTCGGCTGACTTGTGACGGTGGAAGGCCAAGTAGTCATCGTCTGGAAACTTTTGGTGTGCAACGGCGTCCTTACATTTGTCAGGTATGGGTTCGGTTAGGACGTACTTCACTTTGTTGTCGAAGAAGACGAAGTCCACTTTGTTTCTCCACATGTGGAAGTTGGTGCCGCTGTAGTTGAGACGGTACATCGTTTTAAGTTCGCCGTATTCCATTTGCGAAAGAGAGAAATGTTTCATCTTTAAATTGCTGCACAATTTCTGGGTTTCTCTGATAAATTTCAACGACGGATCAGAAATAGAAACGGAGGGTTTGTGCAGAAGTGTGCTTCGGATCACAATTGTTGAGGTTTTATAGACGATTTGGTATATATAGAGAGAATCTGACTGTTTGCAATCGCACCGCATGCATGCATGTCATGACTCATGAGACTGGGCCTTAATCCTCCATAGTAGTCGGTGGCTATTTAATAAACCAGTCGTGTGGTAATACTAATACACTAGACCAAGGGAAATTACTTCATATTTACTAATTAATCCAGGTTGATTTGGTCAGAACAGAGGTGAGCTATTTGGGCTTTTAGGCTAAGACTACTCTTGGGCTGTCACAGTACAGGGATCTTGGGTCGCTGGGATTTCATGGGTTCATATACACCATATATCGCAACGACAATGGCTATACTATTAATCTCTACTAATATATCAATAAATTTCTTCAACTCCCACACTTTTAGAACATTAGATTTTGGATAGTTTTTCAACCGTACTTGCCTTTGAATATATAAAGGCTATGACTCGAGTTCCTCATCATGAATGACCAAATTATGAGAAACTTTAGGGAGTCAAAAGGGCTAAATTGACATTGATTCAAATATTTTGGAATAAGGTTGACAATATTTTAGGGCCAATATGATAAACTTCTTAATTACAGTAATATTTTTTAAAACCTTTAGAGACTAAAGTGATATTTCTCTTGCACAGAGGGAAATCGTTCTATCTTTGCTGCAAGTTATGGGTTTCTTTGACTGGTTCTCAGAGATATTGAGGCGCAGAGGGTTTGCGAAAAATGAGTCATTATGTTAAGTATTCACTGTACTATCACATTTCTATTATATACTGTTAAAAATGTTGAATCCCACTTTCTGGTTCAAATTCATAATGTATTATAGAAAACAAGAGAACTACAAAGAACAAAACCATATGTACAATAATATTATAGCAGTTCAAAGTGTAACACTCATCTCTATTCTATGATTAAGAAGAGCAAATTTAACAAACATAGCCATAGCAACATAGTCTCTGGTTGTATAACATGATGGTGTAAAGTATACTTCCTAGCAAGTTTATGCAAATCTGCTGCTGTTAGTTAAACAGTTCCCAGTCCTGAGTTACTTTTGTAGAAGACTGTAAGCTTGCACGTAGGCTTCCCACACCAGCCTCAAATGCCTCCCTTTCGCTCGTCACTGACACTGCATTGCTGCCGTTGTTAAAAGGATTCGAGTTTCTTGCCTTCAGATTGTCAACTGTGTCCACTAAACTTTGGACCCGGCGAACCTGTTCATTGTAATTGAAAACATCATCATTTCAGCTTATGCATAGATATATGCAAAAGCAAAGCAATGTTGTTACGAGTTTCTATCTTGCTTCGCTTTCATTCTAGCAATAATTAATTGAAAGAAGACAAAGTGGAAAGCTAGTACAGGAGGTCCACATAAGAGGACTCTTTTTCTAGGCAAGACACCAGCATTTTTGTTGTTTCTAAATACATTAGGACATCCACATAGAGCAATTATTGCTCACTTTTTCTATTTTAGAACGTCATGCATGGCAAATTTATTGTCAGGAAGCTCAATTATTTGGACCAAAAAGCAACCACATGTACACAAGAGTAAGAATTCAAATGGTGTTCAATGCCTGTGAATAGAAAAATCTACATATATCTTCAAGCAGGTGGTGTGGCATGGGCTCCAGACCCATGTTAGGTTTCAATCATATCTGATAAACTGTTTCAACTTTCCAGCAGTACTATGTTAGTAAACTTTCTAACTGGCACATAATGAGATCAGGCATCTTTTGATGGCCCAACAGAATTCTGACTCTGGAAGAAACATAAAACTTTAAGAATAGTTCAAAACGGTTTCAACTTTTAAAGTATGGTAAGAAGAACAGCAATTTTATCTAACCTCGATCCGCCTCTGCACTTTTGCTCCTCCATCAGCCTGAATTGTTTCCAGTTTGAGTAACGGCACCATGAGCAACTCTGTCAAGACCAGGAATTCCTTTTCCGCAACCTTGGAGCCACCACCAATGGTTTCCTCCAGGGCAACAACCTAAAAAATTCATCAAACGACTAATGAGTTTTCATGGTGCATCACGATCATAAGGGTTTTCTTTTTCTTTTTTTTTTTCCTCCTCATAATGGCAGCTGACCTTCTCAGAAAGCTTATTGACATCTGATCTGACATTGGCAACCTCTTCATAGGCTTTATGGATACCTTGATTTCTTTTCATCTCCTCGAGCTTCCTCTCTTTGCTAGCCGGGTCTTCTAAGAGTACCACCTTTGACGTGTCTTTTACACCTACCATGTGTAAGCTTTCCTCGTCCTCTTTTTCTTTCCCTCTGAACAACAATCTCTGCTCCTTAGGCTCCAGACCAGTCTCTTGGGCAAGAACCCTTTTTAAATCACCTTCCATTGAAACAAACACAGCCATTAGGCACCAATTTCACAATGTGTAATATTCCAACTTTTGAAGTCTAAGCCTATTTCATCAACCAATTGCCAACTCTAGTTTTGTAACATATCAGGGATTTTGGATTCTCTCTGGTTCTTTTCCCTCATTGACTTCTAATTAGATGATGACACACGACACACTCAATAATAATAAATAGTTCAAACTATGAAGCCATTTCCAACAGCCAATGAAAAGCACAAATAAATTGTGCAACAAAAAGGAGGAAAATATTGTGGAAGAGAGAATTATGATTAAGGTATCTCAATAAAGTAAAAAAAAAAATGCCTTCATTTTCATTGAAATAACTTACCAAATACTCAACTTAGCTTTCCAAATTGATTTCTTTTTCTTTAAAAAAGTAAAAACCACTGAAAAGAACACTACAGTAACCAAACTAGCCGAGAGATAACATTAACCAACTTCAAAGATCAGCCATCAAGTAAAACAACAGAAATGAAAATAAGTTATACCATACTAGCAAATGGACATTTACACCCCTTCACCTTGTAGACCAAATAAGGCATACACACACACACAAATAAATAAATAAATAATTTAACAGATGAGTAAATAATTGAGAAACCCAGGGAAAGCTAGATGATTACCAAAAGTTGATTGAGCAGAGACAGTTATATCACGGTGATAAGAACTATGAGAGACCTTGATCTTGATCATAGGCCCAGAAGAGGCATTTCCAACATCTCTCTTTTGAACAAGCATACCACCAGGTCTTAGCTCCCAGTCTATCTCCCTGTTATGCTCATTATTCACCACTACACCTTTTGAAGTTGATGATCTTCTCATAGTCCAAAAAATTGACTCAAAACTTCATAAAAAATTGATTTTTTTTAGGAGAAAAAGGTGAAGTTGGCTGAGAGAAGTGAGAGGTGAAATGTAATGTCAAGAGAGAGAGTTTTAGAGTAAGCAAACAAAAGCGCTTTGGGACAAAGACGCTCCTCAACAGATTTCAGGAGTAAGCGGTTGGTTGGGTTCTACTTAAGAAGTTGCAAAGGAGAAAAGATTTTCCAACAGAGGTGTGTGTTTCACCATTATCATAATGTAGTTGATGGGGTCCTTGTGACAAGAGTTACAGTTAAGTTGGCCCACATTTCACAGATTGTCACCCGATCAGCTTGAGGGCCTTAGTTCCCTGCAAACACTCTTATACATTGCAGAGATCTAAATACACTCCAACTAAGCCTATATACACCCACATTTGTGTTGGGTATATTTAGAATGCAAATAAGATGCCTTTAGCAGCCCTCTTTTGAATGTGTGTTTGTGGGTGTCTAATGGGTCGTACAAACTTGAACCCAAATTTGCCTACCATCAGTTAAGTGGGCCAAGGCCACGGATACTGATATTTGTTTAAGTTTCTGATACAGATATTTTTCCTGACTAATTAAATATTAGTCTTATATGCAACCCATACATAATATTCCAACCCTTTGCTCTTTCATTGATTAGTAATCTTTCTTTCTTTGGCAAGCTTTTGTTTGTTCTTTGATTACTTGTTGTTTATGTTATATTCCAATGGATAATGCAAATCAGCATTAATTCATCTCCACAAAATTGTTTTCTATGGCATAGGTAAGTAAGCACCAACAATTGCTTGCCCATCGAAGATGATCATAAACAAGATATTCCCATAAAGGGTTGATAGGTAAATTGGAGAAGCAAATGCTCTTGATATATAATAAATTAACTACACTTGGCCTATTTTGTATGACATGTGTATGTCTTTAGTGGTTACATAGTTCCATTTGCGTATCTATTTTGTATTCTTATTTGTTTGATGTTAGTGATGTCTTTCTCACCTCCAATCCCACAAATCCATGTAGCTAGATTCAGATTAAGTTTTCTTGATTGATAACTAAGCTTCTCTTATCTTCCTGTCTTCTCTTTTTCATTTCTTTATGAATTTCTATATAAGAATTTGTACAGATAAATAGGAGGGAAACGACATGTGTCTTTAAATTAGGTTAGAGGGAAAAGAATGAACATGATTTGAGAGGTAGATCTTCTAGAAAAAAATTAAAAAAAAAAAAAAAAAAAAAAAACAAACAAACAAACAAAGAAGAACTCAGAAGCAATAGAACATATGCAGATACATAATTGAGATCCAAAATGAAAAGAAGAGGAGGGAAGAACCTGGGAAGCATTAACCCAGCAAATTAGAAAAATCCAAGGAAGCAAATTCCCCTGAAGCCAATTAGGGTTTTAGAGAGTGACCCACTTCCTCTTCCCCAAATTGTGGGGTCCCTGACCACTCATGGACACATTATAAATTGCACTATTGCAAAGTATCCATCAAAAAAAGCATGCAGACAACATAATGCATGCAAAGAAAAACACAAAGAAGACAGATTGTTCACTTCTTCGGAGAGCTAACACTTTGTGGAGAGTTTAATCATGAGTGCTGAGAGTGGGAGCCAAACATTTACATTTGGCTAAGATCTTACTTCTTTGGTGGTAGTGGTGGGGTCTCAAATGTAATCTACTGTTGCGGGTGATTGAACTTCTGTATGCGTACACTCTACCATTGGTTAATGAGGCATATGTATCGGGTACGTGTCTTTTTCTAGTAATAATGGGTGGTGTTCTTATCATTATTTTGATTAATGTGGAAAAGTGAAGGTAGTTGAACTATATAATGAGTAGGTTAAAGGGCCAAAAAGCTAGAAGGAAAGAAGATATAATAGCGATGGTTATGGTTTCGTAAGCCATTTTGTGTGAGATGATGCCTTTTGCTATTGGGGTTTCTGTTTGATCCCCTCCCCCTCCTCCTCCATAATAGCGCGTGTTCTTCGCTTTTCTTTGCTTGCAATTGCACGTTCTTGTCTTTACTTATGTAAACCTAACAACATTCAACTAAAGTGAAGTCGACACCATATATAATTATTAATAACCAGCTACAAAGTTAGCCATTATAAGTAGTTTTTACCTACTTTCTTGATCTAAAATTTGACATCTGAATATGAACTGGATTTACAATCAACCCACAAGAGAACCGATTACGCAACTTGAAATTAGATGTCCATCTAATCAATCAATTTAAACAGAGATTAATTTTATGGCTATGGCGGCTTTAAAAAGTGTTGCAATTACTGATCAGTCTCCTTGGTGCTTAATGCCAGGGCTGATCACTAAGGGCGGCTGGTTTCTGAGATAGAAATCAAAAGTATTACGTTCAGACAGTCAAGTCGTAATATTAGAACCATATGAGTGGGGGTGGGGCGCAGCTTCTATCCAAGTTGTTAGTGAATGTCCCTTCCAGTACGGGGGTGAAGAAGAAATTTGCACATGGTGGAGCATTTCAAACTGACAAAGCCAAGTCCATATTGGTGTTTTGTTTTCCACGGTATTAACCCTTTAATTACGTTAATTGCCCGAATGATAGATTTCCACTTGGTTATAGAAGAACAGAATTTGAGTTAAAATTACGGCAATCAATATTTGAGGTATAATTGTCAATTCAGGATTAGTTTTTACTTAAATTTTGTACTGGGATTTTTCTAGTCAGGTATCAATCTATTCTTATGTACTTGCAAGATGTTTCTTCTATGCATAAACACAATCTTAGCTTCTTTACGGTTTATTATACTAAATTTGTGCATGGATTCGCATTGTTTTGCCAATATGGAGAAAGAGAGATGGCCTCCATGGAATATACAATTGACCTAATAATTAGCACATTTGATTTCTTGAGTTCGACTTAATTTGTAGAAATGACTGTGTTAACGTGTGTGCAAAATGTCAATTTTCATTTAGACAAAGTGTTGTTATAGCAGCATTGTCAAAAAGTAGCTGCATGCTCTCTCTCCTTCGTCTTGATGTAGCAATAATTTCACTCGCCTAGAAGGCACGTTAGGGGAAGAACTTGTCATTAATTGGTTTTAATTTTTCTTAATTGCCCGAAAGCGAAACAAGACTTGAGTGGGGTTTCACTTTCACTTTCGAATCTAAGTGTCTAAAAGGAAGAGATGGACCACACCCCATTGCCACGCTGCATACAGAAAAACAAATCATCAAACAAAATAGTGCACTCAAAAAGTTTAGTGTGAACAGAAAACGACTCCCCCTCTTACAAAGCCCAACTCATTATTTTAATCCCCTGCATTTGATTATTCCGTGCTGCTAGTTGCTACCATGCATCATACGGTATACACGTAGCTAGTGGCCGACGAAATCTAGACTCATTTAGGTGAACAGCATCTTCTACCACCACCACCACCACCACCACCACCACCACTACCATCCTTTAATTGGCTGAAATTTGAAGTTATTATAAAGTATGATCAGATTCCAAGATATTTCTGATGGCCTTGCCGACGGTACGGAGGTAAGAATTGGCTTGGTAGGGTACATGGGTGTATGTTGGTATCAATATTCTAGTTAACAAAGTACAAATTAAACCACATACTATGTAATTAATTGGGTAATTAATGAATGAGGATTGGTATTCTTAGGCGTGCATCATGCCGTGAGCCTGAGGTTATCCTAACGTAGATTGATTTAATTTGAGTCATTAACAACGGCAAAAGCTACAGGCAAAGAATGCATCTTATTATTAATCACATTTTGTCTAGTATTATTATTATTATTGAAAACTATGTTGATGCTGATGATAGAGAAGAAAACATTCCACATTTCTCCCACTCCTGCATATAAAATCAAGTGATCATCCATAAGAAATTTCAAACCTCCACTCTTTCCTATATCTTCCGTTAGTACAAGCTAACTTTGAAACTCAGTAGTGTATATGCCTATGTTTTATCAGCTGTCTTCTCCGGCCTCTTTCTGTAAAGCTTTCTTCTTCTTTCCGTTCTTATATGAAAGTCTCTTCTGTGTTTCCTTCTGCTCCCGCCTGTAGAATGGATGCTTTTGTGCTTATGGTGTGAGCGATTGAGTTCACTGATAATTAGAATGGGATATGGAGAAATTATAATACGAAGCTATGATAGGCAAATCGATAGAGCTCGAGTGGAGTTTCTTGAGAGAAGATGTGAGGTAGGGCCGGCTGAACGAGTGTTTCTCTTTACAGACACTTTGGGTGACCCCATTTGCAGAATCAGAAATAGTCCGATGTACAAGATGCTGGTACCACTAGCTAATTTCTTTCTTTTCTTTTCTTTTCTTCTTTTACTATTCATGATGATCATCTTCTCCCTGAATTTAATTTTCATTGCACCATTATTGATGATCATATGTTGACGTCTTATCGATCATTTATGTTAGGTAGCCGAGCTGGACAATGAGTTGGTTGGCGTCATTCAAGGCTCAATAAAACGAGTAACTGTCCACAAACCTCCAGAAGATCTAGCCAAGGTGGGCTATGTTTTGGGGTTAAGAGTCGCACCTCTTCATCGACGAAAGGGAATTGGCTCGAGCCTAGTCCGAATGTTAGAAGAATGGTTCTCTGCAAATGATGTTGATTATGCATATATGGCTACTGAGAAAGATAATGAAGCCTCGGTTAAGCTGTTCATAAACAAGCTGGGTTATATCAAGTTCAGGACTCCAGCTATTCTCGTACATCCAGTTAACAATCGAATCTTCCATACGTCATCAAACATTGAAATAAGAAAGCTGAAGATTGAAGAAGCGGAGAATCTCTACAAAAAGTACATGGCTTCAACAGAATTCTTCCC
Source organism: Khaya senegalensis (assembly GCA_032402905.1). Classification (NCBI taxonomy): domain Eukaryota; kingdom Viridiplantae; phylum Streptophyta; class Magnoliopsida; order Sapindales; family Meliaceae; genus Khaya; species Khaya senegalensis. The sequence continues at coordinate 8,556,287 of CP135552.1, read as the reverse complement.
ATACGATATGGGCAATATATTAAGAAATAAACTGAGCTTGGGGACATGGGTGGCGTATCCTCGAGGTGAGTTAAGAGGAGAATTTGGTTCAACTGGACAAATTCCAAACAGTTGGGCAATGCTTAGTGTCTGGAATAGCGGAGAACTTTTCAAGCTAAGGTTAGGAAAAGCACCGTTGTTATGCTTAATATACACGAAGAGCTCGAAATTGATTGATAAATTCTTTCCATGCTTTAAATTGCCGGCAATACCGGATTTTTATCATCCGTTCGGATTCTATTTCATGTATGGAGTACATCGTGAAGGTCCATTATCGGGGAAGCTGGTGCGCACCCTTTGCCAATTTGTGCACAACATGGCTACAAAGTCTAAAGATTGTAAGGTAATTGTAACAGAAGTTGGAGGTAGCGACACCCTGAGGGTTCACATCCCTCATTGGAAATTACTGTCATGTCCAGAAGATTTGTGGTGCATAAAGGCCTTGAAAAATGAAAAAAAGAAGACTCTCCATGAATTGACAAAAATTCCACCCACAATAGCTCTTTTTGTAGACCCAAGAGAGGTATGAACAAAAAAAATGCTGACCCTTTTTCCTGCTTGAGCCAAACCCCACCTTATGTATTGTTTGATAAGTCCATATATCTCTGCTGGTGGGGGCTTTTCTCTTGTTCCTTTCACATCGAAGACATAAAATCTCGAAAGATTTCCTTAATTAGGAGCCACCCTTTGGGTCCTTGTACTCAATTCAATTTTGTGCCTAATGATTCAGACTAATCGAGCAGGTCTTGTGGTCCATTTTTGTCCCTTCCTCTCAGGGAAAAAAATTCACCGGACCTCTCATCATTTGTGGCGTCCTGTAAAGCTTGCTAACCTGCCAATGTAAAAAGATTGAGAATTTCATTGAAGTGAAAGAACAATGACTACATGAATACAAGTGGGTCTCTGTACTCAAAATTAGGCCAATTTTTCATGTTTTTAGTTAAGACATTAGTACACTAGGATTTCGGCGCATTTCTTTCATTGTTATGTTAAACGTTTGTCTAGTAGGGAAGATGCCAACCTCGCTAGCCATTTGTAGAATCCCTACATATCTTCCATAACCCTAGTTCATGCGGATAAAACAAATTAAGTTGGTTAGGGTTTCCAAGTCACTAGTCACAGTCTCAGACTATGTTTAGATAAAGCAGTATGAGTTAGGCACATATTCTCTCTCACCAAAGAAAGAACAGCCCCTCTTTCTAGTCATTATTGATCTTTTGATTTCTTTCGTTTAAGCGCATGTGTACCAATAAGGACTTTCTAACAGTCGAGCCCATGATCAACATATATAACACTGATTTTCATTGGTTACAAAGAAAGATATTAAGTTCTCGGATCAGGCCAATCACATATATAAGTAGTTCACATCATTCCCATATGGACTCTTAACTCTTTAAACAGCCTCAATTTTGTCTTTGATAGCTATAAGTATTGCATTAAGTAAGTGGAGCTAGCACGCTGGCATGTCATCAACCATTTCTGAACGAGTGGTTTCGATTACTTGAGAGTTCTAATCAGGATAATATGTATGCTAATGCAATGCTTACATTTTTTTGGTTTTTTGGGGCTCTATTTTTATATCTTTTATTATTTTACACACACACACACACAGAGAAAGCTTGTCTGTACTGCATGATATGCCACCGACACAACAGCAATTTTGATTATGATGTGAGATCTCATTGATTTGGGTTTTTACAGTCACAGTTTTTGAGTCTTGTTTGTAGTCCTTTGATTTCTACCCTATTCAATTATGGAGGCTGTTAATTTAACTGCTGTACATGCACTGCCAATCAAACAAACACGATTTTGATCCTTTACCCACATGAGAAAATGATAGAACTAAACTTCAGCTAGCCTATAACATTTGCATACACATAAACCTAGCCAGCTGATGGGTCTGACACCAAACATATCCGCTGCTACATGATATAACACATGCAGATGCAGGCTCTAATCTCAAGAGTTTTCAGACCGGTTATAGAGGCAACGATATTCAATTATTACTTGCAAACATACAAAACGCCTTATGTTGATATTATACATAGAGCTTGACAAACTATAGCTAGATAATGTTGGATTGGTCGTCAGTGTCTGAGAGGTAAAACTTAGTGTCATGGACCACGATCAATCTATAATGAGTTCGAGCTGATTATGACCGATCCATTCAGTTATTGAACGAACAATAATCAAAGACATCAGATATGAAATGGGTGATCGTGAGCTTCTCGTATAGCAATTCGCGGCCTCAGATGTAGCTTTCTTTGACAAATGTACACTGAAATTGAATTAATTGCTGTACTGGGTTACCGAAATTTCTGCGTGCGTGCTCCACGGTTAATGTACATTGATTGATGTCGATAAAATTTGTGGTCTTGATTGCCAGCACAAGTCAATGAATCACATGCATTAGACAAACTATCGTCGTAATGACTTCTGTGGCTTGACGAGGTAATACCTACTAGACAGCGATGTATGTTGTTGATTTTATGGTCTCGATACTCAAATAAGATTTAATTAGACAAGAACTTCTATCATTACTTCCATCGTTTGACAGCATGATATGAATGCCAAATTTTGATTAGTTGCTGGATGTAGTTCTCTTGCAAGAAGTAAAGATCATGGGGTATTTAATTCCTAACAGAGAAAAACTAGATGGGTTTATAATATATTGTTAGTGGCCACTCCCATAACTCCAACAGAAGAGACCTGCCACTGTATTTGCTTCATTGAAGAAGGGGACGTCCTGGACCGGGACTGTTGCAGGCAGTAAAGATGAAATGAACTCGTGCGTGATAAACGGCGAACCTTCCTCGTGCCAGAAGCAAAACAAAAGAAAGACCAAAACATGTTTTTTATCTTCCCAAAACCCTAACACACACAGACAGACAGGACAGGACAGGACAGGACGCGGCTTCAAGTCCCCATTTGACGTACGAATTGCAGCCTGTTCTGTCTGATCTGGAGCATTCTTTGCGTAAGTGGGGGGTGAGTAGAGTTTCTAGCAGTAGGTCCAGGTTCTTGCATTTGTTCGGCCTTGTCCTACATTTGCGCGTGAGCAATCACGACCTGGGCCAAGTATGGATCTATTCAGTCGGAGGTGGCCTAGTTCTGATTATGTTGTGTTGAGCCCATATTGTAGTCAATAATTTTCATGCAACTTAGATTTTGGGCTGAGAAGACAACCAAGCGGAGCCATTAAACGAAAGGATCATAAATCTGTCTGTCCTCCCAAGTTGGGAACGCCCTGTGGGCTGTGGCAAGCCGGTGAGGCTACCCTCGAAGAAGCTGTCCACTGATACCTCTTTTGAAAATTCTCTCCCCCAAATGGGAACTTTCATACACAATTTATCATTTTGTTACCATTTAATTTAAGCTTCATTTTGGTTCATGAATTAAAAACAAACTTACAAAAGTATTTATTAACATTAACTTTTAACAGATCCCTTCAGTTCTTTATTAATACATGACATGTACTATTTTTACTTCACAACAGTTATGACTTAAAAGATATTACACTTTAAATTTACTAGTCTATGAAAGAGTTTGAATTTTGAGTATTGTAATCTACCACTTGGCTGTTCATTCACCGCTTGTCCAAGTTCTGAAGTGGACCACTCCTCTACTTTTTCTTATTTTCAAAAATAAAGATAAAGAGTTTGTTATTTTTATTGGTATCTCTGTGAAAAAAGTAAGAGAGATATTGGTATTGCATGGGTTTCACCAATTATATTCTGCCAAGTTTGAACACATCAATCTTTTATGTCATGGAAGGTTGCAATACAGTTTTATGTGAGGATCCCATTATTAATCACCATAAACACTCTTGCTGAGTTCACCAAACAAAAGTATAGTTGTTGCCATGGAGAGAAATGCCCCTTGTTTGCATCTTACATGAACTAAACCTAAAAATAGGCATAGATAGTTTAAAAAAGTGGGGGTGGAGAGGAGAACAAAACCCCTTTTTAATGTTTTTAATATTCATTTCGTAAACACTGTCAAATAACTTAACTCATTTTTATTGTTTAAAAAATAATATTAAAATTTCTAAAATTCAATATAATAGAACACAAAAAAATATAAATAATAATTAATAAGTCATGTTGAGTTGATATTTAAAAATTAATTTAACATGAATAAAATTGATTTATTTCAATCAAGTCTCAATAAATTGAGTTGAGGTATTTGAAACTCTGAAATTACTAGATAAAGTTTTTGTTTAATTAACATTGGAATGTTGTCTTTTTGGGTTCATACTATCAACACACAAAAGCAAAAGCTAAAGTACTCTCAACTTCTTTAATAGCAACTTTGGTTGAATTTTTAATTAAATTTGATCAAATTAAACTCTATGCTTAACTTATTCTCCCTCGTCTTTCTTTCGTGCATAAGTTGGACCAAAAAGGGTTGAAGTTTCTGGTGAATATGACGTGAACCAATGGGGAATAGAGTCCTCCAATACATGCAAACGACCATCCACATGTTAAATTTCCTACCAAACTTCCTCGCTGTACAGTAGAATACATTTACATCACATATGGAAAATCCATTCATAACACCACTCCCTAGCTCTTAAAGCTAAAGTTATTGCGTAGACCCCACGATTCTCGTCTTTCTTAAATCATAGTGGCAATCCCATCTGATCATCTCGCTTTAGTCTTCATTGAATGCTCATTCGAAAACAAAGCATAGACGGGAGACTTGACTTGAAGCTGCGGTGCTGCCGCGACAAAGCCCACAAACTCAGTTTCTTCATTCATCTCTCTCTTTTTAGCCATGGGTGGGTGCGTGGGAGATACAAGTCGAGCACTGGGTTGCAGAGACAGCGAAGCGGCTGCTCATCTGAAGTTCATATCAATCTTTGTAATCTTCTTTACGAGCGTACTAGGCATATCTTTACCGGTTGTTTTGGCTCGCTATTTCCAAGGCAAACCCAGTTACGATAAAGCGATTTTGTTAATAAAGTGCTTCGCAGCCGGCGTGATTCTCTCGACTTCTCTTGTTCACGTTCTCCCTGATGCATACGATGCTCTCTCTGATTGCCAAGTCGCATCCAGGCATCCCTGGAAAGATTTCCCTTTCGCAGGTTTGGTTACTTTGGTGGGTGCACTGCTGGCTTTGTTAGTTGACATAACTGCTAGTACCCACGTAGAACAAAGTCATGGTCATGATCATAATAAAGGCAGTTACTTGCCTGTTGGGACACAGGATGAAGTAACGGGAAAGAAAGGAAATCATGAATTGGGGATAGTTGAAACGGGTGAAATCAGAGAGAAAGGAGAGGATTTGATAAAGCTAAAGCAGAAGTTGGTGTCACAGGTTTTGGAAATAGGGATAATATTTCATTCGGTGATAATCGGTGTTACGATGGGGATGTCTCAAAATCAGTGCACCATCAGGCCTCTTGTTGCTGCACTTGCGTTCCACCAGGTCTTTGAGGGTATGGGACTTGGGGGGTGCATTGCTCAGGTAATTTGTCTTTATACCTGATAAATAGATAACAATACAAATATTTTGATATGGTGCGACTGAGGAGTATGCAGTTTGATGCTTGTTCATGTTTAGGCCATAGCTGACCATGGCCCTGCATATTATTAGTTGATCAAGTGGCATGGCTGACTTTTGGCCTTTACTTTTGTAGAAAAAAAAAAAAGTGAATTTCAATTAACTATCTTGGACTTTTAGTTATGGATTACTGTGCTTGGGTCATTATTCTCTTTGCAAAAATTAAGTATCTTATAATTCTAGTTATGGATTACAGTGTTAGATTGGGTCATTATTCTCTTTTAAAAAATATTAAATTTTTTTATTTAATTTTGTGCATATTTATTGCAAGTAAAATTTTTTATCTACCAATTCTAATATATTTCAAGATTTATAAATTATTTGTGAAAGTATTCGCTATACTTGAGTACTTAGCGAAATATCATAATCAAATTGAATTTAATTTTAATACTATTTATTATGAGTTAAATTATTATTTTTTTTAAAAAGATATGTTTGATAAAATATGCGACACCTATTCTTATAAACCCTCAATAATTCCTCTTTTCTATCCTACGTGAGATTTTCTTTACAATTGCCCACTAGGAGTAGTGTATGAGGACTTGGCATCAAAGGTTTATTAAGTGATATAATCCTGCATCCAGCTGATTCTCGGGGGCATAGAAGTTTGTTTAACATATAAGTTTAGAACACTTGACACTAGTAGTTATTGTTGGCTATGCATGAAAATTGGTGTGACATCCGGTTAAATTTTTGTGGGCTCAACTTTATTGGACTGGACTCTTACAGTCAATATGGTGAAAATTGCAGGCAGGATTCAGCTTTGGAACAGTGGCATACATGTGCTTCATGTTTTCAGTGACCACACCGATGGGAATAGTGTTGGGAATGATAGTGTTTGCAGTGACAGGCTACGATGATAATAACCCTAATGCATTGATTATGGAAGGGTTGCTGGGGTCAGTATCTTCAGGAATTCTAATATACATGGGTCTGGTGGATCTCATTGCTGTAGATTTTTTCCACAACAAGTTGATGAGTTCTCAGACATGGTTGAAGAAGGCTTCATTCATTGCTTTAACTCTTGGCTCAACATCAATGTCTATACTTGCTCTTTGGGCTTGACATTTTGCCTGTCTAGCTTTACGATAAGCAATTGTATAATCCAAATTTCTGCAGAAATCAATGGTAGCAATACGGAAACTTGATGTAATCTTGGATTGACATATATTACAAGAACTAACGAAAACTAGCCTTCCCAAGTCCTCTCCATTGTCAAGCAGGAACTTGCAAAATAAATTCTCTGTTGTAATGTTGTGATGCCAGAAAGGGAATGATGAATATGTCCGCGACATGTACACAACAATAAAGCCATCTGCACGAATGGATTATGCTAAAATGAAAGGATGAGTCATATGCAGATGATTTGTATTAATGAAATATGCTAAAACGAAAGGCTGAATCACATACTCGAACAACACCGGGAAAGGACGAGCCTCACCAAAAATTTTGACATGTTAACTTTTTGTATTAGCTTTATTACATGAGAAACAAAGGTCCCGTAGCTCAGTTGGTTAGAGCGTTGGTCTTATGAGCCGAAGGTCGCGGGTTCGAGCCCCGCCGGGACCAAATTTTCTGATTCCATTCTGCAAAATTTTCTTGTTTTGACTCCCATGATTTATCACTAATTTTGTCATTTCCATCTTGCTATGCTACGAATGCTGAAGCCGTGACCATTTTCGCATGTTTTCCAGCCCTTCCACCATTTTCATGTATTGCAGCAGTCCTTATATCCCAATGTTCTGCATTTTGCAGCCCTTAGATTTGTGATTGTGATTAGGTTCAGTTTGAAGTCTCAATCAGGCATGGTCGTTAATATCAAAACATCGGTTGTATGAATGCACTCTTTTCATTCGACCTACATATTACACTAACTAGCATGGTTATCACTGAATATATCTTACCTAACAAATAACAACTAATAATAGAGCTTTCATACTGTTACTCATTAGTTATCGCCAACATATATTTAATGTGAGTGATGGGTGGATGAATTTATAGCATTCAATGCCCTTTTCGTTTTGGGATTGTTTCACATATACCATGACTACACAACAATTCGATGGTGATACTTAGTCGGCAAAATTTCGAGTATGCACTTATAAATGATGACATGCAGTGGTTTGAGTTGCCGACCCAACAGGTATCCAATATGCCTCGGAAGTGCTAAGTTAGTACATTCAACTTCTTTCGTGACGACATTCGGGGTCATCAAGTACTGATAGAACATGTATTATTGGCATAACACATCTCATGATAAATTTTCGGTGCAACATTAGTGATTAACCTAAATAGAATGCTCGATGAATTATACATACATACATACATACATACATACATACATATTGTTGTTGTTGTGATTGTGCATGCATTTGTGCTAAGCAACGAAGAATAGACATTGACAATTGCCAAAGTCACCTCCTAATCAACAACGTTTGTGGCCATCTATGTATCTTCATATGAAGATTTCATAAGAAGCATGCATGCAATGGATTTCAAAGACAAGCGAAACTTATCGTAGATGAAAACACTAGCACTTTAATTTGTAAAAGGAAAAGAGAAAACAAAACTCTTTTCAGATTCATCTCGACAGCCTATGTAAGATTATTTTGGTCAGGCGACTATGATTCTTATGTTCATTGCTTTGCTTGTCAGTGAAATGGCCAATAAATAGGTGCCTGATCATACTTCGAACCGAACAGAACCTACTTGGTGTGGTTAAATTGAACTCCAAGACCATGAAACTACAGCTTTAGTTTGCAAAGTACAGGCTTCTTCTTTTAGTTAGCTTTAATTATCTGATCTTGTAGGCTGCATAAGCTTGGAACTAAAGATAGAAGTTGATGATGGTAGCCCACTTGGACCGAAACATATAGAGTAGAGATATGGTTTATATGGATATGGCAACAAATGCTCGCAGCTACCTAATATGAATTGCTTGCAATAATTCTCTTTGTGACAACGAATAACTACCTATTAGGGTTGCAGCATCTAGCTCCATATTCTTCATTAATGGAGTCACTCCTCAACTCCATCACCTTTTAAATCAACCCAACAAATCTCCGGTGCGAAGATTCTCGATTCATTATCTTATGGCCTCTTCAGATGATCGACAATCTCAAGTCTATCAATGGAACTTCACCTATACGATCGTTACGCACATTCACTTAAATAACAAAGGCCTCTTTCTCTTGGTAGTCATTTGCTCGCTTCTCATCCTAATCACCACCATAGTCTACTACGCTCACTACGTTAGCCCTCGCCAAGAAATGTCGAATACCGGCAACGGTGTAATTATTTCACCACCAGCACGGTCACTTGGGCTAGAACCGAATGTCATCAATAGAATGCCGATAATCTTGCACCATTGTTGGGTCACGGGCACACCTACCACTGGTACCTTTTATATGGAAACTGAGTGTTGCATAGGCCTTGATTGTTTTGAAGATGGAGAGAAGCTCCAAGTTAACTCTCGAGATGGATCGGTTAACATTCCTTAATGTGATTTTTGGTCCTCTTGTACAGAATTGAGTACTCAAAGAAGAAAGAAAAGAAAGACTTTGTTAAACTCTATCATATATAAGAAGACACCAAGCTATCTATATCATAAGATCGATCCCTTCTCCTCCCAAATTTTCTGGTAATTTAAAAGTAAGTTTAAGAATATTAATGTTCAATCCGAAATAAATTTCCAATACACACAGTGGAAAGGTACCAAAGCCAAGCAGCTACTGGTCTTTGTTTCGATTGAGGAGTGAACTATTGGTCAAGTGATACAATTGCAATGTAATGCAAATTCATCGTCACAGAAAAACTTCCGATGATGTGGGACATTATTGCATTAAGTATATAAATGTCTACTGAATTAAATGAGATAGCCAGCACTGCAGATCCAAGCAAGATCTCCATCTCAAATTAATGTTAAAGAATGCATCTATCAACCACTTCTGTAGTTATTCTTTGACCATTCTTCTTCAAATATTTGTAATGCCCAAAAACATTGACCATAAAACATGGAAGACTGTACCCAGAACTTTTGTCGTTTATCTCATCTCAGCATACACCCACCTACAGTCTCATACCTACTCTCTAATGCCCTGTAAAGCGAGCAATCCCTGCATCATTTTCGGGTCTCACTTCTTGCAATTAGGTACGTTAATTATTAAACCATGCACTTGATCTACAAATTTAAGTATAAAATTGAAAAACAAATAATTGTATTTAGCATCAATCACCATGTAGCTACAAGTCAATTAACAATTCTTTGTAGGCAACTGGGTCATTTTACCATCTTTGCAAACCTTGTATATTGGCCTTTAAAATTGATGTAAAACAAAATCGATAAGCATCTGGCTAATGTAACCCCAATTAATGGTTTTGATTACTGTTTGCTTAACCCAAAGAAGTTGAGTATAGAAGTCACAATCATGGTTCTGAAACTTAGAATTGACCGAAGTAAATGATGGCAATGCTTCAACGACAGTTAAGAATGCATGGAAAGAAATGATCAGACATTTAAAAGTTAGCTGGTCCAGCAAGAACATTAAGAAATCTAATACAAACAATTTTCAAGAAATCTGTACTGTACACTCTGATTACAATACTGAACGATGACAAAAACATGGGGTCACTTTCTTTTGCTTTGTCAGTGTCAAGCATCTAATTCATTGACATTGGCAGTTGATGATGGAAAAACTTTACAATCAGATCTGTTCCTGCTCAAAATTCTCTTCAAAGAACTCCCCAGTGAAGAAGATGAAGAAGAAGAAGAAGAAGAAGAAGGTGTTGATACTGTATCATTTACTCCCACATCATCCTGCTGGTTGTTTTCACAGCTGGATGCATCACTCACTCTAGACTCTCCTCCCTCAACCACTATCTCCAATAATTCTACACCTGCAGCCTCCATAGAATTACTCACTTCGTTTTCCACTAAATTTGTAGTATCACCATTTTTTTCACAAACCACTGGAGCTCTGCAAATGGGACAATTCGAGTGAGAATGCAACCACATATCAATACATTCCACATGAAAACCATGTCCACATTTTGGTAAACTCCTGCCAACATCACCGTCTTCAAAAGCACTTAAACAAATAACACATTCTAACCCTTGCTTAAACTCACTCGAAACGTAAACAAACAACGGAATCGAATCAATTATCGAGGCTTCAACACCCTTTGAAGAAGAGCCAGAAATAGTGGAATTAATATTATTGTTACTACTACTACTACTATCAAATGTGAACGAATGGAACTGATGAAAACGAGGTGGGCGCAAGACATGAGAAACAGACACGGGGCTTCTGGATCTTCTCTGACGTGCTTGTGCTAAGAACCACTTGGCATAGATGTGGAGAAGCAAGACAAAGAGGACTACAAGAAGTAATGACGCAACTGCTGCAAGCATAACGTTGCCGTCGTACGAGGAAATGTTCTCCAAGAAGCGACTCATTGGGTTGTTGCTGCTACTCTTGTTTGATGAGTCAGATGAACTCCACATTGTTAGAGTCCGCAGAGAGAGTGTGGTAATGACTATGTGAATGTGGGTGAAAGGAAATATGCCAGCTTTTATGGCATACAAAGGAGAAAAAAGATACCAATAAGTAATTAATGGGGGGTGGGGAAGAAGAAGGTTCTTGTCTGATTACGTGAAAATAAAGACATGGATTGAAGTATTTATTAAGGGTTTTGAAGTGTGGTAGCAGCAACTAAATGTGCATCTTTCTGTATATAATAAGGTGTAATTAGCGAAGTCAAAAAGGGAATCCCACAAACCAAGGAGCGTAACGATAGTAATAGTGCAGCATAGGATTGGAAGAAATGAAGGTCTCGTGAAGGCGACGGCAGCTAGGGATGGGGCTACTGGTTCATGTGACATTGTTTAGGGAGGAAGAGCTAGGGAGGGATCCCAAGACCAAATAGATGGCAGTAGATGTAATTGATCTCTAGCTTTTTTAGTCTTTAGCCCCCCATCTCACTCAACTTTCACTTCTTTTTGAGTCTTTGTTTCTCTTTATTGAATAAGTCTTATCATTGACTCTACCAAACTAAGTGTCTGATTTCAATTGCTTTATTTTTTTTTTTCACTTAATTTTAAAATAATAGCCAAATTATTGGTTAAACACTAATTTATAAGTGACAAATTTATTACAAGTCTATAATGTTACTTGTGTTTTGTCTGTAAGTGCTAGCCATTACCTATAACGTAGACAATTGGTTGAGTGAACAGTGTCCATACGGCTGAAGGGTCACTTTCTTTTGTGTCGGGGAGGCATCTGAATCTAACCAGAGACTGCCTTTTCTTGACTCAATAACCATCAGTCTTATGCATTCTGCTAGTCCTCTACACCACCGCCAGGACCACTGCTACTCTTGCTCTACTTGCTTAGCTTCAATCTTCTTCTTCTTTTGGGCATGCTTTTAGGCAAATAATCAAAATTGAAGAGTCTCTCGTCACCTACAGAATTTACAGCAATTTCAAGAGCAATGTTCAAACAATACCTGTGAAATTTGGGCCCCTTAGAGTCGTCTCAATATACGGTCTTATTAAAATGTAATTATAGCCGAGAACATCCAAGTGGCTTTGAGGCCAGAACAAAACTTGAAGGGTTGAAAAACTTTCTACCCCTAGGAGCCCTGTCTATGGAAAGAATAGAGATATAATAGTTCATTCACGCAAATAAGTTTATCTATGGCATGGAAGGCAAGGCAATGCTAAGAGCAATGGGAATTTTTGCCCAAGAACTTCAAAAGTTTATTAATTAAGAGTACCGCATTCGTAATAATGTTACAGTTCGGTAATGAATTGCAATTGAACGAATGAAAAATTGCCACGGCATTGAGTTATGAAGTTACAAACTCCAGTATTTGTTAGGCGGCATTTGTTTAGTCCATGAGTTTGTACCGCTTCTCTTGGACGCCTGTAACTCCCATCTGTATCTCGATTATGGTATGGAGAGGTATCTGAAAATCAGAGCAATATTTTTGTTAGAACATAACTTTAATAATTCAATCTGCGAATCCAAATTCTAAGGTTCCCTAGTCGGTGCTACTATTTTTCTCTTCATCAGCAAATACTGAAGTTATAACATATCATGCACATGACTTTCAAGCCACATTAAAATGCAAATGTTGGCATTAGTGCAATTACCAGTGGGATGAAAATTTACTGCTGGGCAATGGAATTGTGGAAGTCTATTCATCTTAAACACCAACATTTTGCTTTTAGTCAGAGTATTAATGTTTAGCACTAACCAGAGAAGGAAATAGAGGCAGACAAGCAGGAGGTTTATCAGGAAGGTTAAGAGAACTCTTCAGAGATGAGCACTCTTCAAAAAGCAAGAAGTGTCTTTTCCTTTGATGAAAAGAATTGAATAGAAATCTCTTTAACAAAGGCTTCTCAACAATTGGAACAAGTACTGGTAGAGAACTATGACTTCTCAACATACTCGAGAAGTTCTCATGCATCAAGAGATTTGATGAATAGAATTAAATAGAAGTCGTTTTAATGAAGATGAGTTCTCATATGAACAGATCATGCATTAAAACTCTTCAATCCTCTTCAATGAAAAGAAAAATCTCTTCACGCGCAAACTCCCTTTTATTCTCTTCATCACAAATTATACCCTTAATGCAGAGACAAAATTGCTGGGTCCTACAGTTTTTTGTGTTTTTAATACTTTCCCCGGTCAGTACTAAACACCAAGTTCTGTGAATTTAATTGTCCTACACAGCACTGTATATCTTTATTAGCCAGTGCACAACACCCTTTTCTCTCCCCTCAGAATTGAGACTGCCACATTCAATGTGGAATTCATGGAACTGTGAATTATTCACACATTCAAGGAACTATGAATTATTCAAAGGTTAGTACCAAAGTGCCAATTAAAATTATTGATTACCTCAATGTGCGGAATCTCTTTGAGGGGCCTATCGGCAAAATAAGAATATAGAGCTCTCAGTACTGCCTGCAATATTAGAATAAAGCCCAATATTTTTGAGAATTCTAATTTATTTACCAAAAATAAATAGAGCATGAGCTTGATACACTATAACCTGGTGAGCGATCACCACAACCGGTGCACGTTGTCGTTCAAGCTCAATTATTACAGGTTCTAGCCTGTATTAGTGCCGGAAGATAATTCATTGAACCAATTAGCAAACCAAAATATTCAAAATCTCAGAAAGCAGATGATATGCTATCATGACAAACTACTAACCTTTGGATAACATCAAGATAAGATTCTCCACGTGGATACCGATACCTCAGTTTGTCCTTCTTACGAGCCCTGCAAAGCAAAGAAGCAAATATTGTTTTAGGAATATAAACGGTGGAAATGCATAAGAACAAACATGAGACTTCAGCATGCACAATTTCAATTGAACACTGTCTCATACACCACCATAGCTCATTGAAGGACGGACTTTGGAAGTAGAAAAGAAGACTAATTGTGTTTACTGAGGCATAGAAGAAAAATAAAACGAAACTTACTCATATTCTTCAGGCATATTCTTCTTAATCTCTTCATATGTCATTCCATCACACACTCCAGCATTTATCTCATCAAGTGCACGCCATTGAATCTGCCAAAATATTGTATCATTAGGTTAGTAAATTCATATATATGTTTACATACATCTATTGCCCGCCAAACTTTAAGGACATAACTTAGACCGAACAACTTAGCGACTAACCTTAGGAAACCCAACAATTGGGCTTGCCGTCAAAATTGATCTCTGCAATGTGCTAGTCCATATCTAGACCACAGAAAAATTAAAAACATTATTCAGTTGCAACCATGATGTCTAGACATTATCCTTATGCCAAATTGGAAGGATAGAGATTCCAAAAAAGAAACTTTCCAATCAGAAATTAACCATAATTTTATGTCAAATTCTATAATGCAAACACAATGTTAGCATAATTCTTATTGTGGCAGAATTCTTATTCTCAAAGAAAAAGTAAAATTGTTTTCTTTCATCTTTCTCTAAGATTACCTATAGGTCTTATAATTCAAGTTTAGGCAGAATTTCTTTATGTTTAGTTTTCCTTATAATTCTAATTTAAGCAGAAATTTAGCTTTTCTTTGCCTCTTTTGGTGTAGAGGGCAACTTTAATAAACATTGTACATATTATTTTCTTTTTGACTAATAAAAGAAATCAGATTTTCTGACACACAAGATACGAAATAATGCTTCACACACTAAAACCAACAATACACAATCCAGATGTTTTCATTTATCAACAAAGCTCAATGCAAGGAATTAGAATGCTTGTCATTTAAGAAAATATAGAAATTGTCCTTTTTTAAATGTCATAACATATTAGAGCAACCGGCAGGCACATAACCCTGCTGAAGTGTAAGATTCAGATTGGACATATGTAGAATGTACGCAGTTTTATTTACCAGTAAAATAACGCAAGATTCTATTGATGCCTTTCACTTTTTATGCAAAGAACAACTGGTAACAACTCTTTGGGTTCAAGGGAAAGATGTAAAATAAAAATGTAGGTACAAAATTTAGTCTTGCATATTCATGAAACTTACTGAAGCAGCCCTTTCAGACTTCAGGCGCTTCTCCACAAAGTTAGCAAGTTTCTTGGCATAAATTTCTCCAGTATCACTGTCATAACATGTAATAACTTTTGGTCAGTATAAACTTCACATATGTATTTCTTTAAATAAAAAGTTCACACAAGAATAACAATTAGAATGGATTGCACACAAAATAACAATTAGAATGGGCTGCTAAGACAGATGAAACGGAGCACAAGAAACACATATCGGCACAAGAGAGAATTTGACAAAACGTGCATTGAAGCATGTGACATTTTACAACAACTCAGAAATGATGTTAAGAAAAAGCAGACTTAAGCTGAAAATAACTCAAATTCAAATCACATTACTGTTGGCATATGTGAGTCCTTGGGCCATTCCCAAGTTCTATACTAACTGCCAAAGAGCATGAGACCCACTTCAAAGTATGTTTTGGTAACAAGTGCATCTTCATATCTCTTTCTATGACTTTCATACATCCACATTAGAATCAAAGCAATATGGTGCTATTCACTTCTTTTGCATTTTTAGTTGCAAAGATGTTTATTGCTAAATGATAAATAAATATTTTACCAACTCTCTAGCAAGGTAGCACAAATTATCAATTTCACTAGAGTTTAGGATCCAGGTCTCCGGGGTACCCCCAATGGGAAAACTAGAGGTAGACCTGAGCAAAATAAATTGGGATTTGAGAATTGAACAATGTCAAACTGAATTCCGGTAAAAATTTCATCCCTCATGTTAGCATTATTGCATTACTGCAGATAGATAGAAAATGAAATTTACTAAGGAAACTAATTCATTTCTGGGATAACCAATCTGAGAATCCAATCATAAGCTTCAATATTTGTTGAAAATGACAACCAAACCAGTCATATAAATACCAATTATTCAAAAAAGATATACCTTAGTACAGTGTCACCGCCAATTCTACCTCTAACATTATCCCGACTCTCTCCATGCCTAGTAAGTAATATCGGTCGGGGTGTGAGATGTGTATTCACCTGAACATATATGAAGAGCATAAACATTGATATCAAGGTCACTTGCAGACAAAAATTAGGCCCAAGTAATATCTGGTATGGACACTAAAAATTTGATGTCTATTATGAGTTGTACATGTGTCATCAAAATATTTTGAAAATTTTCTTCCAATATTACAAAATTACCTAAAGCTAAAATTCATTCCATTTTTCATTCATTTTTATGTCAAACCATCTATAAACCATACATGAGTCAGTGAAAATAACAAAAATTAAAGTTTCCAAAGGAAATTCTTTCAAGTTTTAAAATTTGAATTCCAAAGAAAACATTTATATATTCTATCTGGGCATGCCATGTATAATTTGTGTTCTAGAAACAAACAAGAGGGTGCAAAACTCTCAATATTCCACACTTTTGCGACATCAATAGAAGTACATAATTGTGCTCAAGGTATAACTGAAGAACATTTTCAATTAGATTACTTACCAAGAAAAATACAATTCGTCCAGGAAGATAACCACTGATATTGTTCACCTGAATCAAAAGATTATTGTTTTATACATTCAATATAGACCAAATAGATAATGTGTGAATTAGAAGTTAAATGAGACGCATGAAAATCTACCAATTGGTTTTATGAGAGTGGAAAATGTAGAATATCGTTTTGAACATTAAAAAGAAAATATTAATAATACCTAACGGAAAGTTATTGCGCATGGGCTATTTTGCAAAAGCAAAACAAAGCTGAGTGCTGGAACTATATCTACCACCCAGATAAAAGTAAATAAAAGTTACAAATTAACAACAATACTAGACTACCAATCGACAAGTTACTGACTAGACAGAGTGTCTGAGCTGCATTTTTTATGAAACCATACAGAGTTAATAATAGTAGATAATTATGCTTTATAACTACCAAGGTCAATATCCATAGACAAATACATATATAAATGTAATGTGAGGATAAAAGTCAAACAAACTAGATTAAGATAACCAAGGCCCCAAAGTTTCCTGCTGTTGAGCCTTTCAAATCATTTTTAACTGACCACAGTTGAGAATACAATGTGTCCTGCCAGCACTTCAAAATATAAAAATTGTCATTGGATGTAGTTCTCCCAGTTCAACAAACTAGAACTATTTATAAGCATATATCCACGGGCACGCTTTATTCATATTCTTTTCTTGCTAGTAGTATTTACTTCAATAATGTTTGAAAAAGATTCTTTCTATGGAAGAAGCATAAATGATACCTGAGGCATCCTTTTAGTAGCAATTTGCAATTCTTAAAAAAAGACAACATACTTCACGGAAGATCTGAACCTTTTCAAACATATATATTAGCCCCAAGCAAGAGCTTCAAGAATGTGTATTTTGCCCCATTAGATTTCAATATCATGCATATAAAGTTCATGTTTTACTGTAATCAGATAATCCAAACGTGCCACTTGTGGAAAAAAAAAACAACAATCCTGCCTGCATATAGGCTCAACTTACTAAAACAATTTCGGACGCATTGCACCCAAAAAGTAAAATAAGTAAAGCTTACTTGTATTTGTCCTCCATGTCCACTGACCATATCAATCATTTTGATGTAGGACCCTTCTTCTACTGGCTCATAAACCTAAGAAAAGAAGCATAAGCATAAATCTTAATATCTTATTCATAATTCATGAAGAGCAGAGCCTACCAGAACATTTTATTAGAAGTTTATGTTAGGACAGAACCTTTTCATAATTGGCTAGTCGAATTTTAAAGTCTTGTAATCCAGCATCAAAATCAGGCCTGCAGAGGGACACCAGTTTCTTAGCAGCGCATAAGCAACTGTAGTACCATTATTAAGTAATAAATATACATCTTTCAATTACAATATGACATCAGCAGTTATAGAGAGTAGCCATACTCTTCGGCATAATCAGGGCTTTGCTGAATTTTAAGACGTATATTTCTTTCAATTATGTCTTTATCATTGCAAATTGTTTCCAAAAATATAATCTGCAATAAAAAAAATTGAACATGTATGAGAAGAGTTTAACTAAATAAACTAAATATACTATATACAGGCTACACACCTTCCTCAAATTCAGTTGCATCCATAGTTAAGACATCCCATTGGGACATATGGCAATGGTAAGCTTCCTCAAAAAGTGTTTAATAAAAAGAAGATCAAGAAAGAAACTAACAGAAATATTCTATTGGTAATTGCTATTTGAGATAACAGAATGAACATAGCCCTTATAAGGCTTTGGACAACAATATAATGCACTAATGCAAAATTCTATTCATCAAGAAATGAATTAGTTAGAAAAAGAAAAGCATATATAAGGAGGACAAAAATCTCTAAGTAGATCACATAAGTCAAGTTGTCACATCACAACCTAAACCACGACATAATATGGTAATTTCAAATTTAAATTCGCATGATATAACATGTAAGATCAGAAAATATATAGTGATGGAACACAAAATACTTTTCAAGAAAAAATATAGAGACAGAACACAAAATACTTGTAAAATGATGTTTTTTTAAACATCCTACAAGATGCTTCTCTCAATTAACCGTAAGATTATACATGCTAAAACGCAAATGCAGGACTGTTTAGTGCAATGGTATCATTTCCACCAATATGCAATCAAGATAATGATTTCATAAGTTCATCCAAATATGATACTTGGCTAACAAAATATACTTTGATGGGTGTTCATAAAACTGATAGAAAAAGATATTATTACTGCAATACATCACATCAAAATTTCAAGCAGAAGATTCAATTAGAGAATCTCAACAAGTAACAGATCCCTTCTGAAAATGTCATGGGTCTAACTAGGTTTTTATTCTGTAGCATGTATACTTCCCTAACAAGTATATTATTTTCGCCTTGGAGAAATCATTAGCTCTGCTGGTAATCAGGGTACCTTGCACTTTCCTTCAGCCATTTTCATCAGCATATTCCTTCGTTTCCTAGTACTGTTAGTAGCATCAAATATTCCAACCTGCAATAAAATTAGAAATACAGGGTAAATTGGAATGAGCAGGGTGGATAAAACTATCTAACACCACAAAAACAAATATAAAATAAAACTTACCTGGCCACCTTCTTGCATCCAGGATGTCATATCCTCCATTGCCAAGGCTGCTACCTAGTGGCATGTGATAGATTAAAACTATGTACAAAGAAAAAGGTTAATATGGTGTTAACATTTACCCATTACCCAAGAAAAATAAATTCAGTTGCAATAGCATTTTATCAGGGACAAGTGAGACTCAGAGGGATTTTATACTGAACAAATCTAACTGATTAACATCAAAATTACTATAACTTATCAAGTAATTAACAAGAAAATGATTGGCAGACTTTGGCCCAAATGTTGACCTGCTTACATTGCCTCTCAAAGTGCATCTGCACCAATCACCGCAATTTTATCTATTGCTGTAGTGCTTCATTGTTCATTTTCAGAAACATTACCCAATGGACTTCAATAACCAAGGGTTAAAACCATAAAACTTGAGATTTAAATAAACCACAGCAAGGATTCTTCTTACAAGAGATAGTACCAAGAATTCTTCAGTGGTTCACACATTCAAGAAACATGTTTCATGACCTCTACAATTCAACTTGCTTCCATTGCTACTTCTCAAGGAAAAAAAGTCACATCTTAGCCCAGTATTTAAGAACTAAGAATTCATTAAATGCAACCAAATAAACCAATTTAGCCACCAAGAGATATGGTTAATTATTAAACTATTTGAACAGATAATAATAACAAAAGACCTGATTACTCACTAATAGGAAAACAAGCTCATTGTAACATGATCTCATTCAAAAACAGTCAAACTTTCATAGAAACTCACCTCATTGCGTGCCTCCAAGCCTTCGGGATTGTCAGCCCGGAAAAAATCAGCACACTGCAACAGAGAATGTTTCATCTTCTCAGATTATCCATGATAACGTGACAATACTTATGCAATACTACAAATTCAACTGTTTAATTTTATACCATTACTCAAACTAATAAACCATGCTAAAGGTGACTTTCCAATTTCATTGAACGGGTACAGCAACTCCTTAACACATAATCACTATATTCCATTGCCTAACATTTGCCAAGTAATTGTGAAACTCCAACCATAAAACTTAAGTTTACCTGATTAGTTCCATGCTTGAGGCGTCGATACTGTTAGAACAAAAAGAAGGAAAAAAGTATGTTAGTTGTCGTCTCTACTTGTTTCCCCCATTGAGCAAGAGTCCAAGTAGAATAATGATTAGTGATGGCTATAATAAGCTGACCTTCCCGACATTGAAGTGTTTGGTATCATGGCCCAACCAGCGAAGATATCTTGTAAGTTTAGCAGCAGTAAACGTCTTGCCTCGAGCTGGCAAACCCACCTAATATACAAGCACTGTGTTAGGAACACCAATTTTCAAGAAGATTTGTAGAATAGTTTCTGAACAAATTAATAGAACACAGAGATATATGTATTATATCCAAAGTCTAACTTTCAGGCCATTTAGAAACAGGACAATCAGCATCTGAAATTCATTGTACATTTTCAATGATTAAACTGAGAAAAAGCAAGAGAAGATGATTATATTCATTGGAAAACTCCAACTAATTACTCATACAGGAAAGTACCAGGACAATTGCCAAATGTCGATCCTCCTTTGGACCAAGCATCTGGTCAGCTACTGCTGCAGCTGCAACAGCTCCAGCAGCTGCTGGCATTGAATTCTACACAATTAACAGAGGAAAGCACAAAAATGAAAATAACCACCACAAACAGCATTTATCATAACTTCATAAGATGAGATAACAAGGGATATGTACACTAGTATAAACCTTGGTTTCTGTATCCAGTTTGAGATCAATATTAAAAGTGCTTGCACTAGCAGATTTAACTAGCCTAGGGGATCCAACACCCCTATCCACGAAGAGTCCTCTGTGACTATCTTGCTTTTGCGAGGGAGAAAATGTCCCCACTGATTTTGATTCAACCATCCCAGCATTTGAGTATACTTTTGATGGGTCTGGAACAATGACCTCCATCTCCTGTGTAAAAATCATCAGATGTTAACAAAGCAAGAAAGGCTGCTCTGGAGGCATCTGCAGCAACAAGCACTAAGAATATAAGAGTCCTATTCAAGATCTAGTGCACGAATTAGTAACCCAATCAAATAGTGAATTTGCACAGAATATGCTGGCAGTCATAGAAGTAAGGTTCATAGCAAACAAAAGAACTGCAGACTGCAAAAAGAGTATATTTTAAAGGTGCAGTATTGAAATCAGAAGGTCCCATGTTAATATTTTTCATGACTTAAAATGCTTTTCAAGGCCTTTCAAAGAAACTAGTTTCCGAATTTATAAGATCAGTTACCAAGATAAACCTTTATAGTTGCAGGTCGATCAACAGAAATACCACTATGTGAGACACTGCCTGAGCTATCAGCATTAGAAAAAACACCAGCCTGGGATAATGACCTTGGAGTCTCAGTCATGTTAGCTGCATAAACCAGACCTGAGTTTGCAGAAGTTGATGGAGCAGGGACAACATAATGTTCAAGGTCAAGTTCCAAACTAGTTGAAGAGCAATTCTGCATAGGAAACAAAAAAAAAAATTGTTAGTCAATGTATAGAAATAAACCACTCAAAGTTGTGTATTAAAATTATTATCCTAAAAGAAGAAATGTTAGAGAATTACAACTTCAGCATTAAGGTCAATCAGGCAACTACTGAACTCAACTACAAAAACCATCAGCCTTCAATTGCCCACATTTTTTAGCCATATACAAGATAATGAACAAATTACATAATTTGTCAAGGCTAGTTTCAAATATATAGTAAAGCAAAAAAACTTCAAGGACAAAGACTGGTTAAATGTCTCAATTGAGCCATTTAAAATTTATTTTGATCTACACAAGGGCTTGTTGGTTTAAAAAAATTATGCCATTGCTGCATTATGCTTGTATTGACCCAATATGTAAATCAATAAACTAAATATTAAAATCATTTAATATACCTCAGCACCCGCCTGCCGCACTGAATTAATACTAACATCAGGAATTCCACGAACAGTCGAAGGCTGGAAGTTCTCCTGATAAGCTCTCCAACTAGCTGCTAGATCAAACGGTGAAACCCTATCTGCCTTAATGAACACTCGAAACTCAAGAGCTTCATCACCATCTAATCGAAATAGTGCCGACCTTGCATCTCCTTGTAAGGTGCCCCTTGTAAGAAGTCGGTTTGGACCTTCCTCCACTATACAAGGACCGTTGCCATACTTTGGCTTCAAAAGGAACTTGAAATCCAAAGTTTCTGTACCCAACACAAAATATTTAAAAATACAAGAAGAGAAAGAGACCTGAAAGCCAATATAATGCGTGTTTTATATGTGGCAAAATTCTACTACATTTCTGAATTTTACACTTTCTCCATTTAAGACAGCAGGAACAAAAACCTTTACTTTACTTAACTGAACCTAACTGTGACTTAAGCTCTAGTTGTGGAGACATATGCATTTAAACTATTACATATTTCATATTTTGATAGTATTAACTGAGCTTTATTGAAATAAATTGATGTTCTTACCATATTTGAAAATCTCAAAAACCAAAACCTTCTGTCAACTAAGTTTAACTGTTTACGTGAAGTCTCTGCTGCTATTATAGAAGGGATTCAAAAAACATGTAAACATATACCAATTCATAGGCATCTAAAAGTTGCTATCCTAGCTATTGAATTTGAAGACAAAAACTGAAAACGGAATACTATGCTTACCAAAGCAGTTAGAATACATCCAAAATTTATATTTATATTTATTAGCCTTTCTCATGAATTAAACAAAAGATAAGAGCAAAATTAAAATAAAGGCCAAAAAATGGTTCATACAAAACAATTGTACCGTGATTAGGAGGCACAACGAAGCTCAATTCCCACATTGACACCGATTCGCGCTCCATTGAAAGCTATTGAAATTACCGAAACAATTTTGAAAAATTAAAACGAGCAAAAATAACACAGTTGGAACAATGAAGACAAATGAAGTGAAATTACGGCTTTAGAAGAATCCCAAGAGCCAACGAGAGGGACAGAGCCATAAACATGAGGAATAAGCTCGCCTTTGAGCTTAATATTCTCCATTTTTAGCGACACATAGAGTTGACCGCCGGCATGGTCGAGGCTCTCCTCTCTCTCTTCGTTGCCGTGAGAGCCACCGTCCGTACCTTTCGACGCTCCCGTCCCCATTTTCAAATTCCTATTGATTAATCTACAAATTATAATAAAACTTCAGTCGAATTTACTTCTTTTCATGTTGATTCCAACTTTTAGCCTTAAATTTAAGCACGGGAGCGATAAAGCTGAGAGCATATCCTCTCTATATTTTGCTGTGCTCTGACGATCTGGATAGATGAGAGAGTGATTTGAGCGATGGAGATCAAAGGAGAGAAGAAAATGTTTTCGCCTCCGCTTTCTGCTGTTTATTGATAAGCACGTAAGCCAGCATGGACCACCCCCACCCCCCCAATTGGGTTAGGTGTTCCGACCCAGAAGAAGCTGATTATCCGTACACGTGTCAAAACGATGTGGCGACCTTCGTTCTTGTATATTCGTCCGGAGAAATACCAGTAGCTGCACTGCTGGCTTCTTTTTTTTTTTAATTAAAAATTTTTAAGTAAAATAATTTTAATTAATATAATAAAAAATTATAAAATTTATTTTAAATTTTTTATTTATTATTAATAAATAATTTTTTTTATTAAGTGGATAATGCAGCCATGTGGTACAAGAATCCCATCCCGTCCAAGACTTCCTCTTCTTCTCTAGTTTGCTTGGATGTTATCGCCTAATCAACTGAGGGTTTAGCCAGTCATTGTCCCCCACGTCATACTTGAAGGGAACATGACTGTGCGTGTTCTGTGTAGTTGCAAATGGATTGCTCAACGAGAGACCAGCGTTTTCTTCTTAAGTTGAAAAAACGTCAAGTGACTCGTTCTTTAATTGAAACAACGGCAGGTCGTTCATGCAAAATAAGACAAAATCTTATCCTCACTGTTGGGGAAGAGTTATATTTTAGAAGATAACGACAAGTCATTCATCCTTCTGTAGAATGGATGCCAAATTGCTACCAATTTGCTCTCCGTAGATTCGTAATCTGAGTGGGATTTCATGGCAGAAAAGCCGAGTTTCATCTGGGGATTGCGCTGGTTAGAGCCTATAAATGATATACTTGTTGAGGGAAATAGTCAGTTTTTGTTGGATCACTTGGATGGCTCTATTGCGAGGCAAAAACATAATCATTTTTGTGCTTGTGGTTGCGTAGATTCTGCAGTCACTGTTATTTTATTTTTATTTTTTCGATTGATGAAATCGAAGTTCAGTTGTGTAAAAAAAAAAAAAAAAATGGTTCTTTTCTGGAATTCTTGTAGACATCTGCAAATATCAAACAGTTTCGTTAAACTAAACGCAAGGTACATCTCTTCCCAGTGGCAGTGCCACCGTCATTGCCACAGCCATTGTTTTAACCGCATTCTATTACTTATGACAAGACAGGCCAACTTTCTTTAGTTCTTCAAAAGCTTGTATGGTCTCGGGATCAAACCCACCTGCAAACTGAATGAATGTTCTGATTTTTGGTTAGATATATAAATGAAAAGATGGAATGTAGGTAGTTTGGGGAATGGGGTTACCTGGTGTACTCTATAGGCAAATCGAACTCCTTGAAGCATGAGATTGTCTTCTCGCAAACATTCACTGTGCTGCAGCTCTTTGGTTACTCTTTTCATGTATTCCTTTGCAAGCCTCAATGAACTTAGTTTCATCTGTCAACAATAATAATAAGGGGAATGGATGCCATGTATTCAGTGATATTGGGTTGAAGAACAAGTTGTTATGATCATTCTATCTGCCTCATGTGGTCTCATGTCACATAGTTGAAATTGACCATCCAATTATTCTCTCATAGTTGAAATTGACCATCAAATTATTCTCTCAGTTAGCGATTTAGCTGGTACACATCAGAACAGTGTCTATCAAACGTTTTCAGTTGTTGGTGGCGTATTAATTCTCAATATTAGTTTTATGGTAAATGTTAGATATGTTCTACCTACCTGACCAATGAGCCCAGAGTCCATCATCCAATCGCAAGGGATCTGGAAATCCCTGTACTTCTTGCTAGTGCTTTCTCTCATCCTTTCCGTGCTATTTACACTTTGCTCCAACCTGTAAGTTAGTATTTGCTCATGCGATTAATTTATACTATCAAGTGAAAGTATTAAGGCGCAGTAATTCAGTTTATACATGCTCGCCTGTCTTGCAATGCTTGCATTCTTCGTGTTGACCGGCCCAATGGCTCTTTCTGGTTGTCTTCAAATGATGAAACCTCTGATTCAAGATTCTTCAGGTCTTTGTAGTTGCAAGTAGCTTCACGCAGGGCGTCCGCTTTTCCCTCTGGCCATTGGGGAAAGTGCTTCAACACTGCCCTTTCATCGACTAAGGATGATAATTCACTGTCCAGCCATTTCACAAATGTCTCCACGTTGGATATCTCTGCAAAGGATGCAGACTCCACCTCTTTGATCAAGGAATTGATGAACTCCTTTTGCTTTCTTACATCAGATTTTATCTGTGTATCAACATGTATCATGTATTTAGGATATAAATACTCAAATTTGAAACAATAGGCTGCCATTTATACTTACAGCTGAAACATAGGTAGAGCGGTTCTCAATTTCTCCAATCATGTTCCTAGTGAATGCAATTACTGGAGTTGCTGTATGATTGTCTCTTTTCTCCATATGGGCATCCTTCCTTGTGAGTGAACGATACAACTCCACAACTTCTGGCACACGACGCACTGCTTTTGATCCAGCTAATGGTCTAGACGGCACCGGGGGTGCTGGAGGTGCTGGAAATGCTGTTGGTATTGATGGCACCTTAACTTTGTTTTGATTCACTTCCTCCATTGAAGGGAAAATACCAGTTGCATGAAGTGGTTTAGGTAGTTTTGTTGATCTCTCCTTTCCAGCTTCTAATTCTTGAAAACTTGGCCTTGGACGTAAAGATTCTCCTTCAAAACTCTGTTCTATATTTTTGACATCTGACTGCTTCTGTTGAGATGCATCTGTATCGCAGCTTTCCATTGAGTTCTGTATTTTCTTCCAGAGCATTGATTTCCTTTCATTGTCATGTGCTTTGAGAGAACTTATTTGTGCCTTCAGACGGATTACTTCCTGTTCTAGCTCACGATTTTCTCTCTCCAGTAAAGCAACCTTTGCAACAGAAACTTCAAGCTCTTTCTTGAGGCTGTTGATCTGTGAGTCATCATCTGCTGGTGCCATTTTCCTCTTCTTTTCTGCTTTCACCAGAAGAATAACAGGAAGAGAGTTGAGTCGCAATACATAGCTGGATCTTAATTGCCTTCTTTATATATGGTCTTACTTTTGAAGTAAGGAATGCTAACCCAAGCCTGAAGAGTGATATTTTAGAGAATGCCGCCCATATGCTGGTAATGTAGCTGAGCATGCAAGACACAGTAATCCAGACAGGGGTGTTTTTGACATTTTCATTTAGATTGTTCTGATTAGATATTCTGATTTATTGCATTGCCCCTGGTTATAACTTGTAGTGTAGGTGAGATTTTCTTTGGTTTGTTGGAACAGAAAACTGCTAGTGTATTGTAGTTGTCCACAGTCCACTTGTCCCCAAGAAAAAAGAGATGAGTACACCATTAAATTCTCCGGTTTAATTTACCTCAAGAATCTTCTCTGTCTGCTAATATTTTAATTTTCAATCTAGTTTGAATATGATTAGCTCCTGAAATCACCATAGATTTCAGTACACGGAGTTACAATCAACAGCTAACTTCAGGGCATGTTTATTTTCCCATGTTTTACACGTAGACTAATGAAGCATAGCCCAGAGCACTAGGTGAAACGACTGATTGCAAAATTCCAACTGCCTTGTTTGTCCAGGTGTTAGCCCTGGATTGGGATGTTGGCACCGTTGGTTCAATCTGGTTTGACATTTTATGCCCTTGGCCGTTCCCTGTTGACTGCTCTGGAATTCTCTGTTGTATTAGATTGCATTTGCTATTCTTTGTTTGCGATGCAATGTGAAAAGGGAAAAAGAGGTAAACGAAGGACGGTGAAGGATGCTGACAGTTAAAAATTAAAGTAAAAGAAAAAAACCCTTGATAGCCACAGCCTACCAGAATAAGATCTAATGTTTTTACCGTATAATTCTGTTTTTTTTTTTTTCAACTTTCAAAAAAGAAATTGCAATTGTCAAGGTTTATTGTCACATACCACATCCTTTTTCTTTCTATACCTGAGAGATCATGCACAATCCGGTATATGTTTAATGGAGACAGATTTCTGGGGTTAAGGCAGAAAGCAGAAATGGTGCAGTGTTCTATAATATCATAATGGTGGTAAAGAATGTAAGCCAAAATTGCTTTGGAGGTTCCCCAATACCAGTCAAATCCTTGTCAGAATTTGAGAGAATGAATGCTTTGATAGAAGGAAAACACCTAATATTTGAGGTACAGTCACCACTAAAATCTTCCAGATTTAATTCTTTCTTGCTTCATTCACAAGGAGAAAGTTAAGTATGTCCTAGACTGGAAGCAGTGTATCTGCCATAGCTATGAGTTGGGACTCTACTTCTACGTCCAGCAAGTCAGCTTTACTGTCTGGAAGGCCCATGGCCATGAGCTCTTAATTGGTTCCCTACCACCAAGGGAAGTATTAAGGGTCGTGCTTAATGGATTAACAACTTGCTGATGACTCAATATTAGAAATTTAGAATGGGCAAATAAATGCTGTGTTGGGACCTATTTTTATTAGCTTTGGAAGGGGCGGCTTCATTTTATCCGAGCAATGTATATGCCCCGGGACAGAGGGAATCATTGATTATTTAAGTATTTGATACAAATCCCTAAATTAATAGCTTGTATGATTTCACATTCCCCTGTGGCCCTACATATCAAGGTGTAACTAGTTGGTGGTCATCTTAATTACTACCCTGGTGAGAAATTTCCAATCCCAGAAAGACCATTGTGAAATTGTCAGAGTTATACAGCAAATTCATATCTAGTCTCTCCCCCTGGGTAGTAGCATCTCCTTGTTTATTGAAAGAAACACTTTATTTGCAATCCAAAATACGTAGACATATCAAGTCATAGCAAAACTATAGAACTGCCTCGTATACCGAAGAAATGTTACTAATAAGAAAACCACTTCATATTTTTCATGAAAACCCACTTAAAAACCAAGTTTGACAGCTGAAACAACTTGCATAGGGCAAATATCGTAATCTCTAATATGCTGAGTGAGCTGAAACCAAGTTTGTAATGGGTTTATAAGGAGCTACGCAGCATACTTGGTTGATTTAAAGAAGCATCCTCAGGATTATTACTTATTGAGGATTTGGTGGGCGGCTATTGGCAGCTGAGACCCTCGATCCCCATTCTAGCAGTTCTTTGCTGGTATCATCCTTGTGAACAATCACTTCAATGAAGCAAAAACAATCTTTCTTATCTTCTGTTGCTGTTTTTATTGCCTGAATGAGCTCATTTTCACAGCGAACCTGTCACAGGAGGAAAAAAAAAAAACTGTTTCCCTTTATGATCATCTTCATTTAACAGTATACGCTAAACCACGCTTTCGTAAGTATTGATAATTGACTGCGGGACTACAAATGACTGACCTTTGCTGTCCAGCAATTTCCTTCACCATTGTGGATTGCGTCCACTAAACCAGTATAGTTCCAATTCTTAATTACATTATAAGGTCCATCATGGATTTCAACTTCGATGGTGTATCCACCATTGTTTATCAGGAAGATGATGGTCTTGTGCTCACATCGCAGCATTGTTGACACGTCTTGTGCAGTCATCTGCCAGAAAAAATGTTATCAGCGTTATAACTGTCATATGCAAACCAGTGAAAAAAGAAATCGATGTTAATAACATGTCCTTGTTTTGAGATGGACAAAAGGCATTTGTCAATTACTGTAAATTGATACGACAATGCTAATTACTATATAACCTGGAAGCTCCCATCTCCAATGCAAGAAATCACACGCTTATTGGGTACTGATTGTGCATACCCCAGTGTTGCGCCCACAGACCAACCAATGGAACCATACTGCATCTGGAACTCATACCTGCAACAGCAACTTCTTTCACTTTCATGATTGTAGCACTCTATTAAAAGCAAAATATCAAGTGCCAAGATGTTTGTTTCTTACCCACATCCTTCTGGCAATTTCAGTTTCTGGCAATTGAACCAAGAATCCCCAGTCTCAGCAATAATAGCTGTGTTGCTCGAAAGCATGTTTTGTATATGTTGAAAGAGAATATTAACCCTCAAAGGTTCATCAGGCTCACATTGGGGAGGAATTCCATTCGGAACAAAGATTCTGTGGTAGTTTTCGAAAGCAGTAGTATTGCGGTTAAGCTTCTTTGCTAGTGCACTAAGAAAGTCCTTCATTAGAACGCAACCAAAAGCAGGGCCATTAGCGACAACTATTCGATCAGGCTGCACTATAATAGCCTTTTCCTTCTTAAGGAGAAGGGAGTAGCCAACAGAACTGTAGTCATTAAAGTTTGGTCCAGCAAATATGTATGCATCAGCAGATTCAACAATCTCAGCGCAGAAAGTAGTGCTTACAGCTCCCCAATAAGTTCCAATGAAGTGGGGGTGTTGTTCAGGCACTAGGCCTTTCGCTGATGGCATTACAGCATAGGCATAGCCACAGGCATCAGCTAATTCAACAAAGGCATTTCCGGCATCGGCTACTCTTAGTTTTCGCCCTGCTATCATGACTGGTTTCACTGCCTTATGTAAGAATGAAATTGTTGCCTCCACGGCTGCTTCTAGTCCCATTTTATTGCTCATTCTGCAACAATAAGTTCCAGATATAAGAAGGTAAGCCATAACAAAATTACTCATTCATAGACCAGATTATGATAACCAATAAATTAATAAGGGATCATTAAAGAATAAGATGTTACTTAGGGGGCAGAGCAAATGGTATGGGCTCTCTGCTAAAAGTTGGATGAGGGATGGCGGGCAAATTACAACTAATGCTGATATAGACAGGCTTGCTCTCTTTAAGTGCAGTAGAAATTGCTCTATCAATTTGTTCATGCGCGTCTTCCAAGTTATTCACCACAGCCTACAACACAACACCACAAATCATTATAACTACATTAGCTGAAAAAAAAAAAGACAGATGCTATTTCAATCCATTTCTAGGACTCAAGAAGCATCACATTGCATGACATTGAAATCCACTTTTCACTTCAAATATTCTTAAATGAAATTATTTCACCGAACATATTTACTTGAATTCATATGAAGAATTCTATAAAGAATTTCACCTGCATAATTACTTGAATAGTTTTCCAAAGAATCAAATACAAAAACTATCATGTTTCAGTGACGATAGTGTGATTACCTGATAGCAAGTAACAGTCTGGAAGCAACGTAGCTCTTGGGTAAAATCCGATAAGCCGATGGTATGGTGGAGAATCCTGTTAGTCCCATAATCGTTGGTATTTGGTCCTCCAACAATACAAATAACAGGAAGACTTTCACTATAAGCACCAGCAATAGCGTTGATAACGCTAAGTCCACCAACAGTAAACGTAACAACGCAAGCTCCAACCCCACGAGCCCTAGCGTAGCCATCAGCAGCATACCCAGCATTGAGTTCATTGCAGCAACCGATGTTCTTTA
Organism: Khaya senegalensis; assembly: GCA_032402905.1. Lineage (NCBI taxonomy): Eukaryota > Viridiplantae > Streptophyta > Magnoliopsida > Sapindales > Meliaceae > Khaya > Khaya senegalensis. The sequence goes on along the minus strand of CP135552.1, from coordinate 8,525,404 downwards.
AAGCAGGCTCAGCAATAAGGTGGTCAAGTAGTGTTAAGTTGAAGTCACCAGGCACAGAAAACACATCGTTAATGCCAATCTGGACAAGACGACGAGCAAGGTGGCGGCCTAGTGTTGCATCAGAGGAGGCGCAATGTGAACTAGGCTGGATTGCAGCACTGCCGTTTTGCGGAGGGCAGCCTACGTTGTTGTTTACAGGTGTGCATGCGTCTGGAAAACCAAGCACGGTGTCCATGAAAGCTAAAAAATGGAACTCCGTAAAGAAGCAAGATTTGACGTAGAACGTTAGAACAAAATGGATCTAAAAGAGATGGAAGCTTTGTTTTTCTTGCAAGAGACTGAGAGTGAGAATGATCATGTATAGGAGGTTGCGAAGATTAAGGGTTTGGTTTCTTGGAGAAGACTAATTCTTGCATACGCATTTGTGGTAATTACGTGCGCTCCAAGTAATCAAAAACAGGTCCGTTATGTATTTCCATGTATTAAGGGGGAAAAGACTCATTCGTTCATACATCATGGTAATTAAGTGCACTCCATGTAGTGAAAAATTGGGTCCATATCATGATTTTTTATTTTAATTAATATTTATAACTAATCTATTTCCTCTCAATTTTGTAAACACAGGTGCAACATATTCACCGGCATTCGCTGCCCTTGATGGTGTCAATGGTGAAGAGTACTTACTCTGTGTAGCATCATTGATGTTGGTTGCAGAAAGCAAGGAATTTCTCCATTAATCTGCAAGCAACCAGTTATTGATGAGCAGCAACCAGCGGGTCATTGAGTTCTTGTGCAGATAGAAATCAAGAAGCATGTAGGGAGGATAAGGATAAGCTAAAAGCTCAAAATTAAAAGTTAAAGTCCAGCGACAGTGATGCAGTGGCAGATTCTTTTTTCTCATGTTGTGCTGTACTTGCAGCATCATACACTTAGACGTATTATTTGTCTATAAATGTACGAACGAAAGAAACAATTAAGAATTGCTTCCAATTTCGTCTCCGTGTTCTAATTCCTAAATCAACCAGCATGTTGGAAAATTAGAAAATGAAATTTACAGCAGTGTTAGTTCTAATATCTACTTGCATGGCAAGATCGTATAAACATTTTCCACTGTGGATACAAATTCTAGCATGCAAACGAGGAGATTAGCCACTAAAAAAACTATGACTGTAGAATGCTCCATTACCTTCATGTCGTCTTGATTCTATCTACTAGTAGGCATCTATGTTGCTGTTAAGATCAGTGATTTCAGTCCCCCTGTTTGTTTCGTTAGCAGCCCCTTCTATTCAGCAATATGCCTTTTACATTCTGTATAAGTTAGACATAGTAAATCATACCGACTTCCGGCAAAGAAGCGTGAGGCACATTCAGAACAACCTCAGGATCTCTACAATTCTTGCTCTAAAAGGCATACACGAAATCAATGGCAAATTTCTTCAGAATAGAGGATGATTTCTTAGCCTTCGCATAAGAATGCCCAATAATATAAACCACTCGGGATTCTTTAGCTTTCAGTATCTCAAGAGATTCATCTCTAATTAGAAAATTCTGTGGATGCCTAATGCCTGATTTTGACTCTTGGGTATCATACAAAGATTGCTTCAAATTCTCTTTATGATTTGAGTTTTTTAAGAGGATGCTCTGGAGCATGCAAGACCTCAGTATCTGAGTCTCTAGCCTCTCCAAATGATTCATTTTCTTCTTTTGTGTCCGCAAATTGGACAATTGCAGACACCAATTTATTCTCAAAATCATAGTTTTCCTGTTGCAGATTCTGTAACCATACATCACAATGCATCGGAACATGCCATACTCCTTTAGTCCCACCCTAGTAATGAGCAGTTGTTCATTTTCATTGACATGTGGTTCTTGAACAAATTTGACAGAGACAAAAACCAGAACCTGATGGAATGCAGGCAAGTTTGTCACCAAGTGTCCAAATACGGCTGGAGCCCCGGTTACTGGATTAGTACAAACAAGCTCAATTCCGGGAACATGGACCATGCCAAGGCTAGGCCCTAAAGCCACTATCCTATTCATTGAAATCTTGTTCTCCCCCTCAAAATCATGTTTCTTCATTGTTCCATAGTTCCATATATACATTACTGCCATAAAAATGAAAGACAGAACAAGAGGGATCCAACCCCCTTCAGGAATCTTGTAAACACATGCAGAGATATAAAGCAGTTCCATTGATCCAAACAACACCAAGAATGCAACTATACTGATTATCCTTTGTTTCCATACAATTAACATCATCAGTGCCATCAAGCAAGTTGTCATGAGCATAAAAGTGGTGACCACCAGCCCTGCAAACTCAGAAAAACAATCAATTTCATTTGTGAACATCTAAGAATGACCCAAAGATAAATTAATAATTTATGCATTCAATTCATAGCATGATTTTGTACCATTCACATGACTGATCATGTTAGTATCTCTCAATCCAATTGTTACAGCTAAACAAAGGCACATGAGCATCCAATTGACCTCAGGAATATATATGTGCCCATATATTTTGCTAGAAGTATGAATGATTTTGACTCTCGGAAAGCAATTGAGTGCACAGCACTGGCTTATGATGGAAAATGTAGCTGATATCACAGCTTGACTTCCTACCAAAAGTGGCAACAGTGAACAATGGCCAAAACACAATTTCTGCATGAAAGATTGACAACATCAACACATGAGATGAGTAATGAATAATGTTATGTATTTGATACTCAAATATGATCTTGCCTGGTATGGCCTTGTAGAAGCTTCTCTGAATATCTCCACGGTGCTTAGAGAGGATAGCAGCCTTGCCCGTATATGCAAGAATCAAACAGGGCTACACTAGAAAGGTGAAAGCTACCTGGGATTTGATTACCAGGTTTGACAGTGTCAGCATGGAGATAAGGAAGAACAGTTACAGCTGATTCATTCTTTGTACACAAAAGTGTTGCGCATTACATTACCTTTATTGAGAGAGGAGAAATGACCCAAATCAGTAAACATTGCCTCCACTCCTGCAACAGTATTTTAAACAAAACTTTTTTCAAATAAGCAGCAAGTAATACAAATAAACTGTATTGGAAGTTTGAAAGAGATACCTGTAATTGACAGAACCACTCCTCCTAGTGACACCCATCCATCAATGCCAGTACTTCTAAAGAACTTCAACATGTAAACTGGAGAAAGTGCATTAAATATATGCGGATTCCTACTAAATATGTTATATATGCCAATGCTGCTAATACACAGAAGTCATGTCATGACAATTGGAGCAAATATGAAAGCAACTCTGTGTGTTCCATGATGCTGAAGCGAGAAAAGGCCCACTAAGATGACACAGGAGATTAAAAGAACATAATCTGGAAGAAAAGAAATTAAACATAAGCTTTAACAGATGATAATGGTTTTCAGTGAATTATGTTTGATGCTAATAATCAATGAAGTTGCACTTACTCTCATGAAGCACTAAGAACTTGACTTTAACCCCCGAAACTGCTGAAAGAACTGAGAGGGGAAATATATTGGCACTTATTTACAAATCAAAACTGAGTAAGTTTAAAAAAGAAAGAAAGATAAAATTGAAAGGGAGAATCCATTGAATGAAGTAGTTCAAAGAACAGCACCAGACACACTCACAGGATTGCATTCATTTTACACCCAAGGTTGCTGAACTCTGTTTTAGAACAGGAGTACACATAAAAATATTCTGCATGCAATAGAATTCCATGCTAGTTCATAGCAGACTCATCACTTATGGACTTGACATGAGTAAAGCAGGATTTATATGAAATTCGGTGACAGAGGATATAAAACTTTATTATGAAGTGAACAATAGTAAAGAGGCTCAGAGGCCAAACTATACGCAGCTACCTGATATTGTAGGAGTGAATACTCCATCAGCAATTGCCATACAGGTTCCCAGAAGGACAAAGATCAATAGCACATTGCAAAATCTTGGATGTTTCTCAAATAATGCCTTCAAAGCAGAACTCTGCCATGTGTCTGCTAATTCTTCTGTTGCATATGTAGACAACGTCTCATCTGTGGCTTGTTGGTTTGGTAGAGTGCTTAGCCTCGCATGTCTGCATAGAAGGGAGTAAAATGCAAAGGTACCAGCTGCGCCATAAGCGAAAAGTTGACATCAATAAGCAGTCACCATAAGCGAAAAGTTGACATCGATAAGCAGTCTGTCTTCCTTGTCCAATCTGCAACCACAGAGCTCCAAATCAATACTACTTTGGGATTAGTACAGCATTTCCTATGGAGAGCAATGTCTATAATATGGTAGGAAATATTCACAGCAAAAGTAGGATATTATTTCCTTACATAGGAAGCAGAACAGGCCGAGCTTAAGTCCAGTGTTTTATTTTGACAGTAATATCCCCTCATAGTCATAAGAAAGGAAATTGAAGACAGCTTCTTTTGTACTGGTATTATTGGCAAAAGGAAAGATATTTCTCTCAAAAGATGCAGTACTGGGAGCTTGATGGATGAGTTAATTATGAAGTGTCTGAACATTCGTAGAACGAGGAAATTATTGTGATTTGCAAGTTCAACGATGTTATTTAAGAAATTAACAAGTAATTGAACAGAATGATAAAGCTTTACCTTGACCATTGTCATCCGCTGACATCACAATGAAAATGTACTTGAAGAGAGCCACGAAAGTGAACAGCCAGAAGATAAATGAAAGTACCCCATAAATTTCCTCATCATTTTCATGGAGGCTCAACTTTCCTGAGAAGGTAGCTTTGTAAACATAGAGAGGAGAGGTACTGAGGTCACCATAAACAACTCCAAGACTTTGATAAGCCAATGTAACCACAGTTGTAAAGGATACCCTCTTCAAGTTCTGATTCAGCATACTTGGCTTATGAGTATATTAATCATAAATTAGATCATTGTTCTATTCCTATGGCTGTTCAACCAAATGCACAATGTCTAAACACATAAAAAAGGAAAAAAAAAACACGAGGAAAATTATAGGGCAATCTCTGAGGAAGGTTCAACTGCATCAGGAAAGGCAGAGGCATGCATTTTCTAACCCAAAAAAAAAAAAAGATTTTTGAGTTCAACTTCATGGAATTTCCAGAATTTGTAACACACCAAAAAGATGAGAGATTGCAATTAATTACAGAATTGAAACGAACAATGGATACCCGAATTCCTGAAAACAATCTGGAATACCCCAAATTTCGGATATCAGATAGTTTTAAACGCAACATGTAAGTGTATCCTTCTATCTAATAACTCATTTGTCATACTTGTTAACAGAAAGTCATTATAAACTGAAATGAAAAATATCTACCCAGAAACCACAGAGAATCTCAAATGGAAACTTCCGACTCCATGAAGTTTCATATGCCCATTATACATTCACAGTAAAATTGCTTAAGCCCTCTTAGTTCTTACAAGACGCATTCAACTCAAAGCCCGTTGTCCAAACGAAAGCTGACAAGAAGAACACACTTTCACGAGCCCCATAACCATAATTCCATAATTACACCACACAACAATATAATGACTGCATAAGAAGAAGTAACGGTACACCAGAGCATGCAAGAGTACCTGTTGAGATATTCCCCTCTCTAAAAATTCTTCTGATGGTCTCATGGTCTTCTTTTTTTTTTTTTTTTTTCTCTTTTTGGAGTCTCTGTTTTTCATAGAGAGCATTTTGGATGAAAGGAAAGAGAAAATGTGAAGTAGAATGTAAGGAGAGAAAACGTAGGAAGTAAGAAGCAGCAGCAGCAAGCAGTGATGAGGCAATCGCTGTTTTCTGTTTGTGTCCAAAGAATTTGCTGACTGCAATGAATGCTCTTTATCTCTCCAATATCTCTGCCATAATTTAGCATATCCTTGAAAATTGGTCACAACAAACTAAACTGGAACTAACTGTTACAAAGAGAGAATAAATTCCCTAGGATTCCTTCTCCCTACCAGGAAACACCTAATATAATATACTTCTTCTGGTTGTACCTTCTGCTTCAGTCTGTCCAACTCTACTGATCAAAAAGCACCTCTGTCCCATGGTACGATAATGTATAAGCTAAATCAAATTACAGAGAAGGGTTGAAATATCATTCTCGAAAGCAGGGTCTATGCAAGTATATAATTAATAATTACCAAATGTTTACTTGAAACAATAGCTTTCTGGGGCAAACACCTATTTGGGTGACTTCCGGTCTCGAATTTTATGTCACCCAAAATCACCCAATCGGTTTAATGGTGGTGAGTTTTTCAATTTAAAATTGGAATATGATATTTAGAATCAGAATCATTCAAGTATTAATATGTTAAAATAATAGTAAAAATAAAAATAAAATTAATAAAGCCACAATAAGAACCACAATTAATTTATAAGAAAGTGTGAGAATGGAATTTTTATATTTAGAATTGATTATTTTACCTTCGTTTAATAATATTATAATTTATTTTATTCTTTAGTTTTTAAAAAATATAAAAATAATAAATTAATTAAAATTATTTTTTATTTTATTTTTTTAATAAAATTATTTAAACTTAAAAAAATAATAATTAATATTATTTTTATTTAATTAATTATTAATAAAAATAATTTTTAAATAATAATTATAATATTATTATAATAATATAACAATAATAATAGAAATAAAAATTAATTAAGAGTATTTTATTAATTTAAAATAATTTTTTTATTCTTATTTTAGTCCAATTCAACTTCAACTCATTTTGATTCTAATCCATTCTAATTACGAATTAGTAAATACACCACAAGAATGATTAAAAATAAATTTAGATCATTTTTATAACAATCAAAATTGAGTTTTTGCCATTTTTAAAAAAATTATTAAAGATGAATAATTTTATAATATTTTATTTATATTTTTGTTATAAAAATAATTTTGCTCAAAAATAATGATATAACATATTTAATTTGTTTGATAAATGAGTTATAAAAATAATTAGTCTAATAAAATAAAAAATAAAAATGATTAGTTTAAAAAATTGCTCTTTTTAAGTTTTAAATTTGAGTAATGAACCTGAAGCGAAGTAAGAAGAGTTAAGAAAGCACTTAGTACTTGGGCATCCACACCTACTGTTCAACCATGCCTACTTACCTAACATGTCATGCAGCTCCTGTGAATTAGAAGTACTGCCTTCCTGTGCCCCAACAATGGTAGACCTTACCACCATTACCTACTATTTCTAGTTTAAAAACTGGTCACTAAAGCATTAGAAGAGTGGTCATTTAAGAGTAGAGTTACACCAAAAGCTACCAGACAGTCATCTTACTTTTCCTCCAAGTTTGTGTAATAAGAGAGAATTCATTGTTACCAGGACAAAATTGAATCCCAATTCTCCACTTCATCCCTTTTGGTTAACTTGATGAAACACGGCTGTGTACTGAAGCCAAAATGGGTTGTAGATAAACAGAGATATGCAAATTGGGGTCGTTTCATTTTATTTATGTACAGAACAAATGGTAGGACCATGGGAGCATTTCTGTCGTTTTCTTCTGTTCAGAGTGACCTCCTATTGTCCCTTCAGTTTCAGAGAATCTTTAAGAGAACACAGCATCCATCCATCATCCACGCAGTGCTATGAATGCGATTTTCTCTGTTTTCTTTTCTTCTCTCTTTCTTGTTCTGCTATTATTTTATGACTTGTTTTCCAAACTCAATTAATCTGTACATCACAAAGGGAATCATCGTAGCAAATTACATATGCAAATCTTCTGTTACAAATTATTGGTAAGAAGAACAACTATCAAGATACAAGCTGTGACACACTGCCTACCAATTGATTAATAAGATACGATGCTAAGATATGATCTTAACTTACCCTAGCTAGAAGCTGGCCAAGGGTTCCTTTGCTCTGTCTCTGTGCTTATGAGATGAGATGAAGATGAGATGTTACATTATGGGCAGAATATGGTTCTTGATTCAGAAAAGAATTCTGAATTATTAACAACATACATACAAGATTATAAAATTATCGACTCCCACCTAAGCCCATTATGGGCAAAATCATTTGTTTTGTGAACTTTGAACCACTGGATATGTGTGATGAACAACTCAAGATATCTAGTTTTCTTAACTTAACAACCAAATCTTTCTTTGGTGTTTTTTTTGTTTCGCCCACAACAATTATTGGGTCCAACCGTACAATGATTAATGCTTTGTTTGTACAAAGCATGGAGAAATGAAAAAAGAGAAGGAAACTAAGAGAGCAAAGAGGTGTGTGCAAGGATATGTTAGGTGTGCCTTACTAAATCAAACATTTAATAGCTCCCGTGTTGTGTGTCCCCATTGTTTCAGCGCTCTAAAGCCTTCAGAATTGTTAGGTCGATTGTAGCTCTCACTTGTTCGAATGTTGAATTAAACGGAGGAAGAAGTCGGATTTGTGGGATCACTTATTACAGAGCCAGCCTTATCCTGAAGTTGCTTTCATGGACCAAAAAGTTAGGCATTTGATCCACAAAATGCCAGCTTCCCAGGTACCCATCTGATCAGTTTATGTCCTTGGATGTTTTCATGTGCTCACACATATAAATGAGATTTGCTGAGGTAAAAGGTGTAAAAAAAAGGAAGGATGTTATTGGATTTTGATGGCTAAGTTAGCAGATAATTTGTTGATGCCGAAACAAGCACACAGGGTTGCCTTACATTGCATTACATTCAAGCCCCCATACTGAGATGTCAAGACGAGAGCATGGACCATTCATCAAATTTTGTGGCAGTTTCTGAAAATGCCTAAAAAGCAAGGAGCATTACTTCAGTCCAGAAGCATATTTATAGGCGATAAACTTTAACATGTCTCCCAGAGATAATTGGACTACACAATTAACTGAGCTTTAAAATTACATATCCCTCAAATGTTATTGAAAAATTTTTAAAAATAAGTATTTTTATTAATAAAATTATTAAATTAATCATATTATTAAAAAAAATTAAATAATATATATTTATATAAAAATATTTTTTAACAATTTGCACACAATATTTGTGCGCACATTTTTTCGTGCCCAAAGTGGAATATTTTTCCCACTTCTACACACTATTTATGCACAAAAGTGAATGATTTCTCCCACCACCGAACGCACTTTTGGTTGAATTTGATTATTCAAGAAAATATTTTTCTTTTTACAAATATATATAATTTAATTTTTTAATAAAATAATTAATAACATAACTAATTTAATAAATTTATTAATAAAAATATCTATTTTTCACAAAAATCTCCCAAGTGTTATATTGGTTAATTCATTGTTCAGAAACCACAAGTCTATAGTATCCCAGGATTCCAAATGCCACAACAAATAAAACTTAGTATAAATTTCCTTTTGGTCAAAGTGGGGGTAAATCGGGAGAATATCATTGTCAAATTGAAGCTCACACCTTAGTAGTTCTGGGTGAAATCGAACAAACCGTAGCTCCCTCATGCAGTGCCAATCTGGCCTGGACCTGAATTTGTCTCGTTAACCGATAAGATTTCAGCTATTCTTTGACACAGACAACTGTTTATTTAACCGGTGAGCTGCTATGCTATCCAACTTCAACCCCTTAAATTACTTTTTTGATGGCAAAGACTGGATTTCACAACCAAGGGTAGCAAAGGTTACTTACACCGTGGGAATTTTACATGCCGAAGGGATGAATGTACAGTCCAGTAATATTCGGGTTAGAAAAAAAAATCATCCAATTATACCATTCAACATTGGCACACAATTTCTAATAATAACACAAAAATAATAAACCCAAACTCATTAGTTGCTGAAATTATATCTCAATGAAAAACTTTCTGTGAAAGAAATGATATGCAAGAAAACATTATGCAATGTATGACCAGGGGACTTACACCAATAAACAGTAATATTTTGAAAAAGCCCTAATTGAATGAACTCTTTAAAAATTCTGACTACCAAATGCAAAACACTCTGCATGCAAACACGACCCGAGCTCGACCAATTGTTGACAGACTCAAACCGGACACAGACCCAAACCACTGCAGCCCATAAATAGGTCCAATAATTCTTGCCATCTTTAAACACCAAACCATGGGCAATAACAAGGTCAACCAACTAACCTCTTTGTATTACCAAGCATATGGTATGAAGACAAACCGAAGCCTCTTAAGTTGAGGAGGCAGGCTCCTCAGATTTCTTCTCTGCTTCTTCACTCTTTGATTCCTTCTCCTCCTTGGTTGCAACATGCACCTCTTCCCCAGCTTTGTCTTCAGTTTTCTTTTCTTCAACAGTCAACTTCTCGAGAAGACCAGCAGCTGCGGTTGCATCTTTATTTTCCTCTTTACTTTTTTGGGATTCTGCAACTTCTTGAACCCTTTCCATAAATGTTTTGCAGTCTGCATAATGAACAATGTTATACAACATAACTTTGAACAAAATTGGGAAGCAAAATTGCAAGAAAAAACTATAACAGATAGGAATATTTAAGGTAGAAAAAGCAATATACAATGCCAAATTTGGAACCAATTTACAATGCCATCCATTCCAATATGATAGAACTTTAAAACCATATAAAGACACTATACATCCATGCTAAAGCTGTTACAAGGACTGTAGAGAACCTTTTCACATGACCACTAAACAAATAAAAAAAATTACAAAAAGCATCTTCAAAAATAATGACCAGGCACAGAGTAAGTGAAGTAAAGTTAAAAACTAACAATAATTCAATATCTATCTCAAAGTATTGAGTATCAAAAATAGGAGAAATCATTCATCATTCCCACATATTCAGTAAAGTATCAAGAGAATTGATTGAGCTCACATACATGGTAAAAGACAATAATTGCAATTTCAAAACATCCAAATCTCAACTAAAGGCAAGCATTCAGAAAGGATAAAAGTAGGCTCTTAGAATATGATATAGAGGATATTTAAACAATCTCATATTACAATGTCAACACGTGTAACAAATACATTTATTCAATCATGAGATATTTTATTAACTTGAAACACACGAGTTTATCTTGAAAAATAATATCCAGGTATCAGTATAATTTGAAAGATTTAATGCATTCCTCATCTGTGGGGTGACCATGAAAACCAGCCAACAAATACAAAATTAGGATCCTAAAAAACTTTTAACAAATTTTTTGTAATATGGCTAGACAATTAAGAGTTGTCAAGGAACAACAGGTGTCCCATGCAACCATAAAGGAAGTAGTTTCACCTTTGTAACTCTTGCCACTAAGCACTGCAAATAACTATATTCAAGATTGAATGCCATCTGCAAGATCTAGTTCTGTATTACAAAGTTCTCCTATTGGACTCAAATGTAACAAACATAGTTACAATTTTACATCCACACTGACAGTGGTGTCTGTACTAAGTAAAATAGCAACAAGCCATGACCTTAAATAATATAACTACTGGAAAATTGTAGTTCCCCACTCATTTTGTCAGTTCCACTCTCCCAATAACTCTTTACAATTAACATAGACCAAGCAAAATGAGTCAATCAGACCAGCAACATGTTAGGTTTTGCTCGAGTCTAATGACTAACACAACACATTAAAGTATGTTTGGGACTGTTTTTCGTCTAATTAACATTAAAAGCACAGTGAGCTACTCACTTTTTCACTTATATTTATCTGTGCACCAGTCTGGCACTCCATAACTGAGGAAACAGAAGCAGTCCATAAAAAATAAAAAAAAATAAAAAAAAAAACAACACACTGCAACAAAAAAGAAGTCCTTGGAAACTCCTACTAGAGTGCTTCAATCCAAACATCCCCCTAAATCTAATTGCATTTTAATTTCAATAAAATAATGGGTTTCTTAAGCTAACACAGCTACCAATAAAGTTTCAGGATACATCAAAAAGGAAGGATTCAAATCAGATCACAAATAAATCACTTGATGAAAACCAACCCAACTAAAGATAAAAAGTAACATCCTATAACAAGAATCAAATGGCCAACAAGGTAACTAGTTTCAAAACACTACATGACTTGATTCATTTACTTGACGCACTAAAAACTGACCAACTTTATAAACTAAGTAACAATGCTCACTCTCAACAGATCCAAATCTGATGCAGAAAAGCTCATCCTTCAATTCCCCATCAGCGAAGTCAGTAGCGTGCCACACACATGACTTATCGTTCCCAGCGTGTTCTTGCACTGTCATAGTAGATATGACTGCCCAACAACCCAAAAACAAAGTTAATAAACTTAAACAGTGATCATAGTATAATATTTATGAATGTAATTAACATCTAACACAAACAAATTAGAGAAAGAGAGAAATCGAACCGAGATGATTGGCGCAGATTTTAAGGGTTTTAGATTGCCTCATAACGAGGCGAACCTTTCCGGTCTCTTTATGTTTCAATAACTTAACAGTACCAGCTCCTCTTTCTTTCCACTGGTTACCATCCTTATCAAAACGGTAGAGTTTCGCCTTCCTTTAAAAGAATTAAAATCATGAAATTAAAATTAACCCTAGAAATAACAACAACAACAACAAAATAAAAAGAAAAATAACAATCAGATCTAAGATATATGTAAAAAAAAAACACTCACAGATCGAGGATGGCATCCTCATCCTCCTCGCCGGTTGTGACGGCAACTTCCTCGAGTTTGACGATGGGAGCGACCTGAGCCCCGGTGTCCTCATCCTCGTTGTGTGTGGTCTCCTCCTCTTCTCTGTGATCGCCCTCGGTGCTTGCCATTTCTGCTGCTGCTGCTATTTAAGTAATAGTTTTCCGAAGTCGTGAAAATCGAGAGATTTATGCGCAAGCTATCAGTTGAGTGTTGCTTCCGGAGAGTGAAATGCAATGGTAAATAGGGTTTATATATAGCGAGAGTTTCCGAGAGAGAGTCAAAAGAAGCGTCAAATTTACGCACAAAATATACCTGTGTTCTGCTTTTTCAGGGGGGATGTTTGGACGGCGGAATAACCGATTCCCTACATAAGAATAGGATCTTTCCAGCTATTACGCTCTGTTTCCACTCTGTATGGTTTGGGATACTAAAACGACGAAAAAATTAAAAAAAATTAAAAAAATATTGAAGTACTAAATAGAGTCGGTCTAATCACTTGGCAAGGTGTCTATAATCTATTATACATCTCATATAATTTATTTTAAATTTTGTATTATTTTTTATATTTTATATTAATTATTTTAATTTTTACATTTTATATTTTATATTTTTATATTTTTTATTTCAAAATTTTTATATTTTTTTAAATTTTATATTAATTATTTAAAATATTTAATTTTATATTTTAAATTTTACGTTATATATAGAATATAAAATATATAAAATGTTTATTAACAATTCCTCTCTTTATTTTATAGACTCGCCCACAGCAAGAATCACAATTTGTTATAAAGTTAAAGCTGGTTGTAGTATAATACAGCACAAGGATGTACCATATGTGCATTTGCAGATATGGTGTTCTAAGGATTGAATGACATGATCTATCATGCTGAGATCCCTTTGCCTGCCATCAATATTGTCTTCTGCTAGGTCCCATGGCTGCCAATGGTCTTGTGTCTAATACTGCACTACCATGATCATGATGTTATCCCTAGAAGAAGAAAACTGGGAACATTTTGAATGGTTTCTGTTATGTTTTGAACTAAACAAGAGCAAAAATAGAATCCGCCACGTTCGAATAGAAGTTCAAAATATTTGATGCATCAGAACTAATCATGGCAATCAAATTCACAGTAACACTGACAAAGCTATCATTTTTGACAAAAGCAATCAATCAATAAACCACGGTACAGTACAAAAACCACGAATAAAATACGTTTCATAAGGTTTACAAGTCTCCATCAGACTTGACATTAAAGAAATTTATCACAGCAACTCAACTTGCAGTTAGAAGATAGAATTACCAGAATTGAAGTTATCATTGCAGTGAAGCAACCTTGTTTACTGCATCCATGGGTCCAGCATCAGCTGACTATGCTTTGTAACCTTTCTTTTGTTACCTGCAAAATGCGTATAAACTCATCAAACAACTCAAAGAAACTCTTTAGTGGAGTCGTGCCAGCTATACTAAATGGATAATTATTGATCTTCTGTAATCACATCAAGTATTTTCATCCACTCATAAGGACCACCAACTACTTATGATAGATTCACCACCAAGACTTCGAGTACTATGTAGAATATACACCTACCCCACAATGCCAAGCAAGATTTCTCATTTGAGTACCTTTCTTCTTCTTCTTCTTCTTCTTCTTCTTCCCACCACCATTATTTTTTTTTTATATAATAGGAGATAGCCGTGGCTTGATTTCAGGAGTCATCTTCTACCGTCTTAGTGGGCTGCAGCTCCTGCAGAGGAGGAAGAGATCGTGTCTGACCCATTTGGCATCAACAATGAATCATCTGCACCTCAATAGCATGCACAGATGGAAAGCAAGAACAGCACCCATGACTTGATGATATTTGACAACATAAACAAATGCACCAACATACAATAAAGCTGTCCTTTGTCTGGAGGAAAGAAAATTGGCAAAGGAATCGAGATTCTGCAGCGAGGTGTAATAATTGGAGTATTTGAATAATGTTTGGTTTTTTCTTTTTTCAGAACAGTACAATCACGCTAGCACACTAAAAGATAGGGAATTTCTCATACATACTAGGCAATATGGAATGCGATGAAAGAATTTGTAAATGCAGTTTCACAATCTCTGGAAACGCATTCTTGAAAAACTTATCTGACAATTGGAACTAACTTGGCTTCCCTTAAAGAATAGGATACGACTGCAACGATCACAGTTGACATATTCCACCATTCACCACCTAGGTCACTTCTTCTCTTCCAAAGCCTTTTCAAAAAGCAAATAACAAGAAACAAAAGATTCTCAAGAAAAAAACACACAAGAAAAATCATAGCATGAGAAGAGAAGTCTGTGGATCTTGCCAGAAATGGCATGATAGGGAATTTCAATTAATTTCGTTGAAGATGAACCTTAAAGCTTTCATCTTCAAGTGACATTTTTATTTACAGCCCTCCTATAAATAGCTTAGCTGCAATCTGCATTTCAAAATTGACCATATTTTTGCACTGCATAAAATGCAAAGAAATATTGAGGTTCCATCACCTAAGCTATCAACCGCATACACTTCAGTTTTCTCAAATTTCTGTGTCATTGACTCTGACTTCAGGACTGACAAATGCAGTACAACTTTGTTCCCGGGATCCATCACAAACTGCTTCAGCCGGTGACAGTGGATACAACACCTTCAAATGTTTCACAATAGTAGGCAGCAGCAGCAGCAGCAACTTTCAGAATAGCATATGTTACATCTTTGTTCTGACTAAAAAAATGTCACTGGGCGGTGCACGCAAAACAAGAGGCAGCAACTGGGCTTACTTATTGTGCAGATGACACGGAAAAATAATCAGTTAGATAAGTATTAATTAGTAGCTTCAATCAAAAATATTAGTTCAATATAACGACCACGGAGAACATACAGTTCAGGGTGCATTAAATGAGAATAAGAACAAAGTTCATGCTGCAACTGACAGCATCAAACTCCTCCTAATCTTTCTTACTGATGCATAAAGGTAAGGGCCATTAAATAACTCTAAAAGTTGACTCCAATAGTTTGGTATTTGTAAATTAACAGCCAATTTTTGTTGCCACGAGCATATGCTAGACTGCACACTACCATAGAACATAATCATAGAGGACCTGTGAGCTGTGAGCAGACATGGACATGTATACTCTGACCAGTGAAAGGAGCAACATATGTCATAAAAACTTCTGATCACAATGAGTTGTCTAGAAGATCTAGCAATAGAATTGAGAGTTCCGAAACTACAAAATTTTTCCATTGTGCCACGAATGGAAAAAAAAAATCCTTCAATACAAAAAAAAAAAATGAAAATGAACCATAGAGTTTGGTAAATAGGCACTGTACCTGCTGAGCAAGCGATGTCTTTCTTCTGCTCCTCCTCTTTAGGTTAAAACTCATCAAGAGCTGCAAGTTCATCCAGTTTGCTTGTTCATTCACCATTATTCTTAAATTGTATAAAGAAAATAAAAAGCAGATGTTAAAAAAGGAAATCCCAGATTGTATCAATCATTTTTGAAATAAAATTAAAAACAAAAACATTCAAATATACCCTTGAGCGCGAGAAATTCTGGAATCAAGGTTCATGATGTTGGAGCGGACGGGTGATCGACCTTTTTTAGACTCTTAGCAGCTGCAGAGGCAGGTTTATGGCAATAAATGACAATAACGACACTGCTCTGCTGCCGTGTAGTTTCTCTAACGGAAATTTATTTGTCTGATTCTACTGTTACGTGTGTAAAGTCCATGAACTAAGCATTAATCCACAGACTCGTTGAATGCAACCGAGAGCAGGAAGCATCACATCAACAAAGCAACTAAGAGGTAAAAGAAAAGGTGAAGTATACCGTTAGCGCCTCTTTCATGACAGTGGGAGCATTGGCGGCGGCCACGGCACCCTGGATGGAGGCTTGAAATTTTCTGGTTATTAAAAACAACAATAAAAAAGAAACGATCGGCAGAGAGTGAGTGAAGAATGACCAGCTGCAGCAGAGTGTTGTATGAATTTTAATGTGCATGGTTGTGCTGCGTGGGAAGAGAGAAAAGTTTTTGGGCCTCTTGTGGTTGAGGGGTCGGTTCTCTTATGGATGAATCTGAATACACCCTATCCCTTTCTAACTCCACCCTTTCTAATTAATTACATTAAATTTAAATACACCTGCACACCCACATCCCATATTCAGAAGAAGAAAAAGAAATGGGTAAAATCAGTGTTGGAGGTAGACTCATTTAGCATCAGTCTTGCAAAATAATACAGGACTCGACCACCCAAATATTCTAATCCCATATATCTTGCACGCGTAAGCTAGAAAACACGTGCGTATGAAAAAAGAATAGAACCGGCCAGATTGTCTCCTATCTGGTTGTTACACAAAACATTGAATCTTAAGTGGAGTCTTTAAAACGAAGAGTTAAAATAATAATTAGTAGTGCGTTAGTGGGAAGCTTCCATGCTGTTTGTACGCGTAAGCTTTATGACCCAACCGTATGCAAGAAGACCAAACTGTTCAAAACAAAGAGTCAAAATATGATCCGTAGGAACAGCTGATGGCTGCGATTGTCTGATTTATGCAGAGCGTTAGTGACAGCAAATGACATGATGCCATCAATAAAAGACAGGGACGAGAATATTAGATTAGATAGCAGTTGGACTGTAATTATAATAATAATAATATATTCAAATTATGGAAGTTGAGAGACGATTCTTGAATTGTGAAAGTAATGCAAGCAAGCGAAGCTGTGAATCTACAGGATGTAAACACTGAACCGAACCGAACCGACTGACTTCCGTGTCTGAACACGGGACAAGGTCGGTTGGCTCCAACTCATGTGCATAAATTGAATTGGAGGCTGAGAAGAACAGGCAAAGGGTATAGAAAATACCATACGATAATAATAAAATAATATATCTGAATATTTCTAAACAAAACAAATTTAATTCACACCAAATTCTGTAATTGTAAATGCCCATCACTTTCCGCTCCATCGCTGATTCCACCACCATTTGCCATCCACTACCGCACCCAACTTCACTCCCACCATTATCATTTTTATCTTCCGAATTTACCCCTCCGTCAATTTCCGAATTTACCCAACTTATCCTTCGTAATTCGTCTTCGGAGCTCGTCGAATTCGAATATTCCCTCCTCGTCCCATCTTCTTTTTCTTCTACTTTCTCGTTGCCTCTTACCGCCACCCAACCATCTGATTCCCAAATTGCTCCCGTTGAAGTTGCCAATTTACCGATCCTCTCCCTCGCGGAAGCTTCGAGATTCTCGACATCTGTATCGTCTTCTTCAAATTCCGAGTTGACCCAGTCGAACACGCAACGCGGGGATGAGTCGGTGATTGTATTACTCGGCGATGCAGATTGTAGAAATGGATGCTGTAACAGCTGATCGCAGCTCCACCGCTCACTCGGTTTTCTTCTTAAACACTTTTCGAGAAAATCGCGCCCGAGTTCTGACAATTGAGTCGGAATCCGAGGCAATTCGTTGGATAATCCGATTCGAGTCAGGGTGTGGGCACCGAAATCCTCCCAAGCGGGCTTTCCGGTGACCATCTCGATAATTGTGCAACCCAAAGACCAGACATCGCTTTCCGGTCCCTGGTACTGTCCTCGTACCACCTCCGGCGCCATCCACAGTGGACTTCCACGTGGCAAAATCTTGTCACCAATCATGTCAGAAATCTTTCCCGCCGAGCCAAAATCAGCGAGTTTAGCAAAACACGAACCGGAACTCACCAATATGTTCTTCCCTTTCACGTCACAGTGTACGATGCCACTCGAGTGTAAGTACCGCAACGCAGACACAATACAGTAGGCATGTGACCGTAAGACCTTCTCGTCCACGTAAGCACCGCCACTGGTTGTTGCCAGGTCAGTGACGGTGCCACCTGGCAAGTACTCCATATGGAGGTTCCGGTACGGCGTGGTCGGAGACTCGTATGAAACATCGTCGCCGAGGTACTTGACAACGTAAGGCGAGGAAAGCGAACGGAGAATTCTGATCTCGTTCTCTAAAGACTCGATTTGAGTCGGATGACACGCGTTCCGATCGACAGACTTTACAGCAAAAACTTCGCCGTTCGATTTGTTGACTGCCACGTTGACAGCACCAAACGAACCTTTGCCTATGCACTTGCCTCTATACCAAGAACTCATTTCGCTGCCGTTGCGTTGTTTCAGAAGTGAAAATTTACGAAGACGAAGGAATGTGTGCTGCGTATTCTCTTTGGTCACTTCCTGAGGCCCAGAAGGGTTTATATATGCGCGTGCGTACGTGAAGTTAAGTACACCGAATATTTGTATAGCATTTTTGGGTGACGTGGAGTTTGCATATGGATAATTCGGAGAGCGGTTTGTTGACGTCAAAATATTATATTGTTAGGAGCTACAACTGGTTTGTCAGGTTTTGACGCAGTAGTAGAACTATAAGAGTTGCGGGGGTGAAATGAAAGGATAGGATACTGGGTTTTATCCTTATCCGGGAAGCAGGAGGCATGCGGGGTTAATCTGAGCCGTTGATCGGATGAGATCATGGTGTTTTCTAACGTGCAAGGTTTTTCCTTGTCTGTGATTGGTTGGTTGGTATTTTAACATGTGGCTGTAAAGGTAATAGCTTTGGAATTGTTCGTGTCGTGGCAGCCAAATTTTGTTGCGTGGCAAGTGACGCGGGAGAGAAGTGAGAACTAGTCTAGTCGTGTTAGAGTGGTCGATTTTATATTATCCGTTCTAAACGTGCTTCAATTCCCTTTCTTTTGTTTTTTTTTTTTTTCCTCATTTTATATTGTAATTTTTATAAAATCGACGTGGATGGATGATCGTGCATGGAGTTAAAAATGGACGTGCAAACACTGAATCGGAAGAGGAAGGACATAAATAAACGAGGAGGCGCCAAATCGAAAGGCAAGTTGGCCTGCGGAGTGCAAGTCCAGCACCACATAGGACAATATTAACCTAAATAATGGACCCACAAGGAAGCTGACATGGCACAAAAATGTAGTTCCACGTTTCAGAAAAAGAGCGGAACAGATGTCTCAATTGGCAAGATGCTTGTGTGTGTCTGGCTTGCCTTTTGCAGTGAGAGGTGGAGTAGAAGTCTGCTGACGTGCACGGCCAGCCTCCATCGCATATGATAATAAGGAAAAATATTAGGATTGCATAGCATGAAAGCTCCATTGATAAAGATATATCCTATGGAATCTTTTAAAAGATGAGGATTGAGGCTGGATGCCCTTCCGTGAACTCATAGTACCATTTCGGATTGTTCCCAATTACACTCTTCAACGAGGTAAAATAATAGCCGAGAATTAGGAATCAGGACCGTCGCTGTCTTTGTGGTGGGTAATAATTTTTCATACCACCATTAATTCAATTCCAATATTATACAAAATTTTAAATTAATATAAAATAATAATATTATTAAATTAATAATACGATATAATTAATAATTATATTAAATTTAAATTTAAAATTTTTAATTCATAAATTTATTTACAATATGATAATTATTTAAATAATTAAATATATTAAATAAATTTTAATTTAATAAATTTTTTTAAATTTTTGTATTATAACATAATTATTTGTCCTATTTGAAACTGAGAATAAATAACCACTTTCGTTAAGCAACATCTAGCATTTGGATGTGCGTGCCACGTGTCGTGCGTAGGATGATTGGATAAGTTGGAACAATTTCTTTTCTTTCGTCATTGCTGCACACGATGGAGAAGAAAATGAAACGTGCGGAGAATTCGTCCACACGAAAACTAAAAAGAAAACGGAAGCCAACCTCAACTGGGAATTGGGAGAGTACATTTGGCACGCTATGGCTTTCTTCCAATATATTCAATTTTTTTTTTAAAAAAATATATATAATATATAATATATAATTCCAAGAAAAAAGAATAAATTGGCGGCTCTCTGAATGGCGATTGTAAGATTCTTAATTAATTGTTAATGCATTCTCATTGATTTTAAGTGCTTATTTATAGGTTTCTCGTTAGTATTGATTAAGTAAAATAATATTATTTACTAATTGTATGATTAGGTTTGTTAAACGTAGTTTGTTTGTCCAAGGACAGTATGACAAGAAAGCAAAGATTTATCGGAAGGCCGACAAGCCAACGTGCATGAACGACTACGTTCCATATCTAGCGGCGGACATGCAAACCTCACATACTTGCCATTTTTTAACTCAAAACTCAAACCAAGATTTACGATGGATGTTCTGTTCTGTTCTGCTCAGGTGTAATTAATTCTGCCTAACAGTACCATTGCAAATGGTTGTACTTGTGCATGGCAATCGCATGTATCTGCCAGTGCCATGCAAGAAAGCAAGAGCCCTACAACACACGACATGACAAAAATCACCGCAAAGCCAACAACCCAACCCAAATAGCCAAGCTTCTTCGAGGAAGAAGCGCCGCAAGCAAGGCCGGGCACAGGCAGCGTTATTGCAATAACGCGTGATGTGGGAATAAATAAATAAGCGAAAGCGACTGGCCTGATTATTCATGTGCCTCAGACATTGCATTATTTAATATACTTGGTCAAATTATACATTCTGTTTTTGTAGACAACTGAAGATATCTATACGATTCTGTTCCTATGGCATGGTTTCGTAGAAGCTTCAGCGGGACACTGGTCGGCAGATCCTTTTATTGTAATCTGCACATAGTTTAAGATTCGGTTTGGATCAATGTCTGTCCGAGTTCATGCCCTCGGCTTTCTAATATTGTTGTTGGTAAATTATTGTTGAATATCAAGTACTTAATAAACAAGTGCACTTACAGGATGTTCCATGAATATAATGAATCTTTTATTTGCGGAAAACAGAAAATTGTTACATAAATTATTAACTTATAGACAAATCAAGGTCAGTGGATCTCCATGAATGAATTAATTAAAGAATGAACAAATGATCTGTGACTGGTCTAAATCTCTCTGCTTCAGCTGTAGGCGTTAGAAATCGCCCCAAAAATGGTACTAAATCAGGCTAATGATCTAAATAGGACCTCCTATCTTATAAATGGGATGGAGACAATCAAACATAGCGCTTCAATTGAATCACCATCACGCTAACATCATCAAGAGAGCCTCGAGAAACAGAGAGGTCTACTAGCTTTTTACAGGCTAACATCGGCTCTGCTGCATCAATGTCTCGGCAAAATGGGCGAGCAATGTCCACTGCTTCCTGATTACTGACCTGAAACCAAAGCAAGAACAAGTTTACTTAGATTTGTCTCTAGATTATTTGATTATAAGGATAAGAAGAAGAATGTTAAATATTGGAAAAGAATAATAACTTGGAGCACATAACACCATACCTTATCCCATAGGCCATCAGATGCTAAGATTAAGAACTCGCATTCGGGTTCGAGTCGAATGATTTTTGTCTCTGGATCAGCTATTATCCATTGTTTAAGGTGTCCATCACCAATGGCTCTAGACACAGCCAGAGACCCTTGAACTCTCCATGTGCCGTGGCACAAATCAACATATCCGCCCTGCAAAATAAATTTTGGCATAGCTAATTAGCTTCTTCTGATGGGCAAATTCTCTATAAAATTAAGGACAAAGAGAAATTGATACAACTGACTGGCTGCATAGTACTTACCATGGTCTCAATTCTTTTCTTTTCGTCGTCCCTTGAAGGGCGGTGGTCTGAAGTGAGAGCCTCAACAAATCCTCCTCTGCTCATAACAGCACGACAATCGCCAGCATTAGATACAACAAGAGTTCCTTTGCGTATTAAAGCTGTCACGCTGCATGAACCACCGCGGATATCTTCTTTTAGAAACTCTGAATCAGTGTTTAAATAGCCATGTTTAACGGCATCCTCAATTTCATCTTCATCCCTTCTCGTGATTTCATGTAAGATGTTCTTGTCTAAATTCTCTGCTGCAAACTCAGCAGCTTTGGCACCGCTATGTCCATCGAAAATACCATAGAATGCCTGCCAAAGTAATGTCAAAGCACGTCAGACTCCATTCCCATACCCAATGACAGTGTCAAACCTTCATATTTAGTTTCTAATGCCAACAATAAGAGTTTCTGAAATTTTCTTTTCTCTTCCAGGCATAACAAGAAAAGAAAAAATTCCATGGACAACTAGCATACATATGATAGCTAAATTCACATATCAATTATAAATTAATACCTGTTTGGGATCCCCTTGAAAATCAAGAACAGCAGAGTAGCGATCCTCCATAGCTTCTCTCCTCCCTCTTTTACAATAAACAGAATAAAACCCATTTCTCTCGTCTTCAACTTGGTCTCTTCTAACGTCTCTTGGAGTCACCGGACCGCCAAAACTCATCGATGCTACCGGTATATTCAGCTTTGCTGGCCTCTTTCTCTTCAATATGGTCTGCGTCGACACAGAACTCGAACCAGAAACCGATCCCGTCGCCAAAGCTGACGGTGACAATGAAGTACCCGAAGAAGAAGAAGAAGAGAGCCCAGTTGGTGGTTTTTGAAGGCGAAAACAAAAAGGAGAAGAGGGTGAAGATGCTGAAGTAGGAGACGGAGAAGAAGAAGAAGAAGAAGGAGGTGAAAACTTCACGTGGGTGAGCGGTAACGTCAGCGTTTCCGGTGGAGATATCATGGATGTTTTGTTACAAAAGAAAGACGACGATGGAGAAAACACCGGAGAGTTTGAAACCGCGACAGAACATGACATTGCTACTTTCTCTATAAGACTATAACAACTATTGTTGTTTCAGTTTTTGCTGTTGTGAAGAAGAAGAAGAAGAATACACATACAACGTTCAAGTTCTTGTCTTTGATTTTGCTGTGATTTGTCAAGAAGATATTTAAAGGGAGAAGGGAGAGGCTTTGTTCTACGCTTCCTTCTCTCCGTGTTTTTTTTACAAAGTCTTTTGGGTTATTAATGCCTTCTTTGACTAGTTGATTCGGGGCGCTTCCTTCATCTTCAATCTCACTTTTGCCCTTCATCACGTGACCATGTCCAAACTAACGTAACAAATAAACAGCACAAAGTCTGCATTATTATCATTGTTATTATTACTCGGCAGGGGGCAATAGTGTCTTTTAAACGGAAGAAAGGAGTGGGCCTTGGCGGTGATTACGGAATGGTGATAGCAACAGCTTGTAAAGGTCATACACGTAACTGAACAATTACCAGATGTCCATAATAATAAAACAGTGTTGCAAGGGTGTACTTGACTATACATACTCTCTCTCTCTCTCTCTCTCTCCTCGGCAACACCTGTTGAGAAAGTCTTGCGATTTTGCTTTTGCACATGTGATGAGATATTTAATTAATAAAATAATAAATAAAAAAATTTATAACTTTTTATTATATTAATTAAATAAAAAAATTTATTAGTAATTATATTATATCAATAATATTAGGATAATAAAAATATCTCTCTTGATTCTTTCTCGCGCCTGTTGTGCGAATCTGAATGGGAATGCCAAGGCCAATGCTGGAGAAACAGGCGCTGCCTTCCGGGAAGTTACCGTTGTAGAACGACGCGTGACCGTAAATGCCGACACTGTTTCCTGATGATTTTGATATAACCTCTAACATGAATTTAAAAATATTTATTGTTACAAATATTTAAAAATATTTGACACTGTTTCGTAACCCTTCATGGTTTCTTCAGCCTCAGCTTTTAACACGTCTTCTTCGTAGTAATGTTTAGGGTTTCATTCGCACAGAGAAAGCAAGCAATAACATTACAGAATCAATGCCTGGAAGCCCTTGCAATAAGAATAATGATAAATCAATGGGGAGTAAAACGAAGAAAACAACTCAGTCCCTTAGATGTTCATAAAGAGTTGTGATCATCTTCACAAATCATTACAGGTCTGTAGACTCATCACTGTTGTTGTTCAGTATACTCCCAAACCAAATTCTAATCTTATTAACATAGAAATATGGTTGCTCTTGGGTGTTCTCCCTACAGTAGATGGAGTGATATAAAGATAAAACAAAAACAACACGGATTAATCTTGCTTCAAGGGAACGACTCACATGGGAACTGAGTAAATCCGCACTGACCAGAAAGTGAAGCATTCATTTTTCACAGAACTCATCCAAGAAAGAAGATAGTAGAAGTATTGAAAAGTTCCAATCTTTTCTGTAGAACGCCGCATTATACAGCAAGGACATGAAATGGGGTTTTGAAAAAGTTAACAGTTAAACCCAAGAAAGAAGAGATCTAACGATTGAAAAGATAGCAGCAACGAACCCTTCCAGCCGCCCAATACCAGGGAGGAATTGGACGAGACTGCGGGAGGTGACGTGGGCGAATGTGTTCTCATAGAGAGAGGACTAGAGGATCGGACGGTTGATACGCAGCTTTTCGGGATGAGAGGCTAAGATTACATGTTATATTATTTCTCTTATGTTGTACTCCAAAATTACAATCGTACCCTCCTATTATTCGCTACAAAAAATACAAAAGGTATTTTCACATGCGTAATAAAAACATCAGTTATTTTTCATAAATTCTTTACACCATTGTTAACCCAATGTAATTTAATATAATTACTTTTTTATCCTTTCATATAAATCAAGGGAATTAGGAATAAGCGAATTGAGTGTTTGTGGGTTGAAATAAAAGCCCAATTTGACCATTTTAGTTTTATTCTCACTGGGCCCATAAGATCATACTGGTCTTTGTATTGGGCTTGATGCTTCAATTCCTTTTACCTAAAAGTCATCCGATCCTGTTGATTATGGAGTCCCGATCAGCAAAGGAAATTCCAGTACAGCCACCAATCCACTCGAGGTGAAGAATAAGTTAATACAAATACAAGGATAAAAAATAGAATCACAAGCTATCGTAGTCTCTGTGAGCTTTTCATATATTCTCTGTACAAGACTTCTCTATGAAATAAAATGCAACGTGTGTTTTTTAAAGGAGAATTCTTGTAAAAATTGTTAAATACAAATGGGCCGTTAATGAATGCATGCGTCGTGCGTGGCCACACGCAAAGAAGATATGTATGTATGCATGCATGCATGCAGAGAATCATGCGTGCGATCTGAGTATTCTTTTAAACACGATACAAAATTGTTATTGTTAGTGGTTTTTCTTTCTGTAATACATATGGGGATTGTGATCACACCATAAACAATGTGTAAATTACTTATTCTAAGCACAAACCTCACCCCCCACCCACGCACCTTTCATTCACTGGAGAGATATTAAAACAATATATTTTTAGCACAATTACCAAGTCAATGAAACAATTTTACATTGAAAAGAACATTCATCAGCCATGAACGTACGAGAAAGCTCTTGCTGCGTTAGTCTCTAATTAATGTTATGTTGCGGAGATGCTCCTTGTTCAGTTAAGTTTCTTCTTCCATGGAGGATCGACTGAGGATTCAATGCTTCCTGAACCTGGTACATATTGCAATTACCCGCAAAAATAGAAAAATGTCAGTCAAGGCCGCGTCAGATGTCCGACCGCAAACATCGTAGTAAAAGACGCCTGGATGGTTGGAAAAAGCCAGTACGATCATGTTGACTCACTCTATCCGAATTGCTGACTCAGCTCTTAAAGGCTAACGGAGAAGATCCAAATCCGACGGATAAACCTCACTGTGAAAATTGGAGTTTTTGCTGGTACGTCATAGAAAGATTAATCTTAGAAGTTTATCAACAAACCGTGTTGCAACAAGTTTCGAAACCAGAAAGACTACCCCCTCGGTGGCCCCTCGACTTTCCGGGGATAACAGGTAGACGGTAGTTCCATGTGCATAAATCATAATGTGACGCTACGCCGCCGTTTGGCGGGCCAGAACTGACGTCCCACCTGTCCTTTTGTTCTTTGCCTATAGATACGTGGCTTACATGCCTTAACCCACTTAGTGCTTCAACAATTATACGTGTTGCTTTCTCTTACTATACACCCCCTTATCCTGTTTCCTTGGATATTTTGTCAAAGATTTTTCTCTCTTATTGTTTATATTATCCTTTGTTCTTTGCACTTTGCTTTATAAGCTTTTGTTTTCGGTTCTGTCATCAACTGACAATGTGTGGTATACTTGCTGTTCTCGGTTGCTCTGATGATTCTCAGGCCAAAAGGGCTCGCGTGCTTGAGCTCTCACGCAGGCAATTCTTCCATTTCTCCAGCATTTTGACACCTTGTTTCCTTTATTCCTTTCCGGCTATCTATCTATGGTTTTGATGTTAAATTTTATGTTTTGACTATGGATGCTTATAAGGGTTTCATTTTAATGTATCAATGGTTACATGTCAATAGAGTTATGAAAGAGAATACGACATATCTTGGCCATATTAAGATGATGTATACTATGGTCATAGGTGGATTAATAACCATCATCACCAGATCTTGATTATATGGTCATACCTTGAAACAATTCTCAATTTCTTCTTTAATTAACGCCTGATTTTGACCACAGAGATGGATAGATATGGGACCCGAGCTATATACGTTACTCTTTGGAGCAAACGTCAATTCCAGTCTATTTTCTAGGGAAAAGTCTTTCACTGTATGAGGAAACTAAATACCTTATGTTAATATTTCGCTTCATATAGGGAGACCCATGTTTAAATACTTAACGAGGATGAGCATATTTGATGTAATTATCGACATATTAATCCTCTTATGTACAAGTATATGCGTGACACGTTGGATTTGTGGCCATGTTGCGACGATTGATTTAGGCTGCGTGTTAAAAAAACTAGAAACCGAAGTTGATGCGGGGCACCGTTAACTAAGTTTCGTAAATTGTAACAGATTGAAGCATCGTGGTCCTGACTGGAGTGGGCTTTATCAGCACGGAGACTCTTATTTGGCACATCAACGGCTGGCTATAGTTGATCCTGCTTCTGGTGATCAACCTCTTTATAACGAAAACAAGAAGATCGTTGTCACGGTAGTCCATACATAATTTGGTTTTATAATTACATCTTACTTTTCTATTATGATTCTCATAATTTATGCTGTGAGATTGATTGATGGAGAATGTTACGTGCTGAAAACCAGGTAAATGGAGAAATTTGCAACCATGAAGCACTGAGGAAGCGTTTGGTGAATCACAAGTTCCAAACAGGAAGCGATTGTGATGTTGTTGCCCATCTGGTGGGTCTCTTAGCATATGCTTAATGATTTGAATACTGTTAATCTGAGTATTAAAGAACAAACCTAAGATATTCTAGCATTTTGGCATGTAGTTGTGTTGAATTTTAACTTCTGATGATTTGTAGAGGCTTTTTATATAATTAATAAAGCTCTTTTTGAATTTCAGTACGAGGAGTATGGAGAAAATTTTGTGGACACGCTGGACGGAATATTTTCATTTGTGCTGTTGGATACTCGCGACAATAGCTTCATTGCTGCCCGTGATGCCATCGGAATCACCTCCCTGTACATTGGCTGGGGTCTAGATGGTACTCCGAGAGCATCTATGTCTTTTTTCTGTGTCTTTTTATAAATATGAATTGCATTCGCTTAGATAAATTAGTCCATTCTGTATGTATTTAGGCTCGGTTTGGATATCATCCGAACTCAAAGGTCTGAATGATGACTGTGAACACTTTGAGAGCTTTCCTCCTGGTCACTTGTACTCGAGTAAATTAGGACTAAAGCGATGGTATAATCCTCCCTGGTACTCTGAGGCTATTCCGTCAACTCCATACGATCCGCTTGCTCTAAGACATGCGTTTGAAGATGTAAGATTCACAAAGCCTATCACAGATGGAAAAGAACCTATTTTATAGCTCTTTCCTAATTTATATACCTATAGAACAGCGAAATTTTGTAATTATAACTCACGTCGCAAGTTGATACATGCAGGCTGTGATCAAAAGGCTTATGACTGATGTGCCTTTTGGTGTCCTGCTATCTGGGGGCCTTGATTCATCACTGGTCGCTTCCATCACTGTACGTCACTTGGCAGGCACAAAGGTTGCCCGGAAATGGGGAACCCAACTTCAATCCTTTTGTGTTGGCCTAGAGGTTTGTTATAAGTTCTTATGATGACAGATTATAGTACAACTTGAGTGGTTTTTAGTCATTAACCTGGTCTCTCCATCTATCGGCAGGGTCCCCTGATTTGAAGTATGCAAAAGAAGTTGCAGACTGTTTGCGTACTCTTATCATGAGTTTCACTTCACAGTTGAGGTAGACATATTTTTTTTGGGGTCAGTTCAAACAAGACAACAATGGTTGAGTGTCTTTGCACCAATTTTATAACCGTCCAATTATGTAATTGTATGCCTTTCTCATGTGGCAGGATGGAATTGATACTATTGAAGATGTTATTCACCATATTGAAACATATGATGTAACAACAATCAGGGCAAGTACTCCTATGTTTCTCATGGCACGAAAGATTAAATCACTAGGAGTCAAGAGGGTGATATCAGGTGAGGGATCTGATGAAATTTTTGGCGGCTATTTGTACTTCCACAAGGCACCCAATAAGGAAGAATTCCACCGTGAAACATGTCGCAAGGTAATAAATATTACATAACATATTGATTGCCTGTACACAAAACTTTGGATGCAAAGATGCAAAAGAAATTGGTTCTGTTTTGAAGCAGATTAAGGCCCTCCACCAGTATGATTGCTTGAGAGCTAACAAAGCAACATCTGCATGGGGTCTAGAAGTTCGAGTCCCTTTCCTGGATAAACATTTTATTAACGTTGCTATGGCCATAGATCCTGAGTGGAAGATGGTATGTTATCTTGAGGTCTTTTGGCCTTGCTTCTTCATATATCTGTTGTTGGTCAAGATTTTAATGAATGCCCTTTTTTTTTTTTTTCCATTTTCTGAATGAATTTCAGATTAAACCTGAAGAAGGACATATCGAAAAGTGGATCCTTAGGAGGGCCTTCGATGATGAGGAGAGTCCTTATCTGCCAAAGGTAAAATCATGGAAAATATTCACAGCCTTTTCTATCCACAGATCAAGTTGGTTGTTGAAATTAACCTTTGTCCTGTTTGAATTTTCCTGTAGCATATTCTCTACAGGCAGAAGGAACAATTTAGTGACGGTGTTGGCTATAGTTGGATTGATGGCCTCAAAGAACACGCTGCAGAACATATATATATTCTCCTCTTTGCTTTATTCTTATTGCTCGTCTAAAGAAAACTATGTTTCGATATGATTCATGATTTATGCGCTACTCATACTTATAGGTTACTGAAAAGATGATGCAAAATGCTCACAACATCTTCCCACACAGCACACCTTTAACAAAAGAAGCCTACTACTACAGAATGATTTTCGAGCGGTTCTTCCCGCAGGTAATTCAATTGTACTTACTATGCAAATATTACCTGATCTTTATCAGGTGAATGACTAATTGTATTATAATCTGGTTGCACAGAATTCAGCCAGGCTAACTGTCCCAGGAGGGGCAAGTGTAGCTTGCAGCACGGCTAAAGCTGTGGAATGGGATGCCGCATGGGCAAATAATCTTGATCCTTCCGGTAGGGCTGCATTGGGAGTCCATCTTTCAGCATATGACAAGCAGGTTGCAGCTGCGAATGCTGTTAAGGCAAAGCCGAAGATTATTGATAATATACCTCGGATGATGGAAGAGAGTGCCTCAGGAGTAGCAATCCCCAGCTAATGTCTTGCTGGGGAACAATAAAGACAATATAAAATTGTCATTCATGGATGTTTTAGATGTCCTGCTGTATTGTAATATTGGTTTAGGCCATGCGTACAAGTTAGAAAAGATCCCCATGTGTTTGTTTAGACATGCATATGTCGTCGTGGCCATCATAATAATCTTGTACTTTCATTCCAAGTCGTGTGTTATGCACATTTGTGTGCAGTAATGAATCTACTATAATAAGCAGGATGGACAGTTTGGTTTGGGCCTACTCAAATCAAAACCCAAATTTTTTTGGGCTGCTTAAAGGTTAATACAAATCAGCAATTCATCGTGGAATTAGATGAGATTAAACACATTTCCCTAAAACCTTCAATAGAACAAAGCAGTATAAAAGAGTTGGTTCCAAGTATCAGGCAATCCTGGAAGGCACCAATGGCTACAATCAGCAGACCTGTCAGGGTTAGCCTTTTGCTCAGGACTCAAATCACCGCTGTAAATTGAAGGGTGCCCGTCTTTCCTTAGCTCTGAAAGCATGGTTATGTCCAACAAATATGCAGGGTTGCGCATGCCCCTGATCACTGTATCCACCACCCTCATTTGATCAGGGTATGCACCAGGGTACGTTGTTCCGCTAATCGGGTTCGTCTCTCCGTAACAATTTTTTGTTGTGCTTGATGTTGTCCCAGTACTCCATTCACTTGGACTGCCAATGTCAGTTGAAAATATTGTTAAATCAGTGATAACGCTATGCAGACTAAAAACTGGTACTGAATTTCAACCACCATCAGTTCATCAATTTTGCCTCTGCCTCTGCTGTAATCCAGGATACAAAATTTAATGAATTGATGCAGTTTACAGGTTTGTTGATTATTATTTTTTTTAATTTTTGCAAGTGCCAATTACTTCATATATTTACTGGTTCTGGATTTCAAGAATTCTCAGAGAATATACCTAGTAGATAAACTAAGATTCTATGAGAAACGGGAAGTGGTCCATCGAAATTTGTAGATAAGGGTAAACAGAGCAGAGCCAAGTTATTCTGTTGGATATTGCCCATCTTTAAAGCCATCATCAAATATATATATATATATATATAATTAAAAATTAAAAATTAAAAAAGTCTTAAAAGCCACCGACAGATATTGTGATCTACAATGATACGATGCTGTTTCAGTAATGCTCCTGAGCTGGCAAAGACACTGCAGGTGTACATTGATGGGTGACTGCAGATTAAGTTATATGAACATTTCATGTTTCATGTTCAAATTAATATTGACTAATTTGAATAAACTGACTTAGCTCAAGAAGGGTAGTGACAATTCACAATTGGTCTAGGTTACTTAACTGAATGGATTCGTGCAGAGTACTTGACTGGGTAACATTGGCTTTCAGTTTTTGACTACGAGTGTGCCTTGCAAGTTTTAGATCATCCTACATATATATATTATTTATATTCAGTATTCAATTTGGACCTAACCTGAAAGCAGGGCTGCGGCAGCCCTTAATTGCCTCCTAAATACAGCTAGGATTGGACCGAATTTTTAGTGCTTGGCGCTACTAGACTTCCAAGCCAACACACAATAATTTAACTTCGGTTTTCGCCCGCGCATAATTATTTGAGAGAGAGAAAAAGAGAGACTTTACTTGTAATGGGTAGGAGAAATAGACTGGAAAAACACTCTCGTTTTGGTTCTGTCAACGTTATTGTCAACCCAGTTGGCCCACGTCCTCAGCCCTTTCTCCAAGGCTGCCAATCGATCCATGTCCTGGTAATATGTACCCTTTGACTCCATGTAATCCCACCTGCACCATTTTGCACTTCACTAGTTATTATCCACATATTGTAAGTATTATATTATTACGGATGCATGTTAAAGAAAACTCTTTGAATTTTTCTGTCATAAGAGCCATAGTTAACTTATGCGTTAGGAGTACAGGACAAATGAAAATATCATAGTAAACGTTAGCTGGGGAAGAGACAGTGTGCCCTACCCTTGGAAGGAGCCTTGGTGGCTCCACCAATGGCCAGTGTTGAAAAAGAGCACATCTGCATCTTGCCAGAATTTGCTGTTCCCAGAGATGTCCTCCAATCTTAGAACCCTCTTCCCGTGTACTACATCTATGTCCACCAAATATGGAGCTCTGTAAAGTGAAATTGAAACCCCATAATCCTGCACTATCGTAATAAAACCTTTATTAATATATGAACAGTGATAAGATCATGAAAAGAATAGAAAGAAAAAGAACGACTGATTGCATTTTTTGACCTTTTGTAGACAGGAAATTAGACTAATGTAATGATTTGCAGTTGGCATCAATTCGCCAAAGTATACGAGGTGACAGTAACACACTTTGTCAGTAGATTATTGCAATGCAACAAAAAGTTCTTCGCCGAGTCTTTTCAAACACTTTTTCTTTTCATTCATTCGGCAAATTAGTAAAAGCAATATAGAAAGGAAATATGAACTGATGCATGCACCCAACAGTAAATCTAATAGCTTTTTAGAACAACAGTTTAGTTACCAAGAATTTGAAGGTGGAGAGAGGATCTCCTCTGATCATCTGTGTCTGTGCTCCTGGTGCTGCCGCATGAGTCATACAAACCAACGACTCCCATTGATTCCTTCCCAGAGAGTCACCAACAAACATCACCGTTTTCCCTTTCATCTTAAGCAAAAAATCAAGCCCATTGAACCTGTCAGAAAATTTCTACAACAAAGATTAATACAATGCACAACTTATAATTGTAAAACTTAAGCTTTAACAGTACAGTGAGGAAGCAACTGAGACTCACAAACAGATAATTTTTACCTTGGGAGCTGACAATCGAGAGGCTGCCATCTATATTTGAGGTAATCAGAATCGGGACGACCATACATTTGACAGTTGAATTTGGCATCGATAATGGGACAGTCAGATGATTGGTAAATGGGATATGTGTCATCACGAACCCAAGTGCCTGCAAACAACTCACAAGTGCTCTGGTTGGCCTGCAACATTGGCCTTCTGTGATGGTGCTTGTTGTGGTGATTCCTCCAGCTGAATATCAAAGCAGACGAAACTATATGGGGCAGAACCAAAACTACACCTAATAAGATTGCAAAAAATGAGGCAAGTAGATAACGTGAAGAATCAGGACAAAGCAGAGCCATTGCAGAAGAAGCTATAAAGAAAAAGCAGAAGAGAGAGAGAGAGAGAGAGAGAGATGTTTGTATATGTGTCGTAGTATATATAACAGGTAGTGAGGGTTCTGTATTGTTGTGTGCATGTGAAGGTAACTGAGAGTGGCTCACGTGGGCTCATGGATTGGTGCTGGCGATATTTTCAGTGAGTTTGATTTAAGGGTCTTCTCTTCACAATTCATTAATATAATTGATGTAATAAAATTATTTAATTAATAAAATAAAAATATATTTATTAATAATAAATAAAAAATTAATAAAAATTTTTATTATTTAATTAATATATTAAAAAATTTTATAAAATATTTTATTTTATTTTATTTTACCAGATCTGATAGTCAGTGTTCCTTAATCCTAATTGGCAACTCTTTCTGTCCACAAGTCCTGAAATTGTCTGTTAATGTTTTCGGCAGATATTTAGAAAAGCAATTAAATGAGACAGAAAGAAGACTACATATTAAACTAAAACAGAGTCCCAGTTGGATTCATGGGTCGAAAGTTGTAGAAAGCCATTGATATTTCATGCAATATGTTGGGACAAGATGGTGAAATCAAATCACAAGCAAATCCACTTGGAAGTTGGAACGAGGTCCTGTTGTGTTTTTACTCGTTAGGCAGCCCTGGTAGGCGCCTCAAAGTATGATTCCTCCCTCTCTATGTTGTTAAACAAAAAGGAAGACGAATACTTGCTTCATCACCAAAAGCAGTCTTTTCCCTTGTCTATCATCAAAGAAAGAACAATTTGGAAAGCAAATGTTCTTTACTTAACTCATCAACCATGGAACATGCTGTTGTATCACTTGGTAGTTTAAATCAAACACCGAAATTCGACTCTATTATTATATTAAATAATCCTAGAAAGCAATGCTGAGGAGCATGTGATGTTTGAAGCATGACAATCATGGGATATGGAGGAGCTTACTCAAGTGGTTAAGGTGAAATTCAAATGCAATCTGTGAGTCAAAGTTACAGTTGATGTAATGATAGATTTTACTACAGAACTAAATAGAGTTCTCAAAAAGGAAAACTGCAGGACAAGTGATGGGCATATAGATATGATAAAAGAGTACATGGTGTTTCAACTTTATGATAAAATTCAAAAGATTCAACCGCTAAATTTATGCATGCACATTCACAGCATAGACATTGGACAATGAAGCTTAGCTAATATCATGTGATCAACCTTAATCTAGCAAGTGTATATGCTATTATGCTACACATATCTTTCATTGTTCAATCCCCACATGCTTGGACATATGTGATTGGGAACATCCATGGTCCATTGAAGAAAATTCGAAAGACCAGTTGCACATTTGTAAATAGGGAAGCAGGTCCTTTGCAAGGAACACGTAACATGGTTTTGTTTGCATGCTCCATCTGCAAAATCTGTGGGCATTTTGGCCGATTACCCATTCAGATAGTTATGGGACTGCTATACTATCTATTTCTACCCTCTGCATTGAACCACCACCTTTCGGTTTTCTTCAAGCACTTGCTCTGCATTAATCTGGGAGTTTAATAAGCAGAAATATCAAAAAAGCTAAAGGATAAATGAAGGGTCGGCAGTCATGAAAGAACGGCCTGACTTAATAGAGTTTGGTGGGTGTCTGTCTCTGTTTTGATTCACTGCACATTCCATTGAATAGATAGATAAGTTGGATAAGATTGTCATATCATTAACCAAATACAAGCATTCCAAGAGTGATCTACACTTGCATCGACATTCGGAACAGAGAACTTGGTAGACCACCCATAAAACGGTAACCTTTGCCGTGATAGCGAAAAATTGAAGAATCAAGATTCTTGTATAACAAAAAGAAAACACTCGGCATTCAGGAATCATGGCCTCTCTACATTCCAACTCATGCTTCTGTGAGACGAAATGGAACTCAGCATTCCCTATATTTATATTCTAAACTGTACATAACAAGCATGATCTGACTTGGAGAAACGCTCTCCATGTTAAAAATTGGCAGACCATAAAACTTTATGCCTTTATCAAGCGAGAATTTGAGGTCCTACACTGAGTCTAAAGCATTAACTCTAAATAGTAATCTTCTAGGTTCACTATGGCACTCTTCATTTTCACAGTTGCCTCAATAAAAAATTCAGCCATTCAAGTATTTGTCCGGGGAAAACGGATCAAACTCAGTTCCTGCCAGTTGATATATTCCTCCGCTTGTAGCAGTAGACACCACTAAATCTACTCCCGTGTGTCTCAAAATTGGCATCCACAACCACAGCTGAGTGCTCTGGACTGTTTTTTGTTTGCTGAGGTTCACATTCAAGATGGGTTGACTGGTTCACCTGCGATCAAGCATATGTCAAAATCTTGTCAAGGAAAACAGAACCCACAGAAACACGAGATGAGGGGAAAAAATAAAAAAGACAAACTCAGGCATGAGTACCAAGAGAACTGGATCAACTAAGTTTTCACGACCAGCAATGGCATTCCTCACTGAAACACTGGCAAAAATCTCAATAATCAACAAGATTATCCACCTCCATATAAAAGAAATTCTGAGCAGGAAGCAAAAAAATTATCCAAATTTGAATAAGAAAGCGAGCCCCAACGGAAGGGTTAAAATTGTTCGTATCTTGTGCAACAGATTCAAGTCCAAACATAACTCTCAAGATCTAATAAGATAGATGAAGTGAAAGAGAGACATACTTTGCTATTCTTTGTTCCACAGTTCCGCTCTCTTCAATTTGATCTGCTTGGAATACTTCAGAGATGGTACAAGACCCAGCAAGATCAATATTATCACCACTTTCAAAGACATCATCATGAAGTTCAGGTTGAGATCCTGTAAAACTGCCAAGTAAGAAAACCTCTGCAAGCTAGCATGTTGATAGATATTAACTACTTCCCTTCAAGAATGCAGCTGGGACACCAAAAATACCTCTTGAGAGCTTCAATTCTGCTGTAGGGCTCTTCAGTAAAAGTCTGTGGCACATAGTAGTATCTGGGAAATTCAGGAAAGGGTAATTGACAAACTGTAGTCTCTCAGAAATTGTCATCCTTGAAAAGCCAAAAGAAGTGGTCCATGTGTTTAGCACACTAGGAATGGCAGGTAAAATCAGCCTCTCGACTCCTAATTCCATGAGCTTCTGAAAAACATAATAACAGTGAGAATATGATAAGAATCAATCAATCTGCTGAGGCAAGACAAAGTAGTACATTCTTGCTCATTCCATTTCAAAAATGCTATTCCTCTTAAGACAATTAGTGAAAATTTTGTAGCATTTTTGCTCATCATACATTCATGCTATCCCATCAAAGGATCAGATTGTAAATCACCTGTAGTTGATTCTACATTTTCATATATGATTTGTTCAACAATCTAGTTTTCTGAAAGTTTTTCAACAAGAGAATGCAGGCCCAAAAAGTAAAACTCTGAATCACAATGAATATGACTATATGTAAGATAATTGGTATAAGTAACAATAACAACCAATTGGAACAGATTGACAATAAAACACAATGCAAATCAGGCTCAGTCACATGGATCCAAATTGCCACAAAATTACAAAAACATACAATATGAATGGCGCACAAGAGTTCTTAGACCAATGAGCATAGCTTCCAAACCATTGCTAGATTATTAGGATGCACTTTGACCATCAAAATTGTTAATTACCCTCAGTTTGAAGACACAGAGCAACTAACATTGTATACAGTAATATCAACAAATAAAGCACTCAGCATGAAAAGAAAAACAACAACAAAATTTCTTACACACACAGAGAACAGAGTATATTTACCTTTTCAAGCTCATTCATCAAAATGCGACACATTCCGAGTCGACGATACTGGAACCTGGTACCAACAAGGGGTACTTCTGCAGCTTTTTCACCGAACACCCTTGAATAGGCAAATGAACTTCTAGATTACCACCATTTGACATAGCACGAATACAAAGAAACTTAGTTTCATGTAATCCTGCACAGTTGATGAACCTTACCTTACAGTAGCAACAGTGACCAGCTCCTCATTTCTCTCCAAAAGAACTGTATAGAACCCTTGGAAGTTCAAACGGCTAAGCACTGATCTGAAAATTTTTGGATCACAAGGATTGGGCTTGAACTTATAATTCTTGGTATCTAAAATTAAAAGATCAAGTAACATGCCAAGGATCTAAACGCTCATAAGTTATGTTAAAATCGGTAATATTTTATGTAGTGAAGAATCAACATATGGTAAATTCAATTTCCAACTGCAATTTAAAACCAAGTAGGCTGTAGAGATAAAAGAAATCCAAAAAGTGTCCAAAACTAATTACTTCCACCAGACAAGCTGATTCGGCATATGATAAGCATTTGAACTAATTGACGACATCAGTTCTCTGAGTCGCAGAAAATTTTCACTTTTTGATGCACTTGCTCTTGAAAACAAAATACACTAAATAAAGGCATTAAGTTTCTACCACAAAATATAATTTACCAAGCACTTCAATTGTACGTCCTACAAAACATAATTAAAATTATAGATCCCCTATAAATGATTAAAATAATGAAAATAAGAATCACTCACCCTCTACTAAACAAAACATCTTCGACAAGATCTCTGCCAGTGTAAGGTTCATTAAGAGGCTCAAAACACTCATGCATCACACAATGAGCAATATTCAACTTGCTTAATGCCTCAATTTCAGTAACATCAAGTTTGCACGTATCATGTTGCATGGACTTTACTAGTGTCCAGGTTAGATTGGAAACACCTATTGGAATTGGTCTTCCCAGAAGCTTGTGGAGGCCCAAAAATATCTACAACAAAGACAAAATATATGCAACATTTTCAGAATGTAACAACTTTTGAGACAGAGTGATCAAGTGCATATATTGTAATTATATTCATATGCTTTTTACACAGTTTCAAGCAAGCTATTGGTGTCGCGGAATGAGCATAAAACATTCATAGATTTTAAACTTAAATCATAAATTTTTAAGTCCCTAATATAATATTGTCACTAATACTCGACTACATACAATTAAACTAAACATCAACAGACAATGCTCCCTACAAATGTTTAATCTATTGTCTCACTATGTTTATTTGGTCAAGCCCCTATTTAGGCGATCAGCTAATCTGTTCCAAGAGGCAATGCGAGTGTCTTAAACAATTTTTTCCTCAAAAAATTGCTTCAGAGTGTGGGTAGGTAATCTGCCAATTCTTGGTGTTATGAACAGTTCGCTCACATAACTTACACTACTAGTTATTGATACAATGTATCCTCTAAAGTGAAAGAAAACTACAGTCATTTTCCACATTAAATAAGCTTCAGTTCTAAGATTTGACCATTGAACTTTGAAAACGAGAGATTAGAATATCATCTTTACTTAAAACAAACACCTACAACTGGAAAAGAATAAAGCAAAAACAGAAAAGGGACAAAGAAAAAGGAAATATATTGTAACTGGCAATTAATAGAAAAATACAGGTTGACACTCGATGCAAACAAAATATTAGTCTAGTAAATAAATCAAAAATACAAGCAAAGGCAAGTTTGAAATACCTCTTTACACTTCTTGCTGCAAAACCAGTTTTCTTTAGCATGAGTACCTGCCTTATCTGTCCCTCCATTCTGTAAGCACCCACCGTGATCTATATCATAGAGACAAAAAGTACATGAGAAGTGCCCCTTGTGTGTATTTAGCTTATCCATGAGTAGAAGATATTTGACCTACACTTATGCTCGCATTGGTAACAAATGAGAACTCTTCCATCCATAACATCTTCAACCTCTTCTCGAAATTTTCTGTTGCCACAGATTCTACAGCAACATGATGGGCAAAACCAATCACCATCTGGAACATCCTATTGAGGCCCAGAAGAGAAAGATTTCAACATATGACCCTAAGGAATGGCTCTGAAGGGAATCAATAGAAGAAACAGAAAGTTTTATATTTATGAACTGAGAATTGAATAAATCAGCTACCTCCAAACCAAGGCAACTTCTATGAAATGAGGATGGACATCCATCACATAATATAAGTTCACCACCATAGCGACAAACTGAACATATGTAGTCATTATCACTGGGATGATGATTGCTCTTCAACCTATTATGTGGTTGTCCAGTGAATTTCCTCATACTACCATTTAATACTTGCAGCTGGCAATCTGACAGAGACCTGCCATCTTCTAAATAAATATGGCTAGCTGGCTTGTGGTAAGTGCCGCCTGCATGATCTTCAAAACCACTAAGGGTATATACCTTGCCACAACATTTACACTTGATCCCATCACGAGTTATCCTCCCTTCTGCCTTTGGATGCTGTTTATCTGTACTGTAGTAAATTACTTTTGCCCTTGGCAAAATGACATTGTTATCAATCAACCAAGATAACACGGTTCGAGGATTGTGATTTGAAGAACTAGGAACATCCAACTGCTTCACCCTTTTGCTTGATCGAAGAACATACGTTTGGCAGCTATCTCCCAAGTCATCCCTAAATTTCATCAATGCTCTAGAATTTCCTCCTTTGAACATGGGGAAGCCAGCACCATATGAATTGGCTTGTATTTGAAGCAACTGAGAGGAATTAATTTTCCTCTTCCTCTTCCTCTTCTGTTTTCTTGTCTGTGACATACAAGATGCTACAGATAAATTTTTGGACAGAGCATTTGATGGTATCAAACTTTTGTGGAACTCTGTATTACTCACTGTACGAGATTCTTTCCCGCTAGCTAATTGATCCTCAACTTTCTCACTGACAATAATGTTTTCCACACTTTTACAGGTAAAAGTACTACTTTCAGGACCTGCTACATCTAAACATGCTTTGCAGGCTGATCGAAGTGAATAATAAGATTTTCCTTTTGGTGAACAGTAGACCAAAGTACGCTTTCCCAACATCATGTATTTAAATTTCCATCCCAGCACAGATAGATGCTTTCTTGCTTTTAGTATCATATCTGCTCTTTTAAGATTTCCCTTTCTTTGCCCATCTACTCCAAGCATATACCAGTCCATTACAGCTTGAGGGTTATATTCAGGCTCAACAACAATTATATCTGGGAGAGCAGAAGCCATAGCTCGTGGGCAATAATCAAGATCCTGATAATCTTCTGGCTGCTCAGGAGGTGAAGAGTCCAAATTGTCAGGTGTAATGTGCAAAACCTTTTGGTCATCTTGGAATTTCAAAGATGGGATCCCTACAGTGGTTTCCATTAAATCCAGACAGACCTGGCGAAGAGAATGGTAGCACTTCCCATCAGGAGAAAAGTAACGCAGTCTAGGCAAGCCTTTTTCATCCCTCATACTTTCAATTTCCCATTTTAGATGTTTCAGATGCTTCCGAACATCCATAATTAATCTATCCCTATTACTTTTCTTACCAATTTGTACATATTTGGTAATGGCATCTGGACAAAATTCAGCTCTGGGAACTATGTCTGGACCAGCAGGTAGCCAATTTCCCATTTTTCGGCCTTTTGAACTCCCAAACTCCCTAATGGTCTTACAGGACTTGCTGCTAGAAAATTGTTCGCCGTTTCTATTGTTTATAGCATCAGTGCCATAATTTCTCTCTGGATTACAAGGTAGCGCCAATAAAACCTGGGGTACTGATTTATCATGACAAGTTCCATCTGATTCAGCCAAAACATCCACAATTGGCTCAACATCCACTGAAATGGATACTAGTTTATCCTGTTCAGACTTCTCTTGAACAGCTTGCACACTAGTATAGTTCAGATTCATTGCATTGGAGTTTCCTGGGTTCTCAACAGGCACAAAAGCACGAGAGTTGGTCAGTTCTATTTTAGGATACTGCATAACATCGCTTGCAGATCTGGTAAACTCACGTTCTTGTTCTGAGGACCCTGATAGGCCCATGACATGGAAAACATGATCTACAACTATTTTAAGGTTTTCATCAATCACCTCCAAAACCAACTCTTTCCATAATGATCTCACAGAAGAAGTCCAGTCCCTAAGCTTCTTATAACCCTTCTTCTCCCTCAAGTCATACCAAATTTGCTTCACTGACACAGCAAGGTATGACTCTTTCTCAAATTCCTCAATCAACTCCAGAAACAACCAGGTACCTCGACGATTCCAAATCTCTGTGACTTCATCCCAATCCTGAGTGATCCTTATTGAATTGATTCCAATAGTCATTTCATCCCCCAAATCCGGGAAGAAAACCCTCCTCTCCGTGTAACCATCTTCATGATCAAAAATTACACCTTCCCACCAAGCATCTTTGTGGTATACATCCACACAGAGTCCATAAAGAAGGCTCCATTTCCAAAATTTAAGTGGAGGTGGCAAAGGCCTTATGTTTCCCCGACTAAGACAATGACTTGCATTGGCAAAACAAGCGCCATCTACAATTGGCGAAACCCACACATTGTCAACAAGATGATCATTCCCATTATCAATGAGGAGATGATCATATCTGACTCGACGATAAAGGTTGCTACTGGCAATGATTGTTCCTGCATGCCATGAGCCTAAAAACCCATCCTCCACACTCCTCACCTACAAAATTTCATTTTATTATTAAGAAACTTGAAATCCCAATTAAATATGTAGCAAAATCAGGTGCAAATGCCTCAAACTACAGTATATAAAAGAGGAAACTTATTTTAGGAATGGAATAAAACACAAAAAGTTAATTTTCAAATGGACAAATAACAATATGAACCGTAAATGCCCGATAGATAATGGATTAAACACGAAATTTATTTAACAAAACCAATATGGCAATTCGCTTAGTGGCTTCTATCAAGCCATGAATAATCCAAAATAGATTGTATAACGGCCATAGATGGAAAGTAGCAATAAAATCGTCCGCGTAAAAGCGTAATGTAGCTAAAATCAAAGTAATATCAACAGAGCAAGAGAAAACATTAGAAACAAAACAAACAAAACAAAGTCAAAGAACAACTGAAAGGATGTCTAAAACAAATATAGCCATGCATGAATGTCAAACAGAAGATAAAGCAGCCATTGATAGAAAATAATATTGGTAATCAGCATATTATAAACAATGTAGCCAAAATTGAACAGACAACAATTTTGGAAACCACATTATTCCAACACTAGCATTCCAAGAAACCGATATCAAAAACAGAAACAATAAAAACAAAATAGAAAACAATCAAAAATCCCTAACGACAGCGCATTGTTGAGGCGTTACCTCTACTCTTTCACCCCCAAGAAGTTTTCTTTCACCGCAACTCTTCTTTCGCCTTCTTTTCTTAACGAAGTTTGGTTCAACAGCCATTAAAGACGAAATTTTGGAGAATGTGTTTGCAGGGCCGTATGCTACCGAAAGGTCGAGAAAATGGAGAGAAAATCGGCGGTTAACTTAGACGCTCAATACTTTGGCACCAAGTAAGGGAGAGTCAACTGTGGCACTCTGGACTCCTGGATTCTCTCTGACTCCATTCAATCGGACCGTTCGTATGTGGGACCAATGACATGGATGGTCAAGATGTGTTTTACCTTTTTGTTATTGTTCACTGAAACGTCGTACGTAGGATAATGTCTGTTACAAAAGTTCAGTTTCGAAGTGAGTTGGATCCCATGGGTGCTTCTGCATATTAATAAGGTGTGTCCCAAAGCTACCCGCAAATGATTGGAGAGACTGCCGATTGTTGCTCGATTTACATATATTTTACCTCTGGTTTCTCATCCTGTGGATTATCAGCCGTCCGATTTA
Source organism: Khaya senegalensis (assembly GCA_032402905.1). Taxonomy (NCBI): domain Eukaryota; kingdom Viridiplantae; phylum Streptophyta; class Magnoliopsida; order Sapindales; family Meliaceae; genus Khaya; species Khaya senegalensis. The sequence goes on along the minus strand of CP135552.1, from coordinate 8,482,426 downwards.
TTTATTGTACGGTTAACAAACACACAGTTCTCATTGGTACAAATGGCACATTCAAAGACCGCCAACAGCTCACACCCAAAATTTTATAAAAAATTAGGCCTTCAATTTATATAAATTATGTATTGTTATTTATTTTTTAATCAAAAATTCGTTGAAAATCTCTCAAAATACAAAGAAAACTCAAGATCGGCCTTGAACACATTCCATCATCATTTACTATTTACCAGCAATATCGAGACCACCAGACATTAATCAATGTTTAATTTCAACAAGCAATATAAACAGTCCCAAAAAGGAAAGTATAACTCGAATACACAGCACATTGAACTCCTAGAGCGGGCTGCTGTAAGCAGCACCATGTATATGGTGCGATAATTTAAACTGCAGCTTCTTCCGAAATCTTGAACCTTTGAAGGCCGACCTTGAATCCGACAGTCTTAATGTCTTGTTGAACTTGTGCTCTGAAATCATGGTAAGTAAAAGGCTTGTACTTGGAGCTTCGAATCATACTGCCTTCTGCTGGGAATACAAAATAGCAGATTGAGAATCGCTCCTCGTTTTTGTTCACCTTCACTCTATGCTTTACGCTCATGTACTCGTCGTTGCTTATAGCCTAAATTGAAAATAAATTAGGACTTAAACCAGAGAAATTATATACTTCTGTGGTATACTGTAGTCAATTACCTGCATCATGTCTCCGAGATTGACAACGAGGGTGGAAGGAATGGGTTCAACCTGGAACCATTTGTCGTCTTTGAAAATTTCGAGTCCAGAGACTTGATCTTGGTTCAAAATGGAAAGCACGGAGCTGTCTGTGTGCACCTCCATGCCCAATGCATCATTGACTTCAGAGAATTTAGGGTAGCGGTAAACACGTACAAAACCAGTGGGCTCCGATAGATTAGACTCGGATTGTTTCGGATCCAGATTAAGGTTTGTCACCATTGCTTCAAATACAGTTCTGGCAATTCTAGCCATGTGCGTCCCATATTCCTCCAACATAAGTCTAGCAAACACAGTGAAGTATACAACTAATCATGAAAATTATGAACAAATTGTGGGGTTTAAGTTACCGTGATTAATTTACAGATCCGTTAGGATTAATTAATGACATTGATGTTGAACTTGATAGGGATGGGCAAGCAGAGAAATGTAAAAGCAGATACATCTATATATATATGTTTTCCTGAAAAGGACGTAACCCCTTTTGGTCGAATGATTATCTGCAAGAATCCAGTGGCTACGACTAAAGATGGATTAGTTATAATAATGCTACTCATGAAAGGCATGCGATAGGAAGCGACATGGGGGCTACGTGTTTCCCTTCCCTTCTGTTTGATTTATCCACTTCATCTAATCTAGATATCAAGTTTTCTAGCCAGTTGCTGAGTATTATGCACATGCTTATACGTTTGTGATATTAATGTACAAGTGTTATTACAACTTAAGAACATGCATGGACGTGTTATAATCAAATGAATAGTAAGTGATGAACAATCTTCAGAGAATAGGGACATACGAAGAAAGTGGTGAAAATTGAAATGATCGGATCAATGATATCGATGAACCTATCCCACCAACTCTATTATTTTGTGAAAATAATTATCGGCAGTGACTATAAAGATATTGACGATGACCATGCAAATCTTTGGCGTTCAAAAGTGAGATCTAGACAATCCAATCAGAATCAGTATATGCATGTCACATCTATCCGGAGAACAATGCAAAATCTTTTCTGAAAAAAAAAATATATGCCCACAAACAAGCATTCATCTATTCTACGCAAAACAGAGACAGGAGAAGAAGAAGAAGAAGAAGAAGCAGCAGCAATTAATTAGTGAAAAATATACCTGAATGAATCGAGCATGGGATTTGCACGAGCTTGAAACTGAGAGAGTTGGTTCAGAGGAACATTGAATCCTTCAACCCAATTGATATTCTGGGGACCTCTAGTTAGAGCAGCCCCAGATGGTGTTAGGGCTGGGGTACCCCAAAAGTAGGATACAGGGCTGGTAAACAGCGTTTGCTTGGATTCAAACGACAGAGAAAATAGCTTTTTGGCTTGGTCCTGAAGTTGGTTCACAAGGCTTTCAGGAATCCCATGGTTTACCAAACGAAAAAAACCCCAATCTTTACATGCATCTCCCAACTTTTCCAGGTTCATGCACTGGAGATCTATCAGAGGCACAGGATCTGAATAATGATAATCTTCCTGCAAATCTCTTACAGACGACTCACCAGGATCAACTATCTGGACGGCCTGATTTTGAACATTGTTTTTCTGGCGAAACACGGGAGGGTAGGATTCAGAATTACTCATTTGATCAGAGTTGACTTGTTAGGTTAATTTGTTGACGAACTCCCGTCTGCCATTCACATATAAAGGAGAAGAGAGGACGAAGAGTTAATTTGGCTCCAGTAATTGTGTTAATTTGTGTATGATACAGAGGGTCCCTCTGGTATATATTTCGACACGTGTAAACGTGACCTTATTCACAGCTGTCCTTTCCTTCCTGGTCTGGATGATGAATGACTAACTGTGTATGGCACTGGAATTGCCCGCGTAGTATCAGCCGGATGCCTCCAGGTTGGCGTCGGCATCTCGGTTTTTAAGGAAAACCTGCAGAAACTTGGTTTTCAGGTCCCCTACTCATTTATTAACCTGCTGCATTACCATCGTATGTTACGCTAAAATATCCCGATTGTTATGGAAATGTCTTCGTCAGTATCACTGTATTTGATCTGGTAAAATTTGGAAGGATCTCCATTCATGAGCAGGTGATACCTCATGGTGAGGTGGCATCAAGGACATAGATTGGTAGCGTTGGCAAAAATGGAGCCCGACAACCAGCCTGTAATCAATTCTCCTGTACGAGAAATTATATGCCCATTTTTGCTGAAAATTACAAAGATATCGAACAACAATAAAGGCCAAGCAAGAGGGGAATATGATTCTCATTTACTTTTTTTTTCTTCTCAACAATACGTAATATAATTAATAATAAATAATT
>CP135552.1:8428846-8474505 GCA_032402905.1 Khaya senegalensis | reverse complement strand
TTATATAATTAATTTATTACAAATAAAAATATAATAAAATGATAAACAAAATAATAAATTTTTGTAAATATTATTAATTTTTTTAAAAATAGTTATTATATTTTTTTATTGAATTAATTCTTGCAATTATATTAATATTCTGAATATAAATCCAAATCAATAAATTAAATCAATTCAAACAATTAATTATCAATTTAGATCATATAAATTTGTTTATTATTATCGATTTAAATTAATTTAGTTTAAACTAAAATTAATGATTTTAAATCTATTTAAGTTTTGAACTAAAACGTATTCAAATTGAAGTTATCCACCTCTATCTAAATTACAGAATTATTAAATACAAATGTGGTAAGAACACAATATTTAATTACTTCTTCAATTTACCAAGTTTCTTTTATTAATAAATTGCCTTTTTCGGACAAGTGCAAATTATGAAGTGAATCAATGTAGACGCAATGGCTGTAACAAAATGCCTTGTTATTCTAAATTAACCGGGAAATTAGCAGCTTAGACCTACCTTTTTCTATAAATAGATGTACTCTAGATTGTTCATTGCTGTATATATACTATACCCACCACCACCAGAAACAAGTACAGCATTGGATCGATCGAAGAGATGGCATTTGGGGTTGGACTCTTTCTCTGTGTGCTGAGTTTGTTTGCTAGTTTAGCAATCATGTCATCTGCTCGAAACGTACTTCCACTATCAGGCATGTCTTCTTCGTAATCTTGCTAACCTGTTAGCCATCTTATAAGATCACAATATGGCATTCTCTCTGTGTTTTTATATGCTTCGATTCTCTATATACCTTGATAGAATAGCGTTGTTAAGAATGTTAAGTGGGTTTGAATTGATGATGGAGTTCTTATGGCATGGCATGGCGTGCAATTGTGTGTTTCAGGAAATGGAAACATGTTGGCTATGGAAATGGAGGGAAGATCTTTGAAGGTGGGTATTGACGATTCCGGAAGCTCAATTAGATCAAACTCTCAAGTAGTTGTATTGGATTATTCAGAACCAAAGCCTAACCCTAGCCACGATCCTCTTTTTCCTCCTCCTGCTGCTGCAAAAGATGATGAGATGGCGGTATTGGATTATCCAGAACCAAAACCCAATCCCGGCCACGAACCTCGTATTCCCCCTCCTGCTACATCTACTCAATTTGGCATCAACTGATCTTGATTTCGTCTTATACGGTACCAAATTAGTCTAAATAAAAGAGTACTGGATTGACGAATAAATTATTTCCATGGAATACATTGATTTTGATTCGGTAGATTTATAATCTCGGACATATCGGACATATTATCCGAATTTTTAGAGTGTGTTTCTGTCCGAATTTGCAGTGACCAAGGATAATAATACATGTCATAATAATGATAAGATGATTATTATGATACTTGAAAGTTCATCGTCTATTAGGTGCCGAATTTGTTGGCCAATTAGTTTCATTTGACAGAGAATAAAATACTCCATTTTCTACTTCGTTCTCCTTCAACTGTGTGGCACGTGGTTGACCCGCCACGTAAACGATCCAATCCGTCTCCAGTACAATCATCCTCCTTCGCATCAACGGACTAGCAGTCTCCAAACCAAACTCTACCCAGGAATATCGGAGATCTGTTTCTCTTTGAAAATCTCTCGGAAACACAAACTCCAAGTGAAGAGAGCGACAGCAACTCTTAGGTTCAGTTATGTCTTGGTTCAGGAATGTAATTCGAAATCCAACTGTAAAATCATCGTATTCAACTTCATTACTCAAATCCAAATCCACGATTTCCACGAACTTGATACTCACTTGTCTGTCACGTTTCACGACAGACGCATCAACATCATCGACGGCGCCAGTGACGCAGTACTCGGGGCTGGAGCCCACAAAGCCTGATGAGAAGCCAAGAGTGGTTGTGCTGGGTTCGGGCTGGGCCGGCTGCAGGCTAATGAAGGGCATTGACACGAATATTTATGATGTTGTATGTGTATCACCGAGGAACCATATGGTTTTTACTCCGCTTCTGGCATCTACTTGTGTTGGGACGCTCGAGTTCAGATCTGTTGCCGAACCCATTGGCAGGATTCAGCCAACCATTTCCAGGGAACCCGGATCCTACTTTTTTCTCTCTAATTGTACAGATATCGATGCTGATAACCATTTGGTATATTTCACTTCTTAGTTTGAACATTTGATTCGTTTCATTTTGTGGGATGTTAGAAACAACAAATAGATGCATAACATCAACAATTGAAACTCTTTTATTTTAAATTCACGAGTTATATGCCGACAGTGAGGGATACGTGGCTTGTTAATGTAAAATTCTAAAATCTAATTCACGTTTACCTTATGAGGGTGGATGCCATGTTGATATTGCTCAATAATAGAAGTTCCTCGTGATTGTATAATGACCTTGGATCAAAAAAGCGGGCAATTTCTGTCAAATTTTGGTTATTTTTTTGATGAAAATGTTGTTAGTGTTATTAGACGAATGAAATGAAGTACCTAAACTTGTGAATTGGAAAGAAAACATGCAATATCACTCTGGATATTTGATATTTGGTTCTGGAAATTGATGGTTCAATAATTGCTTACTAAATGATAGAGCATCTTTTCCAACTACTAAATATTGAAGATTTGAGTTTAATATAAAGTCTTGTTGCAAAATTTTGCTTTTGAGTGATGAAGGTGCATTGCGAGACTGTTACCGATGAATCAACGACCTTGGAACCATGGAAGTTCAAAATCTCATATGACAAGTTGGTAATTGCATTGGGAGCAGAGGCCTTGACTTTTGGAATTCATGGTGTGAAAGAAAATGCAATATTTCTTCGGGAAGTCCATCATGCTCAGGAAATTCGCAGGAAGCTACTCCTAAATTTGATGCTGTCAGATGTTCCAGGTAAGCTATTGCAGTCATCTTTTTTTGTCTTCTTGAAGAATCATGTGATATGAGATTTCAATTTATAATGTATTTTCTGGTTTCATGTGGAGGCAGGGATATCAGAAGAAGAAAAATGCAGACTCCTGCATTGTGTTGTTGTAGGAGGTGGTCCCACGGGAGTTGAGTTCAGTGGTGAACTTAGTGATTTCATAATGAGAGATGTTCATCAAAGATATGCCCACGTGAAAGATTATATTCATGTTACATTGATTGAGGTTTGTTGAGCTAAATTTTGGATTGTTAAACATCATCAATGACTTCTTCATTCTATATTTTTATTGTTGTAGAGTAAATGTCATCTATGCAAATATTTTGGCTGGAAAAGCTTGGCATACTTAGGAGTGTTCTTGCCCTGAAGTCCCATCCCATTTTAGAGTTCCCAAGTATATACTGGAGAGGTTTTAAATTGACATATTTGTTGTTGACTTCATAGGCAAATGAGATTTTGTCTTCCTTTGATGATCGACTCAGGCGCTATGCTACGAAGCAGTTGTTAAAGGTGAGAAATTATTCAACGAATTCAAAGACCTTGTGGTTGTATACCTGAATTATATCATTGTCGTCAATTTTGCATATCTAGTAAGATTTGGTGCTTTGTAGAGCACATTGTCTGTATGGTCAGTAAGGAGAATAAGATATGAAATGACACCGATTCATGTTTGTCTGTTGCATGAGAAAGACTAAGTGAAGAATCTTTTTCAAATGTAAGAGCTTAACTGTATACATTTTCTGTTGTATGGGAAATATTAACTGTGTTATATAGGTAACTTCTCCATTCTAAATCTTGGTATGTTGGGACTTAATTGATTCACAAATTATTAAGGAATTTGTTGTTTTCTAATTTGCTTTGGATCTTTCATCTTTTCATTTATTGGTTTCTCAGTCAGGAGTTCAACTCGTGCGTGGGATTGTCAAGGATGTTGAACCTCAGAAACTAATTCTTAATGATGGTACAGAGGTTCCATATGGACTGTTAGTATGGTCTACTGGTGTTGGTCCCTCACCTCTTGTCAAATCTCTAGAATTACCAAAATCTCCTGGTGGAAGGTAAGTTACGTGTTCTTTTTGGCTTGATAGGACACATTTTCCTTACTTTCGGCTATTATAAGTTTTCAAGCAACGTAGAAATTTTAAGAATGGTTACTACAAACTCTTTTCAGAAAATAAGTTTCCATTCTCTGGAAAACTTGATTCTTAAGTTGATCAAAAAATTTCCTCTTTTTCGATGAATTAGCTATGACCGATGCCCCACTAGCTGAATGGGCGTAACAAAGCTACTTGAAAAAAGGCAAGGTGCACCTTAATCAACAAATTGCATTTTGCCAGAGAGATTCTTTTAGACAAAAAGTATCAATTTTCTGTTTGTTAATCAGTGGGATCTTAGTTCAACTGACCAATGGGTTTGCAAATTTTCATACCATTTCGAAATAGTACTTCTACTTCAATTTGTACAATTTTTGTACTTTTGTTGCTACCTCTTATACAATAAAAAACTTTTTCATTACATCTTGATATGGTTCCTATCCATGCCCTGTCTTGCTTTTTCTGTTTCACAATTTCCTTTGTCTTTTGAATCTTTATGCAAATTAGTTTTTTTGCTTTTGGATAGAGCATATTTTGCATTGGGGCTAAGATTTATTTGTTTATTTACATGTCTATAAAGGATTGGTATCGATGACTGGCTACGAGTTCCAACTGTTGAAGATGTGTTTGCAATTGGTGACTGCGGTGGGTATTTGGAAAGTACAGGCAAAACAACCCTTCCAGCTTTGGCTCAGGTTAGCTGTGAACAGCTTCAACTTTTTGAGATTTCACTTCTCTTTTCGTTGGTGGTTTTTCTTATAATCAGCTTTGTGATTGAAGTTTATATTTCTTTTTCCTTTTGTTCTGACAACAATCATCTGGGTTGTTAGTGGCAGTGACAATAGATGTACTTCACAACTCTGTTATTTATTTCTTTTTAGCTAGCAATTGTTGCTGGCACTTAGTTCTGCATTCCTTATTGATTTTTTTTGAACAGGTTGCAGAGAGACAAGGAAAATATCTGGCCGGTCTACTGAACAGAATTGGTAAAGCTGGTGGTGGGCATGCAAACAGTGCAAAGGACGTAGAACTTGGAGACCCATTTACCTACAGGCATCTAGGAAGCATGGCAACAATTGGCAGATACAAGGCTCTTGTGGACCTACGACAAAGCAAGGTGACTCTTTATGCACTTCAAAAGCCTCCCTCTTCAGCTGTAAGCCAAAACCAGGACTCACTTCTGGATTATTTATGCAGGAGTCGAAAGGTTTATCTTTGGCTGGATTTCTCAGTTGGATAGTCTGGCGCTCTGCATACCTTACTCGTGTGGTTAGCTGGAGAAACAGATTCTATGTGGCTGTCAACTGGGCTACGACTTTTGTGTTTGGTCGTGATATCAGCAGAATATAGGTTTGATAAGTGGTTCTTTTCTTGATGTTTAAGAATTAAAAGCTTCTCTTCATTGTTATCGTTTATGTACTTCCCAGATTGGATGATAGGATTGCAGGTTATCTTCCCTGTAAGTTTTTTCTAGTGATATGTGGGAGGAACAGACTATAACTGGGGGCTTCCAGACTACCACATTTGCTTTATTATGCTCTGATACTCACTCGGGAGTAGAAGAAATAAAGTAACTATGGCTACTATAATCACACGCTTAGATTAAAAGCGTTTGTATAAGAAAAATATATATAATTTTATCGTCATTCATCTGCACAATTTTCATTTGTGCTTTATTTGGACAATTGACTGTCAGTTAAACGCTATGCATTGGATTCACAGCTCTGTAAAATTTGTAGTCGTGGGGAGATTGCCCTGCATTAATTTCTCGTACGTATTATTGAATTGTTCGAGGCTCGCAACTAGAATTCGATAATTAGCAACTGAAGGTTGCTTGGAACTCCAAATTGGTAAAATGCAGCAGACAAGTGGATATTGTTGTCTCAAATAGCTTCGAGTATTATGTTCAGGCACTTGTTGCATGCCGTCTCTGTGGTGCCGGCGTCTGCTGTACGTAGAAAACCGAGCGTGTGTGGCATCCACAGGAGCCATCCGATACTTTTACGAAGATCACTTTGCCTGTCTGAATTAAATCAGAAACACTGACGATTACCGCCTACTCAACCTCATTTTTATTCTCAGTTTGTCTCAGCACGTTACCTGTTGTTAATCCCCGTTTTGGGGTAAGTCTGCTGCAGCGTGAATGATACGGGGGCCAACCCAGCTAGACTTTTCAGCGCTTCGGGCAATGATTCAAGAAGGAAGTATGTGCGAAGTTCAAGATTGAGGATCATTCGATGTTGGTTTTCTCCATTCATCTTTCTTCGTGGGATGTGCATCAATGGAGGTTTCAATTGCATCTTTTCTTCCTTTTCTTTTCAGGCCAATGAACGTCTTGATCACAGGAAAAGGACTGAGAAAGAAATTCATATCATGAATGAATAAATAACGGTGAAGAAGAGAAAATTGGCCACCTGGTGAGAAACTGCTTCCAGCGAGTAGTGTAACCGAGTTGTATCCCAGCCATTTGAGGAATATAAATAAACTCAAAGCTGCAAAGCAGATTAGTAGAATTCTTAATTTCAGAGATGCCAGCAAATTCTGTCAACAGTTAATTTGTTTTCATACAAAACCCAACACTTATCTAAAGAGATTGCTACGGTGTGGAAAATGGGAAACCTAGATAGTATGATGACATGTTATCATTAAGTGAAAATCTATAGGTCTAACAAGTGATAGATGACATGAAATTTCAATCATGCTGGAAAAGTAACTGTTGTCAACAGGCTCTACAAGGCCAACGTTGTTCTTATTGTTCATCTGTCTTGGTGAAGGGCCTGGATGCAGTTTCAAATTTACACAAACAGAACGAGGCTAATGGCATCACAATCTGTTCATATATTTGTTACATCAACCTAAATCATGAACATCTAGTATGGCCTCTCTTGCACTTTCCTTTGATTTGAAACCTCCATAACCAGTGAATGAACTAGGATCACATATTTCCGACATCATCCACTAGTCTTGTTGAAGCCAATTTTCTGGCTACAAGATCTTTTAGCTCTATCTCTCCTGGGAACCTGTGCTCCTCCAGTTTAGAGAAGACCTGCAATGCTCAGAGGGGCAATGGGTAAATAAGAAGATAAGATTGAGATTCTATGATTCCATTTCTCCCCAACATGAAAAGACTAGATTTATGAAAATAAGCACACATAGAGGGATAGATGAAAAATATCGCATGCAGAAAATGGAGTAATACAAGAATCAAAACTAAAGCTTGTCAAGCCACTAAGTGGAATAAAGTGTCAGCAGTTAGTATGTGATTTCTCTTATATCAACATGGTTTCTCAAATGACTAGATCAGAATGATAGGTAATAATCACTAACTGTCAAGAACATTAGCATAGTAAGGAATCAAAGAACTTGAGATATTTGATCTTCCAAACATGCTTAGAAGCCAAGTTGACAATGCAGTGCATGTTATTCTACATGGTTGCAACTATCTATTTACATCAATCTCAGGTTAAGTATTTTAGAAGCTTACTAACCGATGTTGCATTAATTTGTGGAGAACTCAATTTCTTTCAACCATAATTATTAAACTAGCAAAACGAGTTTAGTTCAAGCATCACCTATTTCATACATATGAAGACAGAGAGGTCACTAACCAATTCATCATTGCAGTAAACTTCAAAAGCCCCAGAGTTTTGTAGGAATGACTGCAAAAAGTTGCCAAGCAGCCAGGTAGATGCCATTGACCCAAATCTATTGGCACGCAAAGAATAATACCATTGAGGAGGTGTCATAACTCCTAGCATCGGAAAAATCTGTTCACCGGCTATTATAATCCCAATAACACCTATCTGAACAGCTGGGACCACTTTAGAAAGCAGGCGCTTTGGAAGAGGTGGGGGATAATTTGCAAGAACTACGTCAATTCCTGGAAATTGAGTTTCCAGCATCTTCTTCATTGTTATTGCAGTCCCCCTGCAGCACATTACAAGTAAATTCAGGGAAAATAAAGATATACAGCCAAAGTGAAAATCAAACATAATGAAATTGTAAAGCCTAGAAAAAACAATGAGCTTGAGTACCCACATGTGAGTGCCCAAAGTACTTAGAAAGCATGTGCAACTAAAACAAGTGGATTTTGCTTCTTGATTCTACTGAGCAACTATATTTCTCCACATGGTAAATACTTCTAGATATCAGTAAAGATACCAAAAAAGGTCATAAAGAAATATCAAGACAATCAAGCACCTTTTTCTCTTCTAATTTGCCTGATTATCTCATTCATATTTCAGAAGAAAGATGAACCAAGTTTACTTGGCTTTCCTTCATTGATAGTTCCAATCACGATTATGCATAAAAAAAATCACAAGATAAGCAAATCTACCACTAAACAGAAACTGAACCCAAGATGCACCACAAATCAAAGACCATAAAACCTAACAATTAAGCAACATATAAACAAAATAAAACCAAAAGAAGACAATATACCTATAAGAGCAAGAAGCACAAAAGTTGATATTAACCGTACTGCCATACCCAATTCCTCCAACAGCTTTCTGCAATATTGACGTTAGAAATTCGTAACAAGACTAATATAATAAACAAAAGCCTAGCTAACAAAAAATTAATTACTAAAATAATAAGATTGAAAATCATCTACTATTAAGAAGAGGCTGCCTCTCCAGAATTTGCCAGGCACTAAGAATCATAGATGAAAAACACATATCTGTGGAAGATACTGAATTGTACCGATTAAAAAGAAAAAGAGAAAATTGAACAGGATTTTCATTGATACAATTTACAAAGCTAGTAATAGAAGTTCCAGATTGACGAGTGCAGCGCGAGACTCTATATTTCAATCTAAATGAAGACTAATAAATGGAACATCCTTTGGCCACGACCTGCGACCTTAACAACTGCAGTTCCTCATCAAGAAAATGCTAAAAGTGCTATTGTTTTTCTTTCCACAAAGAATAAGTTGTTAAGTTACCGGCGTAGGGAATTCCGGGGCCTCTGGAATAATTGGCGGCTGATGGTGGTGGTGGTGGTGGCGGTGGTGATGGTGGTGCGGAGAGGGTTTTGGAGGTGGCGGCGGCGGCGGACTGAATAGATGCAAGAGGTCGCTGCAAAGAAGAAATAGTGGGAAACCCAGAAGAAGAAGCTGCACCCGATCCATTTGATGATTAAGACAGAGATGGCAAGCAACAAGAATTGCAAAAATCTATGCTCTTCTCTTCTGAGGAGTCAAGCAATTACAAGAACAATAAGGAGAAGAGAAAGGGTGACCAAAATCTGGGGTGTGTTTGGTTACATGCAAATTTTGACACCGGGTCGTGGATGGATCTATCCTTGAAGAAAAGTCCTCACTAAAGAAACCGTATTCCATAAATAAACTGACGTAATATTTAATTACATTTAAATATTATTTAAAAAATTAGTGACAACAACTTTGTACTTTACATTAATTAACAAATGTTATTAAGAAAATTTGTAAAACGGACCCGGGTCGAAAAGATAAACTGGGCATTACCCGGATTTTGATGCATGCAAGTCAAGAAGCTTGCTTTTTTTGCTCCTCCAAAAGCCTGGAAAACGCGGCAGTTGAAGAACTTGGTCCTCTCAACTGGGATATGGAATTGGAAGAAGATTGTCACATTTCACCATTTAAGAACTTTCTATGCCCTTTAATTAAAGACGTTGAGATAGAAACTGTAGTTCTGGAGTCATCACAGACTTATGAGAGAAAAGCAATTGAGTATTGGTTTGAAAGATGTTTAGAGGATGGTCGAGAAAACTTGCACAGTAACAGGACGGGTTTTGAAGACATTGGATCCCAAACCCAGTATCCGATTGGCTGCAGCAGTTGGGGAGTGGTGAATGGGAATGTTGACGTTCAGGTGAATACTGCAGTGGAGATTTTTGGGTGAGTAGAATCCTAAAGTTGATTGAATCGAGGAAGTGTTGGATGGTATCTCTCAGAGGAACATCAGTCGACTGGTTCAGAGTGAGCAATGCTGGTGTTGCTTTGCTTATGGTTAAAATGCTCGGGAATTCTTGCAGGAGTACTGGAACCCTTTCGAGGAGTAAAGCTCTCATGGTTTTGCTTAGCATGGCTAAGGATGAAGAATGCAAGGTAGGTATTTTAAGTTTTTTTTGAATGGTTGAAAAGTGATTAAAATTGTTTTGATTACATTTTCTGTTTTATTAAATAAAATGTTATATATTCTTTGATAGGATTATCTGATTACATGTTAGAATTTCGAGAAAATAATGCTCGAAGGGCATGACAAAATCGTCCACACAAAGTCCTTTGGGAACCCAGAGAAAGAGTATGCAGTGAAGTTATTACATGATTTCTGTTGTGATGAATGATGCTGGTTGCAAACCAATGGCATCAGAGAAACGGCATTGTTCGTCTCTAAAGTATGGCAGGAAATCTGTGAGTATCTTGCTCTATCCAATCCAGCTGAGGAAGTCTTGAAGAAGATTGAGACAGTGGAAGAAAAACTATTTCAACATCAGAAATAACAGAAACTAGAGCAAACATATAATACCGGATTCAAAATTGTAACCAAGCATCACCCATTGGTTCTATACCCGATTCATAACCAGAAAGTTTCTCTGGCCCTTGGAGGCCAACGTTCAGCATTTGACAGCAGTAGGATTATTTGAACCCTTGATCAATCGTTTATGTCATGGTATGTGGCGCAATAGTTTCTGCTTTAAATTGGGAAGTACTTGTGTCAATCATGTAGCAAGCCCGGAAAGAGAGCACAATAATCTATGAGAATACTTGTCTACACGAGAGATAAATTTCTTTAAGTCCTTTCCTTTATCAAAATCAGTTATCCTACAACGGAACATCATGAATCTAACTGTAATATGGTGTTGTTTTCCTGTGAAGTGGGCCTGATATTGTTACAACAGAGATGGCATTCTTGGTGGGAAAGATGACATTGACAAATAGCTGTAAATAACACTTTGCTAGGCAATGCCATAAAGTACTGGTTGGGTTCCTATCCAAGTCACCAGGAAGAGCGGCAAGCTTGTAAGCATTGTATAACCTATCAGGAATGGATGACCAATGTTCTTCCGGAAAAGCAATTGCATCAAACCCCTGGTTGATCCTCTTTCGGAAGAGGACAGCAATGTTCAAATTGCTGCAGTGGAAGCACTTTCAACTTTCACTACAGAGAATTCAAAAACTTCCAAAAGAACAGTTCATGAGCTTGAGCATCAAGTTGCTATCGATGCTGTGGTTGTTCGTTTCACAGAAGTTCGTCCTGGAGTTCTTCAAGAGAGGACAATTTGGATGGTAGAGCGGATATTGAGAGCGGATGGTCACAGCCACCGGTACTCACCCAAAGAGGCATGGAAATGCCAACACAAAGAGGCATGCTCAGGATGCTATTACCACCCAGAAGCAGTTATCTGGGTCAGTCAGAAGGCAAGTGAAGCTCGGTCCCGAAGTCTAGAAGTCAAATTATCTGTTGTTTATATAATAGAAATAAAATTAGTTGGCTTTTTGATAATTTCATGTCATGAATACTATACCAGATTTACTCTTCTTCTGTCAATTGTATGTTGCAGTCTAGAAGTCAAATTATCTGCTGTTTATTGTAGGTTCTTCAGAATACACATCTCATATTCTTAAGCAATTCAACTGAAAATATTATTCACATTCAGTTGCACTTGTTCCTTCAAACTATTCATGAAGACGAGCCACGTTCTTGCATTAGGAAAAATCCAACTAGTAGAAGTTATCAGTTTTGCCAGAAAAGAAAACGGCATGTCATGTCGATGATAATCAGTTTTAGTTTTGAGTTTACAAATTACAAGGCTAACACTTGCACTCTTGCAATCCAATTGTACTGTTATCCACTTTTTTCTCCTGATCCCATACCCCATATCAGACAAATTCAACCAATTGGCTTATTTTTAATTTACTGCACAAGCATTTAGAGCCGGTACCAAGATCATCAAAACCCAGTAGCCATTTCAATGGGCTGCTTCCTGCTGTCTGTCTCCACATTCCAGAATTAGTAAATGCTTTGAATTCTGTAATCCCCCCAGGATCCTTAGTACGTAATTAGATTTTTTCTTTGGATCCTCAACGTTTACTTACTTTGCTACTTGATGCGATGCAACGTTTGAGGAGGTTTTGTTCAAGGCACTCATAGTTTTAATCAAACACAAGAAAAAGGATAAACTTTGCATCGTCTAAGACATCATAGTCACATGAAGAAACAAATCCAAGTGATACTGATAGATTTGTTGTTTGAATTGGGTTCATGTCTTCAGCTAGTAGATCACCCAAATTTGTTTGAATGAGCTGTTCTTTTCTCTATATCTCATGCCCGAAAGCCCTGGGCCATGAAATAGCGTGGGCTGTAAAGGAAGCTCTATTTTCATTTCATTTTACAGATGAAGATGGAAGCAAGATGGATTGGTGATTATAAATCAATGACAAGTTTTCATAGTCTCGTAATTCTATTTTCTGCAGTTACATGTGCAAGTTGCCACACTTATAATTCATGCAAGTTGCTAGCGACTAGGACACATCATTACACCGAATATGCAGATATTGAGTTGATAATACATCCTGGTAGACTTTGATCTTCAAAGTTTAAGGGACTGATGAAAATATCGTCAATTCTGACAGTACTACTGATATGACTTTGAAAACTCTGAAATCAAATAAATGTACCACTTCAATCGTACAACCCTATGAGTGAGATTTAACATGAGAAACCACAGACAAACCCATCAATATGGGAATGCAACTTGGAAAGGAAACGATACAACAATACTCAATTATTGATCTCTTTCTTTCTGTATATTTTCTTCTTTTATGTGCAGGAGGGTCAGATAAGTTGCCTACATTCAGAGCAATGAAACATATTCAGGAAACCTATGAAATGGCCTCCATAAGTCAGGTAAGCTAAACAAGAAAACTTGTACTAATTGGTAAGTTATTTCTCCTTTAATAAAGGGTACACTAAAGATCTTGGGCCTTTCAGTTACACGGATGGGCGGTTCTTTGAAATTACACTGAAGTAGAAATGTGAGGCTCACTCGAATTCTTTCCCAACTTTTACAACAGAATCAGCAAAACATTACAAGAAGAAAGTCCAAACCTCTTTGATTACTTTTTTAACTTATGTCGTATTAATGTTCTGACTAACCCCACTGTCACTCCTCCAGGAAATTGAAGTTAAAAGCCATGATTTGTCAGAATAGCTTTATCAGCCACATGTCACGCTTACCTACCTTTAATCGTGTGTGTGTGTGTGTGTGTGTGTGTGTGTCCTCTCGTGTTGTGGATTCATTCTAATTTGAAATTACTTATATTAATTAAAATCCCATAAAGGTAAAATTAAAAGCTTTATATGACAGTTGAATATATGATTTTAACAATCTACTAAGAGGAGTTATTACAATTGATTTGTTGATTGATCTCGGTTGAGGCAAGCAAATAACTTGAGTTTATTGGACAAGAATCGTTAATATTATATATAAAGATTACATTGGCAGTAGCCATTGTCAGTTTCTTCAGCTTTTTCCACAAAAGAAAGTGATAGAAAAAGCACTTTTGTTTCAAAAGCAGAATCTCACAGTAGTAGCATTATCTCGTCAAATCAGCTTGCAGGCATATGTCTGATTTGTTTAAAAAGAAATAGACACCCCATTCTCACCTCCTAAAATTGCTGCCGATAAGCATAACTGTTCCATTCTTTTCCTCACATTCATAACAGTATCAAATTCTTAATCACACCCATTTGACAAAACTATTCAATGTCTTGTTGTCAGTGTCTTCACTCAAGTTCTTCCTTACTTGCGAGGTCATTTTAAGACAGGGAAAGAGTGTTAAGTAGAATATTTTTGCTGCATTAGTATCAATAACATGTACAATAAAAAAAATAAAAAGAATTATATTTTTATAATTAAATAATTTTATTATATTAATATAATAAAACTGTTTTATTTAAAAAAAAAATTATGATTATATTTTAATTCAACATTGTCCTGCCATATTATTGTTCAATGTTCATTTATTTTAATTCATTTAATATTGACTTCGTACACAACTTGGATGGATTCTGATACCATATAAACTTATCACTAATACATTTTGTCAATCAAGTCCACCACGGATTTAGTAAGTACTGTTACAAGTAATTTACTTTAGGAATTCTTAATTTTCCATTTGTTAACCATTTTACGTGAGCTAGAGAATGAAGTATTCTGGTAGTGGAGGGTGCAGCAAGGTTACTCTTAGACGCAAGGAAACATGGAGCAACAGGGCGCAGATGCGCAGCAGAGCACGTTATATAGTTACAAAGAGGCAAAGTCACAGAAATTGTAACGTTGCTAAGTGCACGAGCATGTGAAAACTGTGTATGCTGAAGTGAAGGAAACTTTCTACAGCCCACACGTTCATATGGTCCACTTTATGTGTCTAGGTTTTAGCGATTTGAATACACAGGGAGTTGAGAGTCTTTGCCACTTCATATTTGTTCATGTATATATATGTTTATTCTTATATGTGCGTTTTAAGCAACTAGACAGACATTACAAACATTGGCAGCAGCGGCAGCAGCTCGGAGCTGAACTTCTTGTGGCTGCAAATGGAGAGGGAAAAGAAGTTAAGAAATGAGGTTAATGGGTTCGGTGGAAAAGATGATTTCTTCGACCCAGGTGCACCTCCTCCATTCAAGATTGGCGAGATCCGAGCTGCCATTCCCAGGCATTGCTGGGTCAAGAACCCATGGAGGTCTTTGAGTTATGTTTTCAGAGACCTGCTAGTGATTTTTGTTCTGGTAGCAGCTGCTGTTTACTTCAACAGTTGGTTCTTTTGGCCACTGTATTGGGCTGCTCAAGGAACTATGTTCTGGGCTGTTTTTGTTCTTGGACATGATTGGTAACTTCGTATATTGTTGTACATTTTCTTTGGATTTGCGATTTCTTGGATGCATATTGTTTGTTTTGATGTTAAATGTGTGTTATTTTTTGGATTTTGAAGTGGCCATGGAAGCTTTTCGGACAGTCCTGCACTGAACAGCTTTGTGGGGCATGTCCTGCATTCTTCAATTCTTGTGCCTTACAATGGATGGTGGGCATTTACTTTACTAACCTTTTTCGTTCATTACATCATTAAAAATTTTCAAGTTTTCAGACATAAATTATGTTACTTGAAAATGCTGCTATTTATTTGATAAAAACAACTTGTCTGCATGAATCTCTGCAGGAGAATAAGCCACAGAACTCATCATCAAAACCATGGAAACGTTGAAAATGATGAATCTTGGGTTCCGGTAAATGGTTATCTTACTTCAGGACATAACTTTTGTAAACTTATTACACGTGAACATGTATTTGTTAAAACCATTGTGCTATGGTTAACACTTCTCTTATCACTACCAGTTGCCTGAGAAGATTTACAGGAAATTGGATTCTCGTACGCGATCTCTGAGATTCTCATTGCCTTTCCCCATGTTAGCATACCCACTGTATCTGGTGAGCAAGCATGCTGACAGATTTGCAGCATTGATGTGAAATTTGAACTTTCAGTTGCATTTTTTCTTCATGATTTGAGAAGAATAATTTCTGTACTCTGTTTGGTTTCGCATAACAGTGGTATAGAAGTCCAGGAAAGGATGGATCTCATTTCAACCCTTACAGCGATTTGTTTTCACCAAACGAGAGGAAAGCAGTGGTGATTTCAACCGCTTCTTGGACTTTAATGGTTGTTTTGCTTGTCTATTTATCCTTTGTAGTTGGTCCTGTCCAAATGCTTAAGCTTTATGGTGTTCCTTACATGGTGAGTGCAATCTTTCCTCGTTTGTACAATTTTCTTCTGGATTCATACATCTTCTTCCTTTCACTGACAGTGCTTTAATCTTTAACTTGTGCGACAGATTTTCGTAATGTGGTTGGACTTTGTTACTTACCTTCACCACCATGGCCATGAGCAGAAGCTTCCTTGGTATCGCGGCAAGGTACTAATGAACGTGAAAATTTGATTTCATTCGTGTTATTTGCAACTTTAAGCAGAGCTGAGAAATGACTCTGTATTTAACAGGAATGGAGTTATCTCAGGGGAGGTCTTACAACAGTTGATAGAGACTATGGAATTTTCAATAATATCCACCATGACATTGGCACTCATGTTGTTCATCATCTCTTCCCTCAAATCCCTCACTATCACTTGGTAGAAGCAGTAAGATCTCTATCTCATTTCTATCAAACAAATGATTCTTGCTTTCAAATTACAGGTACACTTTTTATTTGAGTTTGTTCCAACAATTTCAGTGGTTCCCCACAGACAAAAGCAGCAAAGCCAGTGCTGGGAAAATACTACCGTGAACCGAAGAAATCAGGGCCTATCCCATTCCACTTGCTCAAGAATTTGGCCACAAGCATTAGCCAAGATCACTTCGTGAGCGACTCTGGAGAAATTGTGTACTATCAGACTGACACTCAGATGCAAAAGCTTCTGGCAACTAAGTTTGAATGAAGCTTTTAATGCTCATTAGTTCTAGCATAAACCGGTGTTGCTGACTCTCAGTTGTTGCAATAACTCTTCATCTTTTTGAAGTTTAGTTTAAATATCCAGAAGTTTAAAATGTTGTTGTTTCATCCTCTTTCTCCAACCCTTTTCTGCATAAATAGGATGAGACATGGGAAAGGAATCCATAACATTCTCCTTCGAATAGTAACTCAATTGGGTATAAATATTTGCTCCCTAAGTATCCATCACTTCCAATCCGCAAGCATGCACACACTGAACTAAACTCAGAAGGCCCATATCGGTATAACTCTTATGCAGTCTATGCTCAAATCCAACTGAAGTTGGATTAAAAATAAAGAACAATAACTCTGAAACCCAAACTCTATTTCCCACATGCCCAAGTTCTTATCAGATCTACAAGTTGAAGCAAACATGTCAAGAAGACATAGATAAGTGTGACAATTTATATTATTATATTATATTTATATTAGATTTTATTTATATTATATTAAATAAAAATAAATATATCAACTTGTAGTAATCAAATTATTATGTCATGTTAGTGTCAGATTATATTTGTATCATATCAAGTAAAAATTAATTTAAATTCGACTCATTTAATAATAGTATTAAAAATTAAAAATTTTAAATTAATATAATTAATAAACAGTTAAATAAATTATATCATATAACTCGTTTAATATATTATTGTATATATTATAATATATTTTTATAATATTTTATTAACAAATACTAATTAATTTTATTCTAATATAACTAAATACTTTTTAAAATATGATAAATAAGTAAATTATTTTTAAAATATAAATAAAGTTATTAAATTATAAATAAATTAATATTTTATAATTATTTAAATAATTAATCATATCATAAATAAATTTACATATTAAAAATTTTAAATTTAAATTTTAAATAATTATTAATCATATTATGTCATGTTTATTTATTTAATAATTATTATTTTATATCAATTTAAATACATAAATTTGAATTAAATTTTTATTAATTTAATATATTATGTTAAAAATTATCATTACTAAATATAGTGGTCCATTGTAGGCTTAATGCGGATTATTAAAGTAAAGAGAAGTTGATCACTTTGAATTAAATGAAAAGAAGATTGTTGCATGGGATGGGACCCTTAGCATTAAAAGTCCTTAATTACTTGAGCAAGCATACAAATCACATTGATACACATATAATTAAGACATAAAATTTCCAAACAACGACAGAAAAGTAGGAATGGAAACAAAAAGCAGCAGAATTTGGTCGGTATGTGGGCATGAAACTCTTGTTGTCTTCGGCCTAACATTTAACCCTTTTCTTTGGAAAAACAACAGTAAAAAGTAAAGTAGTCAGCGTCTTCGGCTCCAAACCCAAAAGAATTTCTCGGTGCCACTGCCCACAACACAGCAATTTTACCAGCCTCCTCCTCCTCCTTCTTCTTCTTCCTCTGCCTGTCTGCCTGTCTCCCTGACTGACACTTATAACACAACTCACATCGTGTCTTACACCATGCAATCTATGCATCTCTTTCCCATTGACAACATGACAAATACCATATAGAACTTATTGATTTCAAGAAAATTTCAATGGTTTTCAATGCAAACCCAAAACTTTTCTTAAACAGGATGAACCAACCAACGAATTAAGATTTTACTGAAACATTTTCGAATCCTGAACCTATGAACATTGTAATATGCTCAATAAAATTCTACCCTTTTATTCCATAAACACAAAATATCATTTACTACCGTTATTAGATGTACCTAAGTGATTATAAATTAAATTTCATTGAATTATGACATCAATATGACGAAATATGCTGAACCTTGTCTGCACCAAGACCAAAAATCTTAAGCCAATGCATCTAACTTTTTGCCAAGTTTGAAAAGATGCCCGAGTGAACAGGGCAATAAGCTATTTTGCTGCTAACGCGCTGAGGGAGAGTACAGGGATCACAGTGCAGAAATTGACTCGTCAACGCGCGTGGAAACATGTTTCCTGCAAAAATTGCCGATGCCATTAGCCAGTCAGTACATTCAAACTTCAAGCCCGCCAAGCCAATTACTTGGTTCTCTTTACATTACACATTCAAATCTGTAATCTATTTTTTCTGTTTGCTTTTTCTGGTTAAAGTATTATGCTTTTCGGAAAGCTGAAAGTAAAATTGAAATCCCACAGAAACACACATCCAACTCAACCAATATCACACTCTTTCAAGCAAAGTGATTGTTGATTTCTCTCAGAAAATGAAGTTGTCTCATAATCCGTCCATGTCGTCATCTTCCACGGCCTCTTTTCATGCAAATGATATTTGCGGTTCCAAAAGTGCAACTGCTGCCGGTTGTCTTGCTGGCATTTTGCGTCGAATTCTTTGTTCTCGCAGCCTTCCTACTCATCCTTCTGATCACATCACTGATGCAAGTTCAGTTGCATGTGAAAAGCTTCATGAATTGGAGTCCAAGGAGAAATTAGTTGAGGGCAAGGTTATGCCAAGTATTGTGGCTAGGCTTATGGGTTTGGAATCAGTGCCAAATGTAATCATCAGTAGTGCTCCTAATTCAATTACGAGAAGTCGTTCGATGAATTCAGTGGTTTTTAAGGGCAGTAGTGATCATCATATTATGCAAGATGCGCATAGAAGAGTGAAGAGTACATTGTCTTTTCGAGAGATGCCTACTTTTCTTGAGTTAGAAAACGAGGAATTCTTTGTGCTAAGCTTCGAAAATGGAAGAGAAACGAAAGAGAAAAGGTTAAGAGGGAGGAAATGTGAGATGGGTATCGGAGAATGGAAGCAGAGAAGAAGAGAGAAATCCAAAAACAATGACAGTGGAGCAAAGGTTACAGATAAAAAAATGAAGGAGGAGCAAAAGACCAGCAATGAGCAGAAGCTGAGTAGAAGAATCTCTGAGAAACCTGCTCAGGAAGTTGGCATTTCTGTCGACGTTGAAAATGCTACGAGAACTTGTGAACAACAATGCGTAATTAGTTCAGTATCTGAATCTGATGGAGCAAAGTTGAGGAGGAAGAAGAAGAAAGTTAAGAGTGTAGAACATGAAGGCAGCTCAGAAGAATCAAGCCCAGTTTCTGTTCTTGATTTTGATCGATTCCTTCTAGATCGTGAATTTCCCACATCAGGTCGGTGTCCAGTACCATCGCAAATTTTATTTAATCTTTTCTTCTTCTGCATTAGGTGCTAGTTTCACCTCAGTTTTGTCCTAATGCAAAAGTGTTTTCTGACAGAGCTAGACTTAGATTCAGGGGAGTCAAATTCAAGAAGGAAATTATCACCAGAGCCTGAAAATCATGAGTGGCAATCTCGACGACGTAACGATAGCAATTTGATCATTCCCGATGATCGGAAGACCAAGAGAACTGTGAGCAAATGTGTTGGCTCAAGAAAGAGATATTGCAACAACCAAAATTACATAGACATTTGTGAACAAATTCGCAAGATGACTGAAGCTGAGAGAGTTGAAGAATCATTATGGATATACAGAAGAAACATTTTGAAGCATGAAGATTTTGAAGTCAGTTGTGCAGATTTTGAGTCAGAAATTCTTGATCAATTGTTAGATGAGTTGGTACATCAACTTGCTGAGCTTTCCTTTTGAAAATTTCAACATGTAAGAGTAAGCTTACAACCTCTGTAAATTTTAGCATAAGCATTACCAAAAGAAATAACTCTTTAACCACCCCTTGTTGAATTCAATTTCTTATTTTAACTGTATGATCACCCACCACCAAAACTCAAATTGGAACCACAAAGTTTCTCACTTTTGATGATTTTTCAATCCATAGTTTACATTAAACTATGGAAGGTCACACTTGACCAGCGAATTTGAGCACTGGGTATGATGAAAAGGACTTCATTTAAAAGCACTTCTTCACCGATCTCAGCAGCCAAACTTAACTTTCATTGGCTAGCAAATTTGAACGTGACATGTTTTTCTTTCTTTTTGACGAAGACATGATTCTTTAATATTAAATGCAGACCGTCCATTGTATTGCTAGAACTCAACCAGCCACCGTATTTTATTGCTATTGAATTTGAACAAGACATTTTCTTTTCTTTTCTTAATGATAGAGAAATGATTTCTCCCATGAATTCCAAAGTCAAAAACACATGCAGTTCATTCACTAATAGTTATCTTCTTAATCCAATTCCAATATATAATTGAAGAAGCAACAACATTTTCGATTAAAACAGCAAGTCAAACTTGACTAGGCCAAAGTTTGAGGCTAAACGAATATACTTGGAACGGCAAACCTGGAAGAATGCTAAATATTTTTTTTATATATATATATATTTAGTTGATTTTATCATCCATTCAGATATCGGCGTAGAGAAGCCGGCGGCAGCGGCAGCCGTCAGGGGGGGAGAGCCCTGGATTAATATCTTTCATTTCTTCAGTGCCAAGAAACAGGTAGATAGTGACAATCAATGTAAATGACTCATCTTTCTTGTTGGTTGTGGTGGTGATTCCACTAAAATTTACTCAGATGACAAAAGTTGATTAAAAGAAAGACAGAAAGTAAGTTAAAACACCGGCAACAATGACCTTTTAGCTTAATGCTCAAGGATCTTCCAAACAGAGAAGAGAATCATGGAATCCATGATTCCTACCCACAACTTTTGCATGCCGAAAGTATTTCAGAATCCGAAAACAACATAGGTGGATTACAGGAAAAAAAGAAGTTTAAAGAATAAAAAAGTAAAGAAGCAAGTAATTGGAATCATATTGGAACTTCCAGGCCCTGATGCTTGAGACTTCGGAAGCTGAATAGTGTGCATACAGACACACACACCCACACCCACATCACACGCGCGCACAACAAAGATTAACTCGTATTCTCAAGGATATGAAAGTATCACGCATCACTGATTCAATAATCAAAAATAGAACGAGAGAGAGAGAGAGAGAGAGAGAGAGAGAGATGGACAATATAATTTGAAACTAATTTTATTAACTTGTACAGCTTGTAATACATATGATAATGAAAACAAAAAACAATAAATCAGCATGCCCCTTCTCTACTTTGCAAATTGAAATAACTAAACTCAGGCTGTTTGAAATCATCAGTGCCTCTACCCTCAGCAGCTGAAAGAATCTTGCTTTTCTGTATCTTTCTACCTGAGATAATATGAAAACGAGGAGCACATCATAAGGAAAATAAGAAAAATATTATTCTTAACCTAATAATCGCATGAGCAGAACCTTGCATCCTGCTCAGCTTGTTTTCTCCATTGGGGTATATTTTTTTTTTCTGCATTTCTCAATCTCCTTTCACTTACAGACATGAATATTAATAATAAAAAAATGGCAAAAACTAGTTAAAGGTTAAATTTTGAGAGCAATATAGGTGCTAGTTTTGATGCTAAGCTACCATCTGCTCCTGCTCCATGTAAAACTGCTCCACCCAAACTGGGAGCATCTCCGAACTCGAAGTGTTAAGATGACACTGCTGCTGCTCCTCAAAGCCAAGTTGACCAGATTTAGAAGGGGTATCCTTCACTAGAGACTGAACCCAAGACACATCTGGCTCGTCAGCAGATTCTAGCATCGAGGCTGTTGCCCCACTGCTATTATTGCTTCTGATACCAAAAGAAGCAGATTTTCGCAGCTTGTTGAGCTCCTCTCGCTGGACACCCCAGTCCAATTTACCATCAGGGGAGCCCCAATCTGCCAGGTTAGAGGGCATTACAGTTGTTGACGAAGCTGGCGGAGAAAATCCAGAATGACGATTCGCAGCAGTTCGCTCAATGAAGCTCTGACTCCGCTTCGCAAAGGCAGCTGACCTTGAACTTAAAACAGCAGCTGCACTGCCTCCAGAGGGATCAATCGCAGAGGGTTGAGATACCCTCATGGGAGAGGAGGATGCAGGGTAGCTAGAGCGTAGCTGCTGGCTCATATTCTGTCGCATCTGCATGCCAGTAGGTGGCTGCAACTGGGATGCCGTATTATCCAGTGACAGTCCCTGCAATTGAGGCAAAAGTGTAGGATCTAGAGATCCAAAAATATCATCGAGGTTAGTTGGCTTCACTCTCCCAAGCCAATTCAGTTCCCCAGTTCGATCAGCAGAGGTAGAAAAGGGTGATGCAGCAGACAATGAATTGGCCCAGCTAGATGGTGACGATAGATTGGATATCCCATCAATCAATTGTTGCTGCCGACGACGATTGTCTAGTCCAAGTAATTCCATGTCATAATCCATATCTCTAGCATTAACTGCCGTTTTCAGCCTGCTACCAGGAAGCTGCAATGTTGGAGGTACAGTATTAGACTGCCACATGGTTCCACCCATAGGAGATGAGGCCCCAGAGGGAGTCAAAGGAGGTGTTGATGTAGGTGGTATCATAGCTGATGGAGAACCAAGAGCTAGTGGACTTATTGACAACATGTCCAGTGAAGAGCCATTTGCTGAGTATGATCTCGGAGAGGGCACTGCTGAACCTGTTGAGGCATACAAGGGCCGAAGCTCTTCGGGCTTGTGCGCAAAGAAACACACCCTCCTGTTGCAGTTAGTCTCGTCCTTGCATAGACGGGTCCGATACTGGGCAGGGTGAAGCCAACACTCAAAAATGCCATGTGCATATTCACAGGCATCACCCTGCCTACATGAACCTTTTCGGAACTCAGGACATGGGACACAGCTATAATGGTATTTCCTTGGATCACGACGCCTAGCATTCTCCCCAGGATGAACAAAAGGGCACTCTGTCCAATCATGCGAGTAAGACCTTGAACAAGGCTTGACCTTGAAAGTATACATCCGAAACTCATCTGTCCCATATATCCCATTCTTAATGTCTGGCAGAGTGAGGTCAACAGGGTACTCTTTCTTCTCAGCTCCATCTTTTGCTGCCCGCGGTGTTAAAACCTCTGGCTGTTCTAGCCCATCCATGTTATTAAACACTTTATCACACAGATCATCTATTTCTCCAACACAACCACTGCCTTTCAACATAGCCTCTAAAACCTTATTCCTTGAATTGAAACCCAAAGTACAATGCTTGGCAATCAAGTCAGCAGGTCGGTTCCCATTAGCATCAACTGAATTGACATCAGCAGAAGCATCAAGCAAGAGCTTGACAACTTCAGCTGAATTAGCAGAGCCACCAGAGGCAGCACAGTGTAGTGCCGTGGCCCCATCTGAACCACAAGCCCTATTAACATCGACTCTGCCAGATTTAATAATATAACCAACCACATCTTTACTTCCAAACATAGCAGCAATCATAAGGGGTGTTCTTTCTTCAAAACCCATAATTTTTGAACCAATTCTCCTACCATACCACAACCCTGGCTCATCAATATCATGACCCTCCTCCTCAATTGCAGTTTTGAAACCAACTAAATCATCTGAAGCGGTAAGCTCTAACAAAATTGAAAAATTATAGCATAATCCATCTTGCTTCTGAGAATCAGTTTCCATAATGAAACCTGTCTGTGTTGGTTTCCTTTTTGAACCACTGCACATGGAAATCTCTCTCTTTTTGGACCTCCGAGCTAAAGAATTTCCTTTCTGCAAAATTATAACAGAGACCATATTTACAATTACAAATGCTACAAAAAGAAAAAGAAAGATGCAACACCAACATGGGTACCGTAAGGTTATATTGCAAAGAAAAAACAAAATTTTTAGAGGAAAAACAGTAAGAAGAACTGATATAACAAACAAAGAGATGGACAGGGACAATACAAATGTACTATTAAAACATAAAATCATCGATAAACTGAAACCAAACCATGTTCAAGAATCAAAATTGGATGTAAATTAAACATCTTTAACTAACCATAAAAACATAATTAAGTTATCCACAGAAAAAAACACCTAAACTGAAACAGAAACCCGTTACAATCTTAACAAACATAACCACACAAACAACATGACACACCCTCTTATCTGGTTTTCCCACAGACAAAACCAAACTCAACACCCACAACTGTTGCTGTCTTAAGTTCCAAAAATAGTACTGTAAAAATCCCCACAACTCAAAATCCATAGATTTTCCTCTACTCATCAAACAAACAGAAATAAGTGATCATCATCATCATCATCATAAAGAGATTACCTTTCAATTGCAAAATAACAGAGCCTGAAGCAAGAACCGAATTAGTTAACTTGGTTTCTTAAGTCCTAAACTTGATCTTTAATGTCCTTCAACAATGTCTACAAAGCTACAAAAGAGAAATAAAGAGACCTTTGGTTCGGTTTGGTCTCCTTTTTATGGGTTTTGTTGGGTCAAAAAGGCCAGCCTACAATTTCTTTCCTCTTCTTTTTTAATTAATATTTTTTAAATTCAAATGCAAATGCAAATGCAAATGCAAATTGAGAATCTGAAAATAAAAATAAGAATTACTTATAAATGGTGGGGTCCATTGTTTTTTTAATATCTAACCGTCCTCGACTGACGAACTGACACGTGTAGCAAACCCAATAGGAACGGTATCGAGACTCCGGATCATCACGCTCTACGCGTTTTTGGCTTTGCCGACGATTGATTGACGTGGAACTCCATGCACCGTCAGCAAGATTTCGTTAATGGACTGAAATAAAAGGACCGCCTGTCTTTCATATTATCAAAACAAACGATTATGACAGGGAGAAGTAATGTCATGCACGTAACCCCATTAGTCTGTGACCCATGTGACGGACAACAGCCTGTGAGATTAAGTTACCCCGCACATTTTATGACAGAATTTCTTTCTTGAAACCATCGAGGATCGAGAACAAATTCGATGGTCTCTAGAAGCATCAGTTCCATTTTTAATATTTATTTAAATTAATATATATATATATATAAAAAAAAATGGATTACTTTGTTTTGATATTACTTAATCACCCACGAGATGAGATTTTGCGAACATCTCACCTTAATCTTTCAAGGCTATTATTAGATCTTAATATTAATTAGATCTTACGACTCAGTCACCGATATCTATCCTTTTATGTCTTTTTATTTTTGTTTTTTAAAAAAAAAAAAGAAAGAAAGAAAGGGTTAGATCTTATTTTATGTTGTAAATAAATAAATAAAGAAGAAGAAAAATTGTGGGGTAGTAGGGGCAGAGGGAGTTGTTAGAATTTGAAGTTGGAAAGGAGGACAAGGCACAAAAG
The DNA here is from genome assembly GCA_032402905.1 of Khaya senegalensis. NCBI lineage: Eukaryota > Viridiplantae > Streptophyta > Magnoliopsida > Sapindales > Meliaceae > Khaya > Khaya senegalensis. The sequence continues at coordinate 8,448,878 of CP135552.1, read as the reverse complement.
GACATTTCATTCCTAGTGGATAACCATAAATAAAAGTATAAATGACCTTGCTTTTAAATTCCACGCTGACATGGCTCATTACATCAACGGCCCTCGCTGCATTTCCCCGATGTCTTAATTGACAATCGGACGGCTCAGATTTCTTTATCTCATATTACTAATCTGGCCGTGAATTCGTCAAACATTCAGAAAAAGTCGACGGCCCCTATCAACACAGGACGACAATCAGGATTCGCACATCAGAGTGGGGCCCTGATGTATTTGATGTCAATGTCAAGGGTGGAAAGCTGCGTCTGATGTTGAAGAGTCGCAGTATGTGATCATTCACACCCTATGGCCGCCTATCAGTAGATGAACGTGATGTGTGGGGAAAACTTGTGGAAACAAATTTACCTTCTTTTTTTCAAAAAAAAAAAAAAAAATTATTAAAAAATATAATAAATAATAACCAAAAAATATATATAATAAAATTAATAATATCAAATAAGTAAAATATTATTAAATATTAAATATTTAAGAAATAAAGTAGAAGAAAGGTAAAGGCCATGAGTTGAGTTGAGCAAAATCAACACAAAAAGGCATTGATAAAAGTTACAAGTCTTGAGTCTTCACTTACTTTTAAATTTTCCGAGAAAGTGGATCGGTAGGGGGTGGGTCCACCGCCCGCCTTCCGGTTCAGCTTCTTGACCATAAACTTGCCCATTAGCCTGGCGTTAACACGTGGCATGCTTTAGATAGTATTTTTAAGTACAAAAGTTCAATAATAACAAGGTCAAAACTCAACAAGATGCATTGGGGCCTGTCTTTGTTTCAACCCAACACAGACATTTGGGCCTTGCCCAAAGCCCTAAATACATGCACTATAATTTAGAACAAGGCACCCCCAATCGAAACTCCCGCCGAAAAAGTTATCCACAGGCTTTGGCCTCGGGAATTCAGGTTGTTGCTTTTTCAGTTACTGGTCGTGTTTTTCATTTTGTTTTTCCCGCCAAAATGGTTGCGGTTAAGTTGGAGACAAGGGGTTAGTTTCTACCAACAACGGGGGACATTAATACTATGTATTCATTAACAACGCTAAATACAGCAAAAACAGAAACACTTGCCCAAAAGAAATTTGGGAATCCTCAGCCAAGCAACGCTTTCGGATGCTGCCAGCTATTTTATGGTAAAGACCTAACTTACACATTTTTAAATACAAGAAAACATAGAAAGATAAAAACCCAGTTACACATGAACTATTGTAGGAAGGCAAATGCCAGGAGCTTGCTCTTTAACCAAAACACCTTCACAAGAAACTAGTTTCAAAACAGACCCAGCAGTGAGATGGTGTTTCCGATGCACTTCGTTGACGCTTCTGCCGAGAACTTTCTCAACCCAATCCTCCATTGCTCTTTTCCCTTCTGATAACCAAGTAGCTGCCAGTAATTGTATCATCACTTCATCATCAATCTCAAGGAGAGCCTCAAATCCCAATGTTCTCTGGAATTGTCCTCTGATTTCCTTCACAATTTTCTCAGCAAGAACATCAAAATTCAATGGCTCAAAAACCACCTTTTCATCTACTTGATCAAAGAAATTTTCAAGCCAAGCTCCTGTATCTTCAGAGATAGAATCGCTGTCATTGTTTCCGGAGTCTAAGTCCTCTTCTGCCTTGTCAGCAGGAAGGTTAAGATCTAGATATGATCTCAATGAGTTGTTACCCTGTTTCTGTGACTTTGTTGGAGAGCCAGTGGTGTCAATTAGCTTTCTTTTATTCGTGGACTCTGCATTTGAACTTTCCTTCATTGCTGTAACCTTCACATTCACGTCACTACTGCTCACATCCCCAAAACCACGACTAAATAGCATTTGCATTTGCCAGTTTTTGGCACCAAGTATTTTTTCCTCGGAAAATTTGACAGGTCTCTTCTCTAGAGACACACTATTATTACCTTTCACAATTGCGGATGTTGTCAAAAAAATCACATTGTTGATGCTGATTTCTCTGCCATGTGAGTCAGGAAATTTACCAGTTCCGATGGCCTGGGACAAGCTTTTTTGAACAATTGGATCAGCCTTATCCAAATTTTTGAGAAAGACAACCGAACAAGGTTTCTTCCTCAACTCTCCAGCAATGTAGTCAACAAGATGCTTTGCCCAAAACTTGTTATCACAAAGATCAAAATTTTGGCTGTCAAAGATGGAGTTTGATTCGCTAGTTCCATGTTCAGAACTCAAATCAACAGAGATTAAGTTTTCCTCGTTGCCAAACACTATCTCAGCAAGAGCAGAAGCAATCTTTCTCTTTCCAACTTTGTCAGGTCCAAGGAAAGTTAGCCAAACACCTCCTTTACAATTTGACCCATGCTGCCTTTCCTTTCTGCTTCTCCAATGGGTTACAGCCTGACTGATAGTGGATATGGCTTCATGTTGCCAGCCAACCTTTTCAGCAAGTGCTTTCCTAAGTGTCTTGTAATCTCTTAGATCAGAGGGCTCCCTCGTATAAGGACCAGAGCAGGAAGAAGATTGGGGAACATGATGTGAGGTACTCTCACTAAATGCATCAACCTCGGCAGAAATAGAGCCCGATAAGCGTTGAAGATGCTCTTGAGATTTTGGAGTGTCTGCCTCCTGCCTGGTTGCTGTGTACATTGTTCCCAACCCCAAATCTGTTGTTACTGAAGGAAGGGAAGAAGATGATGTGTGCTCAGCAGCCTTGGTCATGTTGGCCAGAGGATGAGGGGGAAGCAGATGTTCATCATTCTTTCTTTGCCTTGGGGGAGAAATCTTTTGCCCAGGACTTGCGTTTGAACATTGACCTTGATTGAAGAGTGGAATTTTACTGCTACTTGCTTTGCCTGCTTTGCTAACTGCGATAGATCCAGAGACCTCAGTAAGAGGGGCTTGGGACCTCATCTGGTAAAGATCTAATTTGGGCAATAGTTGATTTTTATGAAGACTCTGGCATATATCATTCCATTTCTTTTGCAGTTCCATAATTTTAGCAGTCAACGCCTTTCCATCATCCTTGGCCTGCACTGAATAAAGAAGCACATTCTTACATAAACATTTCACAATTCAATAAATGAAATGCAGCTAATAGGTCAATATTCAATTCACTAATGGAAATTATAGGTCTATGTATCTGATCATGTATGAGTGCAGGTGTGTACTTGCAGAGTCGGTCAAAGATTTCAAAATTTGAAGAACTAGCTCACCTTTGCCACTTCAACACCCTTGCTTTCACTTAGTTCTTTCATCTGTAACCAGGAAGGTAAGTTTTCTGAGTGCTGATCAGCAACTGAGACAGTTGATTCTAACTTCAGAAGAGCTACAACTTCCTGTTCAAACTTCTCTGTGCAAAGGTAACAAGTAGTGCTAAATTCTTTCTTGGTTCTCACTGGGTTTTTTAAATCAGGAGGCGGAGAGAAGAACCCACCAAATGGAACAAATGACCCCATTAAGCTGCAAGTATATCATGAGCCTAGAACTGTGAGACCCAATGGTCAGAAGCCAGAATGCAGTCACAACATCTACAAACATGCAATACATGAAAACAGTGTGGAGATGAGCTAGCCACATACATACAAAATTGGAAAATCTAGAAGCGTACAAGTACATGCCTTTGATGTCTCTTCCAGATTTCTGGAACCCATACCTACAGCAAGTACAACCGTACAAGTAGATTTTATATTCATTATGCCAACTATGTTAAATCTTAATGGCCGCAATCACCACCAAAAATGCCTTCACATTGAAAACTGGTTTTTTTTTTTTTTTTTGTAATTTCCTCTAGTCTTGAAAGCCATGAGCCACAGCATATAAACCATGAGGCACGCAAAAGCTCAGTTCCTTGGAAATTGAAATTCATTAAAAAAGTAAGATAATAAAAAAAAATGAAAAACTTAATAAATAAATAGCACCCTTCTAACACATGCAACAAAAACAAAAGCCATAGAAATGCCATTAAACAAATGGGAAACATATAAAAAGGAACTTTCTACTTCATTCCACATCAAAATTTCAGCCATGGAAATATTAAGCATATAAATAATACCTGGATTTCCATTGAGTGGGCAACAAATGAAGATCCCAATCCTTGTCTACACCAGGAAACTTTGCTAGAAACTTCAAATAAGTTTCATAACACGTTGCAGCTCCAATCAACCATAGTTTCTCAGCATTCGTCTTCAATAAACTAGTTAATTTGGACACCACAGCAGTCGCAGCCTGACTTGAAACATTGTCGCCAACCAAAGCCTTCAAATCGCCAAAATTAACAGCAACACCGGGGCCTAAACATCTCTCCAAAACAATCTCAACCTCCTTAAACTTGAGCATTATCATCTCTAAACTTCCTTTCTCAACAACACACTCATCTATCTCCTTTTCAATAGAAATTATATCCAACCCTTCTATTTCTCTGGGGAAAACACCGACTTTCCCACTGTTTACACTCTTAACAAAACCCTTTAAAGCATGATTGCCACAAAGCCCAACAAGCAATGGATTTTTGCCATTATTATCATTTCTCCTCACAAGCACTTCACCAATTCTTCGACAATTCTCATCAACATCATCCTGAACAAAGGGTACGCTCACCCCAAACAGGTCCGGCCTAGAATCCGTCAAGTTGCAAAGGAAAATGGGCGGGCAGCGTGAACGTGGAAACCTAGGAGGAGGAGGAGCAATTCGAGCAAACCGCGGCTGAATTATATCTAATTTTACTTGAGTGCTATGATAACCGGCTTCAGCGAAAACACGATTCACCAAAGGATCGTCGAACATAGCTATAATGAGATATTTTAACTCGACCTTCAAGAGTGTCGCCGCTTGCTGGTTACAGTGAATCTGCTGCATATGATAATTATCTGGATTCCTCCTCTGATGCCCTTGCGACCGTTTGATTGCCGCCATCAGCGAGTTCGATATCAGCGGCTCCGAGTCGGACTTCAGCGTGGGCAGGCGGTCGAGAGCGATTCCCAAGCTGAGCTCCAGCGCGCGATACATAAGGCGCGAAGTGTACGACTCGGGTCCGTAGTTTAAACAGACATCTCGGAGAATCGACGAAGGTAAAGCAAGGAAGGCATAAATCGTGTGAAGCGACGACGTCTGAACGTGACTACGTCGACGCGCCACCGCGACAGCGTCTTTCAACGCACGCGCCGCCTCTTCGTTCAAGTACTGCAGTGCCTCGCTAACTGGCACCGGCATGGGCCTCCACCGGAAGGATATAATACTTAACACAACACAGACACGTGTTGATATCCCAAAATTATATTTGTATAATCCTTTTGTTTTTCCCCTTTTAAAACTATGTATGTGTTGGTTTGTCTGGAAAGGAAACTGGATAATAAAATATTTGCAAAACAGAAACACCGTTTACTTCAGGAACTTTTAGAATTATTAAATAGGGAGAGGGAAGAAGATAGGTTGATGGGTCATGGCTGTTTTTGTTGTTGTTGGCGTTAGTGTTGGTTTTTGTGGTGGGGTCTGTTCAGTGGCTATTCTACGAACACATGGCGAGCATAAATTCCCTTTTCTCTCAAAAGAAGAGATTTCTCTTTCTGTTTCCATTATACATATCCTTCGTTTCAAATTAAAAATTTCTACATAAATAAATAAATAAAAAGAAATTAATCAAAGGGAAAGAGACAGAGATGCCGTGTCCACTGAGTGGCTAAAGAGAGATGGCAGTGGAGTCACTGTCTTAAGTTTCAACACTACAAAATATAAAAATTAAAAAAAAAAAAACAAAGTGGGTGGGCGATAAGATAATCGAAGAAGAGAGGAACTGAGACAAAGTGTGGATATTGACTTACTGGGTCGCTACGAAACCAACATCAGCAACGCCACCCATTTTTTCTGTGCTCTCATACCATTCATTCACTCCCTGTCATTGTAAAGAAAGCAAAGGACATTGATTTTCTCGTGCTGCGATGTGCTCAGAATACAATCCCAGCGGGGGTTTTTATAGTGGGTTCGCGCATGAGGGATGATTATCACATCGTAACATGCATTTATTAACTTTCAGTGAGCCAAAGTGGATTCTTTACACGAATTTAGCCAAGCAAAGTTTAAAGACTCTGCGAGTACGAACGACGCTGGTATGCCCAATTTTGAGCTAAGTTAATGGCCTTATTGGCATTCGTACAGTTTTGTGTTTCCCGCACATAATTTGTGTGCACTTCCTCAGCTTGTAACATCCATGTCTCTCCATTGTTGACTAACTTAACACCAAGCATATAATTGGGGGATTTTGTTCAAATCTCTGCTCCTTCATCCGATTTGACCTAAGTTAATGGTAATGGTACACGTGTCCTCCTGTAAAGTTGTAATCAGTGTGTTTTGGATTAGTGATGGAATGAGTAAACGCCTATAATTGGTGGTTTTCGGATGGACTTATCTAAAGAGGGATTAAGATTCCTTTTTAATTATTAATTAAATATTAACACTCATAATTAATAATAAATAATAAATAAAATTAATCTTCTTACTAGATTGTTAAGTATGAGAGGTCAGGTGACATGGGTAGTTTTGTAATTATGCAAATTATTTTGGTAAATATTTTTTTTAAAATAAAAAATAAAATCAAATTGAAGCACGTGCTTTAGAGTAATCAAACACGGTTATGCACGTAACAGCCGTGCCGTAATAGCAAAAGTGTGAGATAATGAAGTGTCACGAAATCAAAATTAAAAAAGCAAATGCAAATCTCGTTTTTCTGAATGGACCCCATCAAGGGTCTTTTTCCCAAACTTACAGACTTTTACATATTATCAAGCTCCGTCACTAGGACAACACGTGTCTACAGTACACTGCTACCGGTTCCAGAGAATCATTACTGGCAAAAAGAAGATAACTCCAACCTTAACCGGGCAGAGAGGAATCCTCGGGGCCCATGCCCATCCCTCCCCGACTCAAGGAGAAATGTTAATGATTTGAGTTCTTCTTCTTCGTTTTTTTTTTTTTTTTTTAATTTAAAAAAAAAATAGTCTGCTTTAAGTAATTATAATATTATTAAATATTTTGTATAATTTATTTATTTTTTATTTTTATAAATTAATAATACGTATAATAATAATATATTAATATTTATTATTTTATATTAATAAATTTATATAAAATTTGTACGTCAGGAGGATGTTATAAGCTCAGCTTTGTTCTCGTCAAATTCTAATGTATTCAAAAGTTTTGTTTATGGAGAATACTTTTTGCACAAAGGTGGTGTTGGAATCTTTAAAAGATTTCACCATCCCCGCATGAAAATGACATTTCTTTCTTTCTTTCTTTCTTTCTTTCTCAATATTCTTCTTCTTCATCTATTTTTTTTTTTAATTATTTATTTTATTACCAAAACCACGATACATAACATTATATATGGAGATGAGAAAAGAGATTTCCCATATCTATGAAACTCACGCTTCATGGATCATCGTATATTTCATGTCCTTTTCACAGCGCAAAGCAAGACGCCAATCTTTTTGGCCTACTCCCCACATTTTTGCTTTCTCTCGGTGTCTTCAATTTATACGTGGCAGTGGTAAGGGTTGAGACTAGTTGTAAAATTTACACGGATAATTTTTTATATGATTTATTTGCTTGATATGATATTTAAATTAATATAAAATAAGAATATTATTAAATAAATAAATATAATAGGATAAAATTAATATTTATATTAAATTTAAATTTAAAATTTTTAATATAAAAATTTATTTATGATATAATTAATTATTTAAAAAATTATAATTTATTTATAATTTAATAAATTTATTTTATATATTTTTAAAATAATTTAATTTTATATATATTGCAATTTAAAAGTATTTAATTATATTTAAATTAAAATAAAATAATATTTGTACATATAGTATTATAAATATTATGAAAATATATTACAATATATAAAATATATATTAAATAGGTAATATATTACAATTTATTTAACTGTTTATTAATTATTATAAATTAATATTTTTAATTTTTAATATCATTATTAAACAAATAGAGTTTAGGTTAATCTCTATTTGGTGTGGCATTAATATAGCATAATAATTTAAATTATTATTTTTAAAAAAATCTTCAATGATTTGAAAAAAAAAAAAATGGTAGATACTTATTCCAAAAAAATTTATAATAAATATTTGAAAATGTGTATGAAATTATGCTAAAATTTATGTTCTGGAAATGGCTAATAATGTGAAGAGAGAAACAAAGTTGAATGTATGTTGTACAAACTTAATGCGATGCGCAGAAATCAAGTTGAGATACCCTGAATTATATGGGTGCATATCTTGAATTCAGATCTTGACGAATCCCATTTGGGCAAAGATGTTAGATAATTGTTGTTGTTATTGTGAGTAGCGGTACTTGACCATTTGCTCATTTCGGGCTAGACAATCGCCATATAATTGGTTCTGCATCGAACACTCATCCACTGTAATGGGGCAACTCGTGGTTCGACTTTTGCCTTTAATTTTTAGGCTGTTGGTTTAACTTCAATAGTTGGTATTAAATCTTAGGTGCGCGGATTAATTTTCTTAGCTAATAATAATGAAAAAGATTTGAAAATGTATCAAAAATGCCTCGTATATTGGGGCAACACCTGCCTAGCCAGGAGAGATTAACATCATGGTTTGTAATTATTTTGCCCAGACAAAATTAGGTTGACTTGACCTCTTCCATTCATTCCTCTCTCTCTCTTCTATAATGTTGGTTGGTTGGATAGACGTGGATCTTGAGGCTAATCTCGCATCACTTTCGTGTTGCTGTCAAATTACCAAAGGCCCCAAAAGTGACAACCCTCTGACCTATCTTCTGTTTGGATTTACATCAAACACCTAGCAAGCATGCTTCGTAGCCCCCAAAATGGCCTATCACCCACCAATCATCAATTGGGTTTCTTACACGTGTCATGTTTTCAAGTTAGGTTATATTCAATGTTGTGTGCATCGAAAGTGTACAATATGGTTTTCATCATAACTTTCGTATTATTTGAGACCACAGGAATGAAAGGAAATTAAAAAAGGAACTGAATGCGAGTGATGAACTTGAAAAAAGGGGTAGCTTTTTGCTTGAATTGGAATGGTGGCATCTGTTCCACATATGCAAATTGCACAAGGCAAGCATGCATGACCTACAAAAAGCCTATGAAATAAGACCAGACCGGACCACAAGCAATATGAGAAATTGTTTTTGCCTGTTACGTGTAAAGTCTGTATAGGATTAACAAATGGGTGATGTTTCTTCACATGGGTATCTACTCGCTGACTCAGACTCAAATTCCAATTGAGGTAAATGTGAACATCAACTCGTAGCTCTTCCACTTTGGTGCTCTTCATTATTGAGATTCATTAGAGGAAAAAAGTTGACCCCAACCCCAATCCCATCACCATCCCACTTTCAATTGAAAATCTAGTTGGATTGCTTTGCTTTGCTTTTAAGATTCTATTTAACAATTATATGCCCTCTACTTGCTCGGTGCATTGCCAAAAGAGTGTTATATCGATAAATAAGGGTGCCTGCATATGCATTTAATTCAGTAATTATGTTCATCCGTGTTCTAAATCCATTCCTATGACCATTGATATTAGGAACAAATAGGAATTAGCGAAATTATTTCATTAATTATATCTTAATCAACAAATTAAAACCCTCCCTGCATCCGTACGAAATGATATGATTCGCTTTCACAACACAACACAGCACAAGTGCCTGATTTATGTGATCAATTATGCACGGTAACCACTAAAGGGGAAACATTGTTTGGATTTTACTCCATGGAACCACCTTTTAACTTTAACCTACGGTAGCAAACAATTCAGATGATAGGATGAGGCATCCACTGGCACTTGTCGATGTGATGTGACTCAATACATCATTCTCTTTGGAATCAACGGCGTCTGATGTGATCAATATTCAATCAAGTGGGAGATATTGCAATATTCTTGACGAGGGGAGGAGAGCAGGCAGAGCATCTTGTTTGTAGGCTGATTGATGGTTACTTTGCTTTTTGGTTAACGATCATATCTTCCATAAGATTTCCTAAATTGACAGGTTCTTTAATTACTGCTGCTCTTCCTTGGCGATAGAAGTGGGTCTGTTAAGAAATGAGGAAGAGAACTAAGTCCCACTCTCACTAAGTCGGAATTCAAGGCCTGGGCCCATTTAAATTTGATTGAGATCAGGCCCAACAATTACTTTGCCTCTTTTTATCTTTATAAACCAACAAGTACCCTAGCCCAGTTCCAGATTTGAACGCCCTCGCATTCCACTTCTTGCTTAAGTTTTCTCATCATTCGTTCATTTGATAAGATGTGTGTGTAAAGTTTCCTAATTATTACAGCCTATCACATCCATTTCATCGCTGGAATATAAAGGGAATCATCTCTGCAACCCGTTTTCAGGTTTTACGTGGGTAAACTACAGTTTGTTTATTTTATTGGATTGCTCGATAGCTTCATGTCGAACTTGTTTAAATAAGTAATGGGAATGGAAGCAGTCAAAATAAAGGCACATTTGAGTCTGCGGATGAATTTGAGTGCCGGATATTCAGTGGCGGTTAGGGAGATAGTTTAAATTCGTATGCTTTCTTTCACAAGCTGGAAAGACTGGAGAACGCCGGGAATAGACCTGGTGGGTTGGGTGATGAGAATAGAGGGGCGAATAATTAATTGGGTCCGGATTAGAGTTATGATGCATTGTCAGATGGATTAGTCTCTAGAGAGACCAAAACAGCCCGAGCATTTGGTCCGTTGCCTTTCACGACTATGGGCACCAAACCGTTTATTTTTGGGATTATGAATATGAGACTTATGACAGCCGCATGCGTGCTGGTTTTGATAGAAAAGACCCTATTGGAGTGTGTAGAAGCTCGTCAGCTACTTTTGGCAATGCAAAACTCTAAACTTATCAATGGATAATAGGCTATTTATATGTTTCCATGGACATGCACATTTGCTGTGAAACATTGGCTTGGACACGATATCTTAACCCAGCATCTGTATGCACAATCCAATTAAATACAGCCATAAGCTTTCGGGTATTTGCAATTGCAAGTTTAAATAAATACAAATACAAATACATATACAAATTTAGAATCCAATGGGATACATAAAGTGTTATCTTTCTGGTTGTCCAATTTTAGAGCTGTTTAAAAGCATAAGCCTATTACAGGTCTTGGCCTAGGCTTGTGAACCCTATATATAATTTAATTAAAAAATAATTTTTCTTTTGCAAAATTACAAAACTCCTCTATATATATTAAGATCTGGACCTATAAATCGTGTTGGGCCTCTTTCTCTTTTTTTTTTTTTTGATGGCCTAAACCCTTTTAACACCCCTGTCCAATTTACACTAAAATAATTGTCAAGTCACGAAGTGTTAGGTTAAATACAATCTGTGAGTCGCGGGCTGGCTATCCTTATGTCAATCTACAACTAATAAAGTGATCAATAACAATCACAAACAAAATGATAGTAAGTTTGGACAGTGTTACTCAGTGTGAACAGTCAAAACACAAGTGATTACTGCTCACCAAAAGGTAAGATCTCCAGTCCACTGGGGTTTTTGCCCAAAACAAAAAATATAATAATATTTGTTGATAGTAATTTCTCCATGCAGCAGCTATGAAAACACAGGTTATGTGAAAGAATATAAAATTATCGGAAGAAACAATCAAGAATCAGCAAATGCAGGTGACGAGACCACACGCTGGACCCGACCAACGTGTTTGAATATTTTCACTTAGCATTCGTATAGTGATTGTGTTCTCGGTTTCTTTCTTTCTTTCTTCGTCTTTCTGACTAAGGAGGAAAACCAAGCTCCCCTGTCGCAATCCAGATGTTTGAAATGACTACAACACTCTCTTGTCTCATCATCATCATTGCTTTCTTCTCATCACTATGTACATCTGTTAAGAGCCTCGGCTCTGCCTCTACTACTGCCATAATATATAAAACCAGCACTGTTTGCGGGATCGTTGCTGGTGAATCCGTCCAGAGAATTCAATGCTACCAGAACGGGTTAATCATTCCAGTCTTACCCAATGTCTCCTTCCAGGCCATCTCCGGTGGCCAAAGCTTCTTCTGTGGCCTTAGGTCTGGTGGATTCAGCCTGCATTGCTGGGATACCAACGCTCTTGCAAACTTTAGCTTTCAGTCCAGACGTTTATATCACAGCAACTTAGTTAAGTTAAAGGATGTAAGCGTCGGTGATGATCAGGTTTGTGCTAGAGAGTTCAACTCTGATATAGTCAAGTGCTGGAGAGGAGGAAATAAAGGTAGATCTCTATTTCCATCACCTCGGGTAGACTTGAAGTTTGGAACAATTACATCAGGGAATGGGTTTACGTGTGGCATTCTGAGGGATAACAATGAAGTCTTTTGTTGGGGTGATAGTGGGATTGCAGTTGAAATTCAGAGACAGTTTGGTAACTTGCCGATGTTAAGCTTGGTTGCTGGAGAGTCTCATGCTTGTGGATTGACTAGAAATGGAATTTTAGTTTGCAAAGGGAGTGACAACTCGGGGAAGTTGGATGTTCCTTTTAGTTCAGCGTTTGAGTTTTCAGGTCTTGCATTGGGAGCAAATTTTACTTGTGCTATTAGGAAAAGGAATGGATTGGTCGTATGCTGGGGAGGAACAAACAGGTTTGAATTCGACAGTGATGCAATTCAAGATGTTTCGTTTGAGTCCATTGTTGCTGGTTTAGATTTTGTATGTGGGTTGACGACCATGAAATTGTCGATGATTTGTTGGGGACCAGGGTGGTCTAATCAACTTCATTTACAAGGCAGTCTTCCATTGGGACAAATAATTCCAGGTCCCTGTGTCGTGATTTCTTGTAGCACATGTGGTATGTATCCAAATTCTGAGTTCTTGTGCGGTGGGTCTGGGAATATCTGCAAATCATGCCAGATTGAGCTCCCACTTTCAGTGCCATTGCCGAAAAGACCAATTCCACCCGATTCACAACCACTTCCTTCGGCAGGAAAGGCTGAAAACAAGCTCTCTTTGGTGTCTGTTGTTGTCGGGTCAGTTGGAGCTTTTTCAGGCATTTGTGCTGTTGGTTATTGCTTTTGGGCTGGTTTCTTGCACAAGAAAATTTATAGCTCTGCGCAACCAGCCAGTGCTGATCCCAATGTAGATGCTGCTGCTGCCATGGCTCAGGATGGTTCTATTTTACCACCTTTGAGATCATTTTCCATCAGGCGCCAGAGTTCGCGAGCACTGGGACGCCAGAGAAGTGGATCATCATCACTCAGTGTTAAGACTGAGAATTTTACTCTATCAGAGCTTGCTGTTGCGACTAACAACTTCTCATTGGAGAACAAGATTGGTACTGGAAGTTTTGGCACTGTTTACAGGGGCAAGCTCCAGGATGGTCGTGAAGTGGCTATTAAAAGGGGAAAAAATTGTACAAAGATGAAGAAGTTCCAGGAGAAAGAAAGTGCATTTGATTCAGAATTAGCATTGCTATCACGGCTTCATCACAAGCATTTAGTTGGACTTGTGGGATTCTGCCAAGAAAATGATGAAAGACTTCTAGTTTACGAGTACATGAGCAATGGAGCACTCCATGATCATTTGCATAACAAGAACAATACCGAAAAGAATAGCAGCATTCTGAATTCTTGGAAAATGAGGATCAAGATAGCACTAGATGCAGCAAGGGGTATTGATTATCTCCATAATTATGCAGTGCCTCCTATAATTCATAGAGACATCAAGTCCTCAAATATACTTTTAGATGCAAATTGGACTGCTAGAGTATCTGATTTTGGATTATCATTATTGGGACCAGAATCTGATCAAGAATTTACGTCAACCAAGGCAGTTGGAACAGTTGGATACATTGATCCCGAGTACTATGTGTTAAATGTATTATCAGCTAAAACTGACGTTTATGGCTTGGGGGTTGTTTTATTGGAACTGTTGACAGGAAAGAAAGCTGTGTTCAAAAATGAAGATGGGTCAGGACCAATGGACGTGGTACAGTATGCGGCGCCACACATATCAGCAGGGCAGCTACAGAAAGTGTTGGACAAAAGGGCAGGGATACCGGAGATGAACGAGGCCGAAGCGGTGCAGCTGCTCGCTGCTACTGCAATTCATTGTGTCAATTTGGAGGGAAAGGAGAGGCCTAACATCATTGACATCGTTGCAAATTTGGAGTTGGCACTATCTATTTGTGAGGATTACAATGCTAACTTACCTACTATTACATTCTCAAATCGTTTTTGATTGAAAATTTCCAGCTCCAAAGAAATCTTATGCAAAAAATTATTTCATTTTTTTGTTCTTAACATGTAGTTTCATTTGGGTAATCCCCAAGTTTTCCTGTTGATAGAATTCAATGATCGCTGGCAAAACATATCGTTCCCTGATTTCTTGTTAGTTCTCTTGCTATCCACTCACTTATTTCTGACAGGTCTACTCGATGATCAAATAAAATAATGTATTGGTCTGGGAGACAGGGGAGCAGGAGAATTTACCATATTCCAAGCAAAATCATTATGGACACAAGTTGAGATCTAAATCACGTTGAAGCAAATTCTTAATGGAAAAATCTGTCATTCATAATTACACCAGATGGATATGGGTATTCAAAAAATCAGTCTACTTCTTCAGTGTTAAAGTTTCTTGGGTCTTGGTCACATCCGATCGAATTTCCCCAGGCTGTCCATCAAGTCAGAGAAAAGTTAACATAAGCACGAAGTTAGCCAACAAGGACGCGTGTTAAAGTTCCGGCTTTCCAGGGTCAGCACCTCTGCTCAATCACAGGCTGTTCTGGAGCAGATCAATCAATTCAAACAGTCCGCTGAACGTGAAATTTTAATATTGCTCGTGGCTTTGGCCTTTTTATATTTAATTCAAGAGAAGCATGTGATTCGGTCATATTACGGGGATAAAATAAAATAAAATAAAATTAAAAAACACTGTGATTCCGGTACAAAATTTGACATCTATTCGTTAACGATAACAGGTGTTTGCACGCACTAAATAAAAATTTATACTTAATCTTTTGAATTATATTTTTAAAATTTTTATGAAATATTAATATATATTTTTATTTAATTTTAATAGTTAATAAAAAAACAAATACTTAATAAGAGATTAAAGTATAAACTTTGAATGAACAAAATTTTGATAAAAAATATATAAAGTTGATATAAATAATAGTCCGAGAGCTCAACGTTGCAACTCTAAATGAGCGTTCTACAATAATGCTGCACTAATAAATAGTGGATAGAGAATATATAAGAACACAGCATTAGGAAAAATAAGGCTCAAAATCGCGATGCTAAGCTGCGGAGCCCATAAAAAATTGTTTCAAATTTCTTTTATTATTTTAAAAATATATAAAAAAAGAGTTTGTTTTGAGGAGGATAGCGAATTTAAAATAAAAAAGGGACAAAATTAAGGAAAAAAATATGAGAAAAACAATAAAGATTAGGACTTCAAGTTTTTAATTAATAATTTTGTCTAAATTTTATTACTCGATAGTTTTTCTTATGTTTAAGATATTTAATTTATTTAATTTGTTTTTAATTTCTTACACCATGAACTAAATTTATTGTTATAGAGTTAAGATATAACTAAACCACGATAAATAAATGTTTATTTATTTAATTTGATTAGAATTGTGTTATTTGATTGAGTATTTATCTTATTCTTAATATTTTTAATTAAATTGACTAATAATTATATGATTTGATTGGATGTTTACACCCTAAAAAATGTATTGGATGTTCATGATATTGAGATTAATACTATTAATTTTCTATAAGATAGTAATATACTTACATATTTGATAAAATTTGTGTATAACATTTATGGGCTTAATTAATATTTTATTATTCGAATTTACATAAAAATATAGTGAATTAATAATTTAAAGATAACTTTAAAAAAGTTCAATGAATAAATTAAATAATTCTTTATTATTAACTATATACTCAATACCGATTAATGAGAATAAAAAATTAAGTTTGGATTAATTTTGGTAAAATCGAATACTCTAAAATTCTCCTTATTTAATCACAACTCTCATTTTAGTTTAATTAGTGAATAAAGATAATTTAGTAATTAAATAAAGTTAGTTTACAATTTATTTAAATAACAATAAAAATAAGTGAAATTGATAGTTCGAATTTATATAGATAGTTCTCGTGAAAATAATACTCTATTTATTATTATATTAGTTGTTAGCGATAATGTGTAATTGCATTTGCATATTTTTTACAATAATTGAATTTTGTACACTAACACTCTGTACTACCTCAAGCTTGTCATTGTATAATCCTGTTAAGCTGTTACTCAGATTTTTCTCAAAGTTTTTCTGATAACAGATCCCATTTCCTAATCTAACTTTAAATATAGGTAACACAAGTTAAAGTAGTCTTGAGCCTACTATGGTTTAATTCATTTGACTTTCAGGATGGAGAGGTTTCTATTCACACTAGTGTGTTTCCCAGATTCTCATCACAAGGATGAAATCCGAACATTTCATTTGTAGGATGTTTGCAAAACTTATACAAGTCTCCGTTTCAGTTGTTCATGTTTTCTAGTGTCAACATCTGCTACTTCATTCATAAATCAGAAATGGTTAATGGTCCAATTCAGAGTATTTTCTAAGTTTCGGTACTGATTGTTCTACTGTAATTTTATTTCCGCTGAAATTTTTCATATATTTTAGATACTTTGGAAGTAAATATCAGCACTGCATTATTATTATTTACAGAATAGGAAATGCTTTAAGTGCTGAAATTATAATTTACAGTGATTTGAGGTTGACTTGCACACCACATTGGCCATAGCATCATAACTGGTAAATCAAGGAAATAAAAGGCATTTGTTAGATCAATCAAAATCAAAGCCCATAAGCAGCCTGGTATGCTTGAGTTGATCTCCCTTTCGATTGTATAATGGAACTGCTCGGATCCCACTTCTCAACTCTGATACAGGTAAACATGTTTGGCCTGCAAAGTCATGGTCTCGAGAATTGTCATGATCAAAGACATCAATACGAAGCAGTGCCAATTCAGGAACAAATAGAGGGAATATAAACTCCTCATTCCACACTGGTACCCACTGATTCATGACTGTTTTTGTTTTTTTTCTCTTATGTTCATCAGCAGGTGCTCCAGCAATTCCAATCTACAAACATTTCAATTAGCCAATGAGTCCCGGTTTGAAGTATCATCAAGATAGTTGCATGAAAAAAAATTCATTGTCTTACTTTTATAAAGAAATCTGGTGGAGAGTATCGATCAAAGGCTGTGCGCCGAAAATCCAAATGCCAACCTTCGCCCTGGTAAATTTTAACCTGCAACAGGGAAGTGCAGTGGAAGATTCAGCTGCATTAAGAAAACAAAGACACCAAGTATGCTAAAGAGTACTGTCTAAATCAATCTACCTTCAAAATTTTTTTAGGTGTTAACGGTCCACTGAGATAAAAAAAATCATTATTTGCATCAGCTTCCAATAAAAAATCAGGTTTTTTCACATAGCCACAGCTACCATTTGCTCTAAACATTCCTTGCATGATCCATAGGTACTTTCCAGTTCCCTGTCAAGAAACAAACGGAAAAAAGTTCAGGATATCTATGTGACATGGGAGTCATGTATCCCAGGCAACTGTTCTATTTTGTCATGGAAAATATGTATCTTGATGTCAAATAATTGGATAATCAGAAATCAGCTTTCCCTGTGTGACCAAGTAATTATAAAATAAGAAAAAGGAGCAAGACAGCTGGAAAGGAAAACTGGTCATGAACTAAAGTTTTCTGGTACCACTGCTACCTGGAAATCTTACTCTCCTAGGAGCCCAGGGGCACAAATTTAAATATCTGTAATACACTCGTATCATTTTCTTTTTCTGAAGCCCTTTCGTCTGCTTGATTAAAGATTACTGCTTTCATGACTTGACTGCTCATCTAATAGCTGGCATTATGTTTCCAGGCAACGTGTCAAAGCAACTCAAGAAACAAAAGCATAAATTAAAAAAAAAAGAAAGAATTGAAGGGCATTCTGTTTTTTCATTTTCAGGAGTGTTGTCATTAGTATAAAAATCAAAACTACCAACTATATATATGACGAAAATGGTTTTGAAGTTCTATTATAAAAGGTAAAATATTATCACTCTCTTTCTACCCAGAGTAGTAGTGAGTAGTCCAACCTACCTGCATATTAAATGCAACCATTTGAGCTCCATGCCCCCACCCGACATAAGGATCGTAATTAGATGAGGTGATGCGTGTTCCCTTAGGATAGACCCTCAACAAATTCGTCTGAGTGAATCTAAGGGAAAAAATCAATGAATTTGATGATTAAGAGGGTGATGCACAACAGTAGAGCATAAATTTTGTATTACATAACAGGGGAAAGGTTAAAGAATCTAGAGTAAGTTCGGTGACTTGGACAAAATGCACATTGGAACATGCACACATTGTCACAGACATTCAACAAAAAAATTAAAAAAAAAAAACTTTTAAGGATTAAGTACACTGCACATACCTGATAATGTCAGTTCCGTATGTGTTTATAGCATTTTCAAGCTGCTGCTCACTCATGCTAAGACGTCTAGCTGTGTTCTGATAAATGCCTAGAACATTTTCAAGTCCACCTTTCAGCTTCATTGCATGAATTGCAATCAAGTGCCTGTATTCTGGGGCAGCATTCTCCTCATCTTCTTCCTCAATCAGTTCTCCACCAAATAGCTGATCCTGATACCAAGACAAGAAAGCAATTGAAGAGGCTAGGCAATGGTCGGATCACCAAGTATTTAAGCATAATTTTTTCATTTTCATGCACCTTATCAGCTACATCAGATTCAGTTATGGAATATGACTTGTCAGTTGATGGTGCTTTTGTTGACGGAATACTGTCCAACTTTTGAGGTTTCCCTTTTCCCTCCGTATCCCGAGTTTCAAGGTACTCTTTTGGTGGTTTGGTTGAAATCAGAACCCTTTTCTTCAATGAATTTGGTGAAGGAAATTTCTCCAACTGATTTGATGCAGGGTGATATAGCATAGGTCCAAAAGTTTTGGTTACCATCTACAAACAAATCAAGGTTCAGTCAAGAGCCTGAAGATCATTGCAATAAAATTCCAGGATAGGAGCTACGCTCACCTTGGCCACTAGAGCCTGAAGATCTGTTGTTAGGTGGTCTTCGAAAGTTATAATAACAGGATATTCAGTAGCAAAAAATGCATAATCCTTGATAGCACGCAAGCATTTGATGAGATCCACCTTAGAAGTAAGTGTCCTACAATTCATTTAAAATCTAATTATCACTTCAAAGCACTCCTCTTTTCATAATCTCTGAAGTGTTTGATGTTATTATAAAAGTGATACTCATTAAAATAATTGATGAAGCTTAGAATATCAACGCCAATTAATAAAATAGCCTTGAAAAGAAGAGTAGAACTAAAAAACTTTCATGATATCAATCTGGTTTAGTCTTGAAATAATAAGCTGTTAACATAAATACTGAAGGTAAACGGGGAATGCAAATGAAATTCATACCCTCCATGACAAACTTCCACATTGTTCTTCTCAGAATTTGGCCACAGATCCAATTCAATTACTCTCACTCCCATCCGTAGAGCCTTTATAATAGGTTCAACACTGCTGTCGCTACTGAGTTGATTTCCAGTTAAGTAGGAGTTATGGCCTGTGTATAAAAAATAATGTGCTAGTGGAGAATCCATGTCATGGTGCACCTACATTATCAATTCAATAATCGCATACAATTGAGTGTCAATAAAAATACTGGATTACATTGGAAGGAATCATTTTGAAAATAATACTGACAACGAAAAACCAAGATTGAGACAAGATAAACATATAAAGTGGATTAAAAATCAATAAAGAAATTAATCAGACAATAAACAAGTTGAATAGACATGTGATTACCTTATTAGGAAGTGGAAAATTAAGGTCACCAAGGAGATACCGAAAGAAGTCATCAAGATGGAGGCCTCTTCGCTGGAAGATGTTAAGGTGCTTGAGACTATTGAAGATTTCTTGTGCATCTTCTCTGGTGGCA
>CP135552.1:8393063-8413994 GCA_032402905.1 Khaya senegalensis | reverse complement strand
TGGAGTTTATATAGCAGGGAGTTGCTAATATGACCTTAATAAACTTGTAAAGAGAGCAAATTACAATTACAAGCAAGTCTATCCACATCTACAAACAATTTTCTAACTCCACAACAGCAATGTTGAGCTTGAGCATATGTATATGTATTCAAGCTTAAACGCCTCTGTGCTTTCAGGATCTCTGCATCTTTGAGGTCTTTGATTACCTTCTTGTTTTGTTGTATCCAACTTGAAGAGATTATTATTAACAGGCTAAAGCGTGCATGGAGGGACCAGTGAAGGCACGGCCTTTGATTTTTCAAGGAACTGCCGCTGCTTTGGGTCAGCCAAGCAAAGTAGGGAATCCATGCAAACTTCGAGAGAAGATGATGGCACGGTTGGCTTGAAGTCCAGCAGCTTTGAGTACTCGGTGATGAGGTGAAACATGTAATCATAAACTCGATCCATATTTAAGCTTTCCATGAATTCTTGTCCCGCTTGTCCTATTGCTGCTGCCTTTTTAAGCAAATTCAGAAAAGATGTAAGCATCGAAGAAAGAAATCAGAAAATGTTATAGGTGCCAAACATACAGTATAACTAGTTCATATGGCAGTTTCAATGCTTGCAGACAAAAAAATGAACAGCACAAAAGAAGAGAAACAGAGTTAAGTTTAACCATACCTCAGATGGGTTTGCATTACCCCAGTCAACAGCAGATTTTATGGACGGGCATAAATCGGTAGCAGAGACAGGCCAATAGTTTTTGTTGGGAATGAGACCACGACTGAAGAAATCTTTATATTCTTGGGTAATTATTAGAGCAACAGAATTGCACGATAGAATATATTTCAAGCTCACAGACCAAGCATAGCCCTCAGCATAGATTTTATACCTACATAAAGAAGAAAAATGGTTAGAACGTAACATTAAACTAACAGGCAAATCCTTATTTGGACTAGAAAAGATTAATTTTGAAGAAATTTAGGCTAACCTAACCATGTGGGTGAGATTATTGCAAATTCTCCAGGAATCAGTGATCCTATCATGGCATCTGACTAGAAAATGACATTGCACAATGAAGAATTCTTACCGATGATTACACTGATTTGATAGTTTGGACTTTTCAAATCCATCTTCTGCTTCTTCTGTCCAATTCTGTCATGAAAAATAGAAAGGAAGGCATCAAGAACATGAAATTTGGTATGTCTATGATATGTACAACTAATTAATATAGAAGATGTAATTCTAACTCAACCTGGCGCATAATTTCTGCTCCCCAGAGGCTAGTGTCATTACATTTCAGTAACTCTATCCGCAAAGGAGAAGCAACATCTGGATTTCCTTTCCAGTATGCATGGGGCCACTTCTCTGACCAAAATTTAGATTGAGAACCTCGTTTAATGTCTTGGAACTCCTCATTCCATGTTCGTAAATTTGTCTCTGGCCTGCACCAGAAGACATTAATTGGTGTGATTCAGTCAGAACCGTGAAGACATATCCAAAAAATGAATCCTCCATCATGTCATAGGAGCAGATCTAAAAATCATGCTTGTCTTCAAAAATTCCAGAAAATAATTTCTCCGACTAGAAACATCTTGCACCAATAAGCCCAGGATCTCACACACAGGAAAGAAATGGAAAGTAGGCACAAACCTCAATCACGACATAGAAGCGTAGCACCATTGTAAACCCTTTATTTTCTTGATATAAAATCACATTTCATAATGTTCTCCATAACTGTTATTACCAAAGCAGAACATCAAATGCTACCTTCTTTATATTTATTGCATTACCAATTTGATTTTTGGTTCTCAAAGTCAAATCATTCTCAACAGTCACATAGAAATATTGGAACTCATGTCATGCAAGCACATGAAAAACTGTCTTATGAAATTTATGATCAAGGATACGAGAGATCTAATAGATGTTGTCTTTTGGTAATATTACTTTGACATGAAATATAATACAGAAATTAACCCAGAAAAAAACTAAAAGTTTGAAGTTTCTTACCAACCCCAGAAAGACCAATCTGGAAATGGGATATCAAAGTGACCCTCATTTGTACAGTAACGAAACAGTGGCAAAGGCATCGACTTATGCTCCGTTTTACTAATACTTGGCTTATCCATGCAATCAAACATCAAATCAACATCGGGCACCATTCCAGGATACCTTCTAAGCAGCTGCAAAATTCCCCATATAGTAAACATGGCTCGGCTCTGCACACAATCATAATAAAGATCCACAAACAATCTCCCTCCAACAATCACCACTCTAATTGCAGCAAATTTCTTCGCTTCCATTAAGTGGGCCATCGATATACGGTTCTGGGCCCAAGGCTCGAGGTCTTGGTGGATCGAACGAAAGAATTCTGGGCAGATTTGGTTTGGTTTAGGGGACACAAAACGACGCCGTTGGCGTTCCGGTGACTTGGTAGTGGGGCAGATGAGGTAGGAGCATTGTAAAATTTTGTATGTGCGTGAATGGCGACTCGTTTCGTTGAATGATCTTGGTGGAAATAAGTGCCATGGCGTTGGCTCTAAGTTGTGCCCAGCTAACGTTTTTGTTTGCGAAGCGACCTCATCAACCTGTTCGATAAAATTTCACAGTGAATAATGAGTCTAAGAAAAAAAAAGTGTCATGACAATTCACGAAAAAGAAATCATATAATACAAAATGAAAATGCAACCTTGTAGAGGAGGAAGAGAGCAGTGAGAGAGAAGATGGATATTGAGATGATGCAGGGGAAGAGATAGGAGGAGGTAAAGCGAGATGGGTTTCTGGAAGGAACACCCATTGTCTGAGTTTTGGTTTGGTGGATGCTTTACTTACTGTTAACTGCACCTGCATTGTAAAAAACGGTGCTGCCTTTTTCTGAATCAATCTTTTTGGGACACATTTGCATTTGCTGACGCGCTTTATTTTCAATACGTGTGGAGGTTGGGGGACAATGCATGATTCTCTCTTTTTAGATAGCATGTTAAGTCAAAAGTGGGGACTGAATTGTAGCGAAACTAACTCCATTACTGTTTTGACCCATTATAGATCTTCTTTCTCGGTTTCCGGTAGTGAGTCCATTTGAGTTCTGGTTTCAGTTTCTGCTTGCGTTGGGCTTGAGCCAAGAAAAACTCCATCTGCTTCAGCTGCCGCTATGGCAAAGATGCATTGATGATGGGTTTTGGGATAAATGTTGAATGGGTAAACCTTGTTGCATCTGTATTCTTGAACGTGTTCTTGTTATGAATTCTTTTTCTTATCCGTTGTATTGTGAATAAAACTTTCAACGGGATCTTAACACAAACCCATATGAAAAAAGGTTTTTCTCATATTGCAATCACAGCTTTCTACACAGAGGAAAAAGAAAATAAAATCAAAAACTTAAATGTGTACACCAAAGAGTATCTGCAGGATATTGCTCCAATGAACTGCTTAGACTGTAAATATCTTCCGCACTTTCTTTATCTTTCTACAACATATGGGACAAGTACCAGCCTCTTCCGCAATCCTGCAGAATTAAAAAGTTCAGAGATCTAATCTGGCAACGACTTCCATGGACTTCCTCTTGCTTACAAACTTAATTTTGCCATAATGAGAGCGTAAAGAACGAGTAGATGTGATGGCCTAATTGGAAAGCCATAAAGGGGGTGGGGAGTGATATAGAGCTGAGAATTCAGTAATAGTTTAACAAAATAAGGGAATTGCTGCTTCAGATATTGAGGTGTATGATGTTCAGTTATAAGAGTTCGTGTTCAATTACCTTGTTCCACATGCAAAACAGGCAGCGCAGTGCCCACATGGAAGAAAGAAGCAGTCTCTTGGGGTATCACAGCAAATAACACAAATACGTCTGGGATTGCTGTTGTTTTCCCCTTCATTTTGTGGATTTCCAGTGAGAGAACTTACTGGAAGCCATTCTTCCACATCCTGCTCATCATGTGATACCGAATCATAAGATGAACCCCAGCTAGAGAGATCATCATCTTTGTGTGAAAGCAATGGAGCTCTTTCTGATCCCATGTCGCCTGCCTGAAATCCTGTTCCATCTCTGGCAGTAATTGGGCACAGTTTACAGCATCTGAAGGCCATTAAAATTAGGATGGTCATCACACCTACAAGTAGGAAAAGAGCAAATGTAAGGATGGACACGTTCCTTTGTGTGCAGTGCATGATAATAATGTGAATGGAAACAAGTATAACCTGATCCAACAAAATATGTGATCCACCGTGGTCCACAAGAGAGTTTGGCATACCATTTAGCACTTGAAGTACCCTGAAAGAACCAAAATTTGTCCAAAATTCACCTAAACAAATTATTGGTCTTTTTTTCCTACAGAATTCATTAATGCAGTTAGAAGGAAAGAGATAATAAAATGTGTGCTACAAATGCGGAGGCAGGCACAATTGACAGCTCACATATTCTCACCATCTTCAACAGGCTGTTCTAGTCATTTGCTTCATTAAATTCACAAGAGCATTTTTATATTATAATGTAAGATGACACTTATGAATACTCTGGGTCAAGACAATGTGAAGTCTAATCTAATTGCCTAAAACAATGACAAGGCAGGAAATTTGTGGGACAAAATTCAATCAGAGTATCTCTTGAAAAGCTAGAGAAAACCATTGAAGCACATAAAAGTTGACAAATATTAATCTACTACCTCTGTAAGACCTGAAGATGTTAGAACAGCAATAGTTGCTCCTAGAAGACTAATTGATAGAAAACAGAGACTGTTACTCAGGGAGCACCTGTAATACGCCTTAGTTGTATTATAGATGAAGATATTCATCGTGAAATTCAACTGCACCTGTACAAGGCAAATCAATTGGGAAATGAATTGTTTCATGATTTAAAACTACCAACATGTGTTTAATACATAATCTTAAACACAAGACGATAACAACCAAGCAATGCTATGCATCACAAGAAACCATTTTCTTTTCCATACCGGTTGATGGGGCAAGTGCAAGAAGGATAGTCATAATCAACTTCAGCTGGTTAACTCTTTAACCTTTATGTTCTATCTGTATCTTGTAATGAAGTTAACATGCTTCAAGATGAATATATTTTTATGTTTAATAAGAATATATATTATCAAATCAAAATGATTTTTTCTTTTTATGTGGCCTACTGTTGGTCTAACTATCCGTGATGTTCTGCACAAGCAGACAGTCTCAACTCTCAGATTGAGATGGGCAACACTGGCACAGCCTAAATAATTACAGAGCTCCAAATATCTAGTGAACTTCTCTGAGATCATTACTTTTGACAAAATCATATTACAACAATATGGGATAGAGATTGTTCGAGAAATTACCTCCACTTCCTCAGAGTTCAAGTTCCCAACAGCAATATAATAATCAGAAGACTTGGAAATTTCATGCAGGATCTTTCCACTTCCTGTAGAGAATAATAGAAAAGTTAATTAGAACAGATAATTCTATCATAAAGAAAGTTAAAAGGCATATGTTCACTCATAAATTTTACCATATATAATATTCCAAGACAAAGTTGTATTGAGATATGATTGGTCGTCAATCCACTCTGCAAGGATTTCACTGCCCGCACAAGTTTAAGCAAAAAGCTAGAGAAAAGATAAAGAAAAAGAGAACCAATGATTCCTTTGGATTTGTAGTGATGGGCTCTAACAGCAAAGCTAAAATAGTATCCGTGCAATGCTAAGTGAAATCTACTCATTTCTTTCTTTTTTACTATATTTTATATTTATTACTTCCAATTCAAAACAGTTGTGACTTAAAAGCTACCACATCTTAATAGTCAATAAAATCTTAACATTTTTTCAGAAAAAATTAGAAGTAAAAATGAAAATAATTATATTTGTATATTTGAGATGAAAGCTCTTTGGTAAGTTCAAGAATAACTAACATGTTTCCGCAAGTCTTACTACGATCAAAACTCTTGACAATGAAAAATATAGCTATATACAAGGTATTGCTAATAAGAATCATGAAAAAAAAAAATGATGAAGCCAAAGCTTTAAATTTTTTTGCAGGAAATTACCTCGGGCAATCACAAGAGTTAAAGGAGCAGAACTTGGAGATTTTATACAATATGAGATGTCCATTTTACATCCCATGTTTAGGAAGTATAACCACTCCTGTAGAAAAGGAGAATTAGAATATCACGCCATAAATCATCACAAAGTTTAAAAATGCTCTGCTTAGAAGTGCAGAAGAGAATTTTGAGCTGAAAAAAAAAAAATTTTCAGCGAAGAAGAGAATTAAAAAAGAGAAAACACAGCAAACGGGAAAGACTTTTGCCTTGTGGAGATCAACTGGAACCACTGCATTCTGTGTCTCAGTCCATGTGATTTCAACATCCAAGGGAGGAGATTTGTGAAAGCCATATAGCAATAATGACCTGGATTTTGGCTTGTCCAGTTCTTCTGCCTGTTCATAAACCAAACAAGATTACCGCACAATTTGCGCAGCAATGGAGTCAGCTGAAGCGAAGGAAGAGAATTAATGATAAATGAAATAACATGCAGCATATCACCTTAATAGATTGCACTTTGCGTAAGGCGTGAGTATTTCGGACGCAATTCTAAATCCACAGATCCGTAGATAACAAGAATCATTGTCATGGATGCTGCTGGTGAGGAATATTGCAAACCACATCCAAAGAGAACCAAAACCAAGAAGAAAAATCACTCAGTTACAAATGACCACAAAAAATAAATCTACTATTCTGCCTAAAGGGTAATTTTAACAAACACTTTCCCGCATTTCCTTCTTTTCGTTATTTCTTACCAGTAAACAAATAGAGAGAAAATGAGAGAGGAAATTAAATTAATTCACTGATACAATAGAAAAGAAACAGGGAAAATGAAGAAACGGACCGAAGAACCAAAATGTGACGAGTTCAACAAGGCAATACCAGACGTCATCCCCTATCCCACTAGCTGCGACATCAGATATCGATACATTGACACGATAAGAGACGGCAGAAGACTGTCTCTGCCGCAGCTGTCGCTCCTGGTGCTGGTGGTTCTGTTCTTCACTCTCTCGAGAATGTGAAGTAGATGAAGGAGCAGATTCATGTGGCTATGGCTTTGGCCATTGCTCTCGTACTGAAATCCTTCCATAATTCTGGGAGGAAAAAAAAAAAAAAGAAGTTTGAAGATGAAGATTTTTAACAAAAAAACATAACTCTTAAGAATTTCATTTAATTCCTATTGTTTCTCTCTGAAGCAGAGGCGAGGCCGGAGGCGGTGGTGGGGATTCAACAAGCAGTCGTGTACTGTTCATTGCAATTCCCGGGGGCTGGCAGCCATGAGTGGCTGTTAGTTGAATTTCTGAAGAGACTACTAAATCATTGCGTGCCACGTAATCTGCGCCAGCCTTTCTCATAATTGTGACGTGTCATTTTTACTAGGGTCCACCTACCAATACGATAGACTTTGGTGCAAACTGCAGTCCTTATGATGGTAACTTAGGCGATTTGCACGGCTCTTCAACCAATAGCGTGCGTCCATCGTGCCAGTCGGCACAAGACTATTAGCGTATCATTTTGGTATGCCCGTTTCCCTCTATAAACAGCATTCTTACTGCTCATCTGCGGTAGGCCAGCCCGAGAGTGAGTGAGCAGAGAAAGAACTGATGGCTTCAACAAAACTTATTTCGCTGACACTGCTATGTGCTCTAGTTCTGCTGGGTACTCTGTCCTCAATCCAGGTTTATAATCAATACCCTTCTGAAGTTTTTAATCTTTACTCGATCTCATCAGTCTTGATCCATCAGTTGTTTCGGAGATTGTCGCATATTTTTGTGCATATTTTGTTGTTCATTGTTCCCTTTTCATCAACTGTGTATATATGTTTTCTAATTTTTTTCGTTTCTGGGCGGGATCGAGATTTATCAGCGAGGTGGGTACTGATGATTATTATTTGATCTGCGGATTTTTGCGTCTTAGGCGAAGAAGTCGGAGGAGGATTTGAAAGAAATCACTCACAAAGTTTACTTCGATGTTGAGATTGCTGGAAAACCTGCGGGTATGATTTACTTGTGACAGTTTAGAAGTTATTTCTATTATAATGATGATCGCTCGTTGCTTTTAATTCTTAGACAGACAGTTGAAGTGATCGCTAAATATTTGTTGTCAGGTCGTATCGTCATGGGTCTCTTTGGAAAGGCAGTTCCTAAAACTGCAGGTAGAGTAATGCGTATGAAATGGAAAATAGGGAATTTGCTGCATCCCTTTAAATCTGCGAATTGTCATTAACAGCTTGAACGTTTTTCTTTTGCAGAAAATTTCCGAGCTTTGTGCACAGGTAACTCTTGATATGAACTTCACTTGTATGAGTTGATACTCAATAATACTATCAAAGATCTTAAATTTTGAAGGAGCTGAAAATCAAGTTGGTGTTATCATCTTCTTTTGGTTCATTGTCATTAGCCCATGGTATATGAACTGAATTAGAAATTTAAAGAGGTAATGGGAATCAAATCACTTTTGTGTTATCACCTTCTTTTGGTTATTCGTTGATCAGCCTATAGTTATGAACTGGATTAGAAATTTACAGAGGTGACGTTAATCAAAGGATTTGAGAAAAATCATTTGAACGAAATTTAATGGCCGATCATTTTGGATGTACTCGGAACAGCGGATAGAATTGGAGTGCAATGACATATTTGGTCATGTCCCCATTGTTTGTAGAAGTTTTGGATTATATATTGAATCTCCCTTTTGATCATTTCAGGGGAGAAAGGCATTGGAAAGAGTGGGAAACCTCTCCATTACAAGGGTAGCGCATTCCACAGGATTATTCCCAGCTTTATGATCCAAGGAGGTGATTTCACTCTTGGTGATGGGAGAGGCGGAGAATCAATTTATGGAGAGAAGTTTGCTGATGAAAATTTCAAGCTGAAGCACACTGGACCAGGTGCAATTACTTGCCAATTCTTTTGATTGGTGATGGTACAGTTTCCTGCAATCAATAATTCAATAGTTGAAGACCATGAAATAAGCAAACATAGAATTTGGTTTTTCTGTCAACAGGGCTATTGTCAATGGCAAATGCTGGTCCAGACACCAACGGATCGCAATTCTTCATTACAACAGTGACAACTAGCTGGTAATTATACCTGCCCCTAAGAAGAAGAAAATAATAGAAACGTACAAATCTAAGCCAATCTCTGCACATTTAATTCCGTACTTAATCATCAGATGTATGTCCTGAATCAGGGCCTTAATTGTCATAATGCTTTAAGATGCCTAACCTTCTGCGTTAGAGTTGCTATAGCGCACAAAGCTACAACAACTATCGCTTTTTTGAGGGCTCTGCTAACTAGCTGCAGTCAATTGGATGCTTATCTCTGTCTTTAATGGTGTTATAAGTGTGGCTGAAGACCAAACTTTGATTGGAAAAACATTCATATTGTTTATGTAATTGGGACCAATTCAAACTACTGCCGATTGTTTTTGGCATGTAAAATGTTTTTGCCTTCTTGGTTCCTTTTGCATTTCTAGCATATAAGATGATGGTTCATCTTTCTGACCCTCTGACAGCATGGACGCACTAAGCATGCACATAATAGTTGTGAAGCCGTGGATAATGTCAACTAATCTTTGGAGTTGTTTGGCAGGTTGGATGGCAGACATGTCGTATTTGGAAAGGTGGTATCTGGAATGGATGTTGTTTACAAGATTGAAGCTGAGGGGAAGCAGAGCGGCACTCCTAAGAGTAAAGTTGTTATTGCAGACAGTGGTGAACTTCCTCTATAATTTCCTCCTCTAATCACAATAGACTTCTAATTTTCCTTTTTGTCATGCAATAGACCATTTAAATTTGAGGTATCCTTTCTTGGATCATTGTTTTTCATCATTATGTTTAGTGATCTTTCCAGCTTCTCTTGTCCTTCACAACATATTATGCATAGACTTCAACAATTTTTGAGTTTTCCATGACAAGTAAACTAAAGCATCAGAAACCATTCAGCTTTATTTGATCACAAGACATCAAACACCAAACACCCAACCCACAAATAAGAACATTTAAAGAAGCTTGATAAAACTACAATTTATGTGTTTAATGCTTTAAAAAATCATAATTATATCCTAAACCCTTCTCTAAAAACCAAGATCAAACTACTAATCTTGAAACAAAAAGGCCTGTTTTGGATTGAAGAACTGTGATTTTGATTTCATGCGTGTTAAAATGGTTAGTAAATTCTACACTTACGACTAAACTTCTAAAATTAAATAAATTAAAACATAGCAATAACAAATCGGCCATGATGTATTCAGTGAACAACAAAAAGTGCTTTACAATGACTTCAGTATCTATTTCAATTCTGAAACACAGTTAGCTATTTCTGCCATCATTTAGGGTTTGAAATGGAATTGCAAACTAAGAGTGTTGATTGTAAGGATATCTCCCCCAAGCACAACCATTCTTAGGGGAAACAGAAAAACTGTATTTCCACTACCCTAACTGCCATGGTTCACACAACATAAGATCACACTCATCTTGCAGTTTCAATGGCATTACAAGGTCACAGTTTCAGCGACATTACAACACTCAACTTAAAGGACAGTCAAAGATAAGCCATACCTGATTAATATAGGACCAAAAATGATGAGCCACAAGATGTCATGTTAATTGCACTGTTGACTCAAAGATATTATATTATATGTAGACCAAGACTGAACAAAGCTATCGCAACGACATAAGTTCCATCGGAAACTAATATGAACCAACTGAATTCAAAGATGTGATGTGTATAACATTTTTGGCCAATTTGAACACTCAAAAGGTAACCTGGATGTATGAAATGAAATTCAGTGATCATGAGAGAATAGAAAGGCAGTTGCGTCATTTCATAATAACTCCTGAGCTAATGTTTCAATTAATATCTAACAAAACTAGTGAATTTTCCAGTGCAGAACAATTAAAAAAATAATTATTCACTGATACTGTTAAAAAAATAATTATTCAATGATACCTGAAAATGACTTACTTGTCTCAAAGAACAGTGGAAAACCATTCAGGTAGATTAATTCAACTATGGATAGGTGAACACAAGACTCGACTCATGGTTTTGGAACACAACTGAATGATTTTGCTTTCTTCTAGCATCAAAAGACTCCCAACGACCCCTATTCATCCAACACTACAATTGTGGCAGAACCTAATAACAAAAAATTTAAAAACAAGCAGAACATTGGAAAAAAGAGGCAGCAGCTGTCTTTTGATGGAGGCATGGCCTGGGAAAAGGGGTTTGATCTTTATTGTTGTTTGACTTGTTTCCCCCTAGTGCCTTTCAGAATTCATCCCATTAGGTCTAGAGGGAATGCTAAAGTTCCTGGGTCAGTCACACAAACAAGAAAGAAATATCAAATAAAATGAACTAGTGAAGATTTCTAACATCTTCAAGCTGTACCAAAGGCCCATACTGCACCTGTTGATAAATGAATTAAAAATTGGTATTACATACCCATGGCCTGAACCAAGGTCACGAATGTCATATTCATTTATAGCTTACACTTTCTGGGCAAATAATAGAAAGAATCTTGAAAATGAAATCTCATAAACAGATTTTGCAACGAAACACCGAAAACAGTAAATCTCTACACCAAACACTTGTATGGTCCTCCTCCAACTCTTAACGGCTTCTTTCTGCTCCAAAGTGAGTGCTACCAAGTTCACCCACCACCACCACACATAACATAATAACCACAATGAATTCTAAGCCAGCCTAAAAACCACTGCCCAAAACTTCCAAGACCATCATCATCCTTGGGAAATTGAACCATCTTCAATTTTAAGATCCTTCAATATACAGAAACCAAACTCTCTGCAATATACCACTCCTTACCACCGTGACCAACACATTTTTGCATCCAACATCATTGTGCTATCATAATTGCCAATTTCATGACCATTTGCATCCATCTCTAACAGCTACAACCGAACTAGTAGCTCCAATCACTGCAACTTTTATCACTTTACCACATAGAAGTCAGCGTTTTCTTAGCCTGCTCGCCATTCAAATCCACTCACCAGCACCACCATTCCCCGGAAACACAAGAATACGTGGCAAAGAAATTATTTATTTGAATGACAACCTATATCCCCTGCCTTCTTCTATACTCAATTCTTTCTCCACAATGTAACATTTTGCAAATATGTATTTAAAAAAAAAAAAAAAAAACTCATCCTAAATTCTGCACTTAAAAAAAAAGAAAAAGAAACAAAGTATTCAAATATGCATTTTTATAGGCTTGCAACCTATTTTAATCAAGTAAAAGTAAACCTGAAAATATCCCCTGCCTTTCAAGATTCAACCGTAGACTAGGAAAATACTGGTCATAATCTATGCCACACAACACTGCATTGTAGAAATGATACAAGTACCATCTCTTCTACAGCAAAGCTTAACCTCCGACCTAAAGTTACTATATTTAAAAAAAAAAAAAAGGGCCTTGTTTAAAAGGCCATTTTGGAGTAAAACAAGGACAACAGTTTCCCTACCGGATCCTACCCTAAACAAAACGAGAAAAAATAAACAAAATAGACAAAAGTTAGTTCAAGTCAAGCGAAAAACGGATTATATATACCTTGTTAACGTCTGCGGGTGGATAATTAATGAAGATAAAGCAGTCCCGCAGCCGCCACGATCCTTAAAACACAAGAAAACATAATCAAAGGCCACATTTATCATCACAAATCCCTCCATTGTCCACAACATTAAGTTGCAAACAAACAATTAAAACATCCACAGAAATTCTAACAGAACTATATTACTCCGCGACTCAAACCTTAAACAACATACTGAGAGTCACTGACACATATAAGCAAACAGCTATAGTCTTATTATTAATTGACAATAACCACGATGAGTTAAAAGAATATCGAAATTACTCAAGACGTCATCGCTTTAAACCAACAGTACTTCAACTCTCCGAGCTCTCAGCTCGGCCGTTGCTCGTCTTCCTGCGTTGACTCACAATGTTCGAGAAATCCGCGGATAAATCGGAATAAATAGAGATAACCTTCGAGATATTGCCGTTAATCTCGCGAATCAACGAAACATTCTTGGATATGTTATCTGGAATCTTCGACTGGTGATTCTCGTTCACTTGCTGGATGAGTCCACGGTTCTTCTCCAATACGGTCTGCACCTGCCTGAAACTTTTGCTCAGTGTATCCCATGCTTCCACGTCATATTCCTCCGCCTCCTCTTCGGCACCGTCATCTTCTTCTTCCTGGCACTCCTCTTTGTTTGATCTTAAGCGTTTGTTATTGCTCTTGGCTTTGGTGAGAGTCTTAGGTTTTGTTGAGGTCGCATCTTCCATTATAGACTCCACCAATGAAGACGATTCTTCACCCTTAGTTGTATACATAATACATATTTATAGAAAAGTATGCCCTAATAATCGGATGGAAAAAACCTGGGCTGCCTTGGCCTTTATATCTTCTGGTCAGAGCTTCAGAAATGAAGTAACCGACTTGCCGTAACGAGTGCCGGTGATCTGGAGCATTTTGATTGGTCTGTTATTAGTGTTGTTGATGGTTGGTGGGGAGGGTGACGAACTTGTGATATATCTCACGCTTTTAATTTGTTGGCTTTTCTGCTGAGATATTTTCGATCTGAACGATGCGCTGCTATTGGCTGATCTTTGAGACAAAAAAATATTTAAAAAATAAATATCTTTGCCAGCTATCTTGAATTTTAAAATATCTAGCTGGACCTGGACTGGACTCGCCGCTCGCTGGTTACATGGGCTTGGACCTTCTAAAATATTATGGGTGTCATCAGAATATTTGGGAGTTGTAGGCCCGATGGCCCTTTTTTTTTTTATTTTTTGTAAAGCTTAATTAAAATTATATTAAAACAGCAGAACAGGGAAAGTACACAGAAGATCACTAAAGAGAGGCCCTTAAAATGGTCAGTTAACTTACAAATGTACGTCCTAACATGTACCATGTCATTGTTAGTGACGTTTAAGTTAGGGAGAGACATTTTTCTTCAGATTGCAAGGCACAACATCAAAGAGGAGTGAGCCAATTGTTCATTCTTGCTTGAATTTTCACCTAAAATTATGGAAATTACACAAACTTCTACATGAATACGAACATCGAAAACCTATCTTGACGACACTACAAGACCTGAAGTTCGCTACTGATTGTTAAACTGCAGTGAAGAATGCGGCTGGATCTACATAGATGAGTGCTGTACAATTACTCAGAATCATCATCAGTATCCAGAAAGCTGAACTCTCTGTATCCATCAAGCTTGATTAGTACTGTCCCACGGTTCTCTTCACTCCATCGCAAACCTTCCTCCTCCACAATTTTAATGACCTGCATGCATTAAATGACATTATATCATACTTCTAAGTTGTCCTGCCAAAGATGATGCAAGTTCTAAAAGGAATTGTGCAGTGGAAACATATGCACCTACTTCTTGATGCTCCACCAATACTATTTTAATCAAGTTCTAAGCTTGCACTTTCAATATCATCAATTTTACACAATTAGACACCACGGAAATAGAGAGAAGAGAGATGACTAGAACCCCTACCGACTGTTTCAGTTTTGATTTACCCACACCATGTGAACCACATCCTGTGATAACCCTAAGAGTTTGAACAGCTGAGGACAAAGAAAAGTTAGCATCGAATGAAAAAAAAAAAAAATAATGATTACATCTCACAATAAAGAGCTTACTTTCTGTCAGATCATAGAGAAAACTACAAAAATGCATGTGGTAAATGCTTACATGGAACATATGATCCCAACACAAGGTGAAGTTTCAAAAGCTTCATTGCTGGCTTCACATGTTGCCCGTGCAAATCAATTGTTATCACATTCTCTATGTCCTTGTTTCTGCAAATTACCAGTTATCATTTAGTTCATTTAACAACATTAATAAAGCAGATATAAAAGAAAAATAATGGAATAGCTATGGACAAACCTAGCTTTAAAAATATCCTGGCTCGCCTTTTCATCAGCCTTTTGAGCTAATTTGTATTGTGTCTTTCCCTACCACATTGCAATAAAAAAATGTCAAGAATTACTGTTTAACCCCCATATGGCAAAAGAAGTCATATGATGGCCTAACGCACAACATATTTGTTATGATATAGCCACAAACAAACTGCTTGAAGGCATTTCACTAAGCCAAAAAAAAGATAAAAAACGTTAAAAAGAGGACTGCAATACATGAAACGTAAATCAATTTGCACCTAGTGGGCTCCTAAGAGAGCTTAATAAATAAGGTGGTGGTTCAAATTAGCTGTACACTAATGCTGCAACGAATAGATTAGGTTTGGATGTTAAATATTCTACCATTCTGCTTTTCTTAAATCTGGTGGGGCTGAAACAGAAATTAGAAAATAATACACAAATTGCCTCTAATAATGCAACTATACTCATATCTAATTTCATCCACCTATACAAAATTCAGCAACCTATTGACAAATACATCAGACAGCAAAGAAAAGAAAAGAAAAGTGATGTAGGTAGTGTGCTGATGATTGTAGTTGATATTTGACAAGATGCTCTCAGTCAAGCAGTTAGCAAACCTGCTTACGCATATTAAAGTTACAAACCTGTTCAGAAAGGTAAGCTGCATATGCCCGCCCTCCCTTTGAATATGCTGCTGTAGCCTGTAGAACAACGCACCTTTCATCAGACAATTTAGAACTATGTGTTCTTATCAACTTCAAAAAATTGCAGAAGGCATCATTTTGTTATTCAAGTCTCATAAAGAGTACCCAAACTTTCTCACCTTCTGATAGCAAGATTTCATTGAATCCCAGTGTTCCTTTGCATCTTTTCTAAGCACCTCATATTCATCTCCCTTAGCTGCACATTCAAGAGAACATAACAGTAAACAAAAGCTATCACCAGGTAACAATTAACCACCATCCAAGCAGTAATAGACAAATAAACTATTAAAATAGCAATAAAGTCACGATAAACATTTTAAACAAATAGCACTATCATTCTTCCCAACTATCCCAAAATTCTCATCCCAACTCGATTTGGAACAAAAATTTATCACTTAGCGCAACATCTTATCATCCACATGAAAATGCCACATCAATGGACATATTACCTAGGATGAGAATTTTGGGGTATGAGTTAGGAGAAGTAGTGTTATTCTTCAACACATATAGCATTAAAGAGAAAATGTTGAATACCACAATGCTCCTGTCGAGCTTCTGTATTGGTAGATGGGCTAACATCAAACTGAGGACCTAGTGACTGCAATTTCTTTACTACATTCTTCCAATTCATTGTGCTTGGTTCATGTTCAGGACTTTTGGAGAAGTTAAACAAAGATTCCAATACTTTTTGAGGTAGATCCGATTGATCGCTTGGCTTAATTGGAGATGGTACTTCAGAACTAGTAAGAGCCTTCGAATAATTCCTTAAATGCAAAAAACAGCTAAGCTTAGATCCTTGCTAAGCAAAAACTGAAGTTGAAATTTGACCAGTATTAGAGAATGTTAAAAAAGCTTTCAACAATCTTTTTTAGGTAAAGGTGCAAAACTATGATAAATCTCTTAACAAGTACCTGGGAACATGGAATGCAGTACCAGATGAAATAACATTTGAGCTTTCAGAGGTGTCTTGCCACCTGAAGTAAAATTTGAATATCTACATAGGTAAGTATGCATGTCATACACATCAGAGGTGTCTTGCCATAGTGTTAAATGCAGCCAGTGTAGTTTCTGAACAGGTATTTGAGGCTTATGGTTATGGTCTGATACTCATACAGTAGCTTGTAGCTTAAAGGAAACACTAAAGCATAAATCCGAACTATAAGCCTTAAAAATTAAAATACTAGAAAGCTCAAGCCAGAGTACTAAGACTTTCATTTAACATATATCTTAAATATTTTGGTTTGCCATTTGTTCGACAAATAAAAACCTACGAAAATCTGCTGATTAGATGCAAGTGGCTACATCAAAAAATTAGATTCATGTTTTTAAGCCAAGAGTTTATTTAAATTGATAATATGATAGATGTGCAAAACCCAATAAAATTTCAGCACAGGATAAAATCCGCAAACGATAACTTGGAGTAAATACTCTACAACTTTCCCATGTTCCCCCATCAATTCAGATGGTTTTCCAAAGTCCAACCAAACAAATGAAAACAAAAATGAGATATTATTTATAGCAACTTGATTAAGCCACTTTCTTATGGTGTATGTGCCCAAGCCCTCTTCACACTTCAAGTTTCTCTGGAACTTAAAAAATAAAAGTGCCAGAGAAAGAGAGACGCATTCAGAAAATGATAAGAAAAGGCTTAACAAAAACAAACAACAACAGCAATAAAGAGCAGAATGAGTTACCCGCAATCATAGCCTGCAAACCATATGCTATCATAAAGATCACTTTCAGATGAATGAGAAGTGCAATCAGATGCTCTATCAGTCAACTGTTAAGATCACCAAACAATTAGCAATTTACATATTCAAATAGTTCAAATTTCCCAAAAATTAAAAATTAGCAAATATCAGGGCTTAAAAGATACACACACACATGATACAGGACACATTCATGGTGTTATGCCTTCAAGTGTACCTTTAGTGGAGACAATAAGCAGAGCTGAGATGCAAAAGAACATTACACTGAAAACATTTGGGACCGTGTGAATCATACTTTCTCAGTATCTGGTTTCATGACATATAACTAAACTCTTCAAACGTGCATGCCAAAATAGAACTCTGAGTGAAATGAACTGACACATCAAATTTCCAAATCTGCTTGACCTTTAACTAAGCATGTTAGTTTTATCTAAACTTATAACTAATTAACTTTTTCTACCCACAGTGTGCTATTCAATGTTAAGTTTTGGTGTGGAAACGACAAGGACACAAGTATAGCTTTGTTTATCATTTATCAGATTCGCAAAATGAAAAAAGACATGAATAGAATACCATAACCAAGAATTACAAACCTACAAACTCACACTCAAACAAAACATTTGATTCATTAAATTAAAAGTTCATGTTATTCTACTTACAGTGTCACTACATTCAACAACGAATCTTCTATCTTCCTTGCAGCTAAAATAGTTATCATCATTCCTACACTGCTCATTGGAGGAAGCAGACAAATCAAGCAATATCTCCAAGGCCTATAGAAGAACAAAAATGAATATTGGAAAGATATTTTTCTCCACAATGGTGATATGATACATAAGACAAAAAGTTTTTATTTTTTCTTTGGGTGGGGGGTGAGGGTTGGTTTCTGTTTCCAAAAGCTGGCAGAAATCTAAACCAATACTCAACATTTTGCCACTTGGACCCAGCAGTTTTCCACTATGGCCTACTGCCTAGGCCATCGTTCATAAAAACCTATAATCAAGCCCAGAATTGAAATCCTAGATACTTAACAAATATGAATTGTGACTGAGAATTACAGTAGTCAACTATGCTACTGGTTTCTACATGAGAATATGTCCCATTTCTATAGATCAGCATCCTGTAAGCAAGAAGACACCCTGAGATGTGGCTAATCCATGATTGCAGGAAAAGTTTTGTTGAAATTACTATAGAAATAGCAAAAGTAGCAGAACAAGACAGAAGACTTCTCATATATGACCCATCCAAGGAATTGTCATTGCACATAGTGATAAAGGTAGAGATCAAGGCGTTCTCTTATTAGATGAAGAGCTAACAATTTATAATGAGACTAAATCCTCACCAACTAGTATCAGGACAGATTCAAGTCGTAATGATGATAATACCTTTTCAATATTGGGTGCGCACTGACCTGCAAAAACAAA
The DNA here is from genome assembly GCA_032402905.1 of Khaya senegalensis. Taxonomy (NCBI): domain Eukaryota; kingdom Viridiplantae; phylum Streptophyta; class Magnoliopsida; order Sapindales; family Meliaceae; genus Khaya; species Khaya senegalensis. The sequence continues at coordinate 8,395,245 of CP135552.1, read as the reverse complement.
TTTTCAGGTCATGCAATATAAAACAAAAAACAAACTTTATAACCATGCACACCTGATTAAAAGGAATTTGCAGCATGTGGAAAAACATAATAAAAATTTACAAGGAGCTGTAAAAGTCTCGTGAAAGAGTTTATAGAGGAATTTGCACCATTGATCATTATCACTTTCCCACTTCCTCTCATTCTTTTAAATTCTTCAGAATATAATGGCTAGAAACATGCAATTCCACGTAAAAAAAAAAAAACCCATTTGGATGTAATACAACTCTCCCCTAAATCGTTTCAAAACAAACTTCCAAACTGATTTCTTAGATATAATTTACACTCAAATTTAATCTCTGCAACCTCCCATCTGACCCGAGAATACTTCTTTTCAAGAAAATTACATACATGCTCAATTCAAACCCACAATCCATTAACCCAATGTAACATGCACACTATTTAACTAACATATTTCACTATTCAAAAGAACAAAACCATAAGCTTATTTACCAAGTTAAAAAATCATCAATAAAATAGCTTCAATAGACACTAAAATTTCATGAGGAAACGATATAATTGAGCACTCACCAAGCACGTCTCTAACTACAGCCATACTCAACTGACACTCGTCACCGAGCATCGAGCACAAAAACTGCTCCACATTCTCTTCATCAAACTCATTCTGATCACAAAACTCTCTTAACCTCCCCGGATTTCTCGGACTCGCCCTCACATAATCCTTTCCCAACATGTTCGCAACTGTTCCCGTGACCGCCACCACCCTCTTCTGCCTACTCCCACCCTTCTTATTATTATTTAGCGCGTTCTGCACACAGCTCGTCTTAACATACCCCAAGCTCGAGCCCGAACTTGAACCCGAGTCCATACTCGATGATCCGCCCGAAACCGAACTCGATGTCGACGGATCTTCGCTGTTGCTATCCGTCAACGCCGACAAAATCTCCGCAGCCTTGTTCACGTCGCCGTTGGCCTCGTGGTATGGTGACGAGGCTTCTTCGAGCGAAACCGACTCGAAAGCCTCCGAAAAAGAAGGGATGATTTTGATTGGGTCCTTCTCTTCCTTGTCTGGTCTGCCACGTGAGGAATTATTGGTGGTTGGTTTGGGGGCACGTGATCGCTTCTTCTTCGTTCTCTTGGCGTCCTTCATTACGTACGATCAGAAGAAAACCAAAGGGCAGAGATTTCCGGTGACGTTGAGTTACAATTTGTGAAGGTTCAGGGAGCAGAAACCCTAATTTGAGGGACGAGAATGAAAAGGAAAGTAGAGGTTCAGGATGAAATAGAAATTCTGAAAATAACCAGTTGAGATAACGGTGGGGGTGATGTGATCGTGAGGGTGGTCGTTGACACAGATGAATCACGTGATTGTTAGAATTGGGGAATCTATGCAACCCGCGTCCTATTACGAGAAAGGTGGGTAATATATACAGGAAAGGAAGTGTTTTAACCACACGCGCCGTGAGAGAATCTGTGTCTACCGCGGTAATCTTGAAATAGAGTTCTCAGGCGTTTAAATTTACCAAAATAATAATAATAATAATTATTATTATTATTATAAAATCATAATAAAATAAAATAAAATAAAATAAAAAATATTACTGAGATCTCTGATTCTATTAGATACGAGTGAGATACTGAATAATGTCTTTACTATTTATGTAACCCAATTAAAATAAATAATTTCACAGAAAAAAATATTAAAATTTAATATCAATTTATGATACAAAATATAGTCAAAGAAATAATAAAATATATTAAAATTTAATTTTAATGATTAAAAAATAATATTTATTAAGATTTGAACTTGATTGATTTTAGTAAGAGAAATTATAAAATTTATTTATATTAATTAATTATAATTAAAATTTAAATATGAGATAAAATTTACTGAATTGATTATATATCGTAATAATTTTTAACTTCTAACAACTATAATAACATGTTTAAATAAGGTAAATGTAAGCTAACATAGAAGAATATTCTAGTAACATGGAAAAAGAAGTTGTACTGATTTTTAAAGTTGTGTTTAATTTTAGAAAAGAAAAAGAAAGAGAAAAAGAAAAAAGAAAATAAATGAAAGGAAAAGAAAAAGAAAAAGGATAATGAATATATTTTTTTATTTATTTTATAGATAAAATGATGGAAAGAATAAATTTTATTATATTTTATTTAGATAAAAA
>CP135552.1:8364102-8383071 GCA_032402905.1 Khaya senegalensis | reverse complement strand
TTCACTACTAATAAATAATTTTTTTTATTAATTAAATAATTTTATCACGTTACTTTCTATTTTAATATAATAGAATTATTTCACTTAAAACTTTTTCAACCGAGTATGTGTATATAATAACACTAATATTAGTTATTTTAAAAATATGTTTCAAATAACGTTATACTTATTATTTAATAATTAAAATAAATAATTAATAATTTTGTATAATTTCATTCTTTAATTGATAGATGTCATCTCATTTATTATTTTATTTATGATATATTTTTAATTAAAAATATTATTTTATATATTATTATCTGTTTGTTCATTATCGATAATTCTTTGTGTTGCATTAATTTCTTTTCTTTAAAAAATTCAAAACTAAGTCCCTTTCTTTCATATCGATCATATTTAATTTTTTTAACATTTTAATTTTAAATAATCATTAGCAACAATTACAATATAAAATTTTATAAAAACTTTTCAACTAGTATTATAAATATTTATTTATAGTTATTGTTTAAATAAAAATTTGATTAACAAGTACTATTAACATATATAATTATTATAACAACATTTTAGACTGTTATTCATTACATAATATAACACAAACTTTCATTTTCATTTATAAAAGGAAAATAAAATCTCAAATTTATAATTAAAAAAAATTACAGGATAGGTTACAGAATATAACTAAAATAATATAATAATTAAAATTAATAATCTTAGAACAAAATTATAACTTATGTGTCCAAATTTTTTGTCTTATATTTTACCAAGATTTGTTGATATATAGAGAATATATTGAAAACTTTCCTTACAAGCACTTCATTTATTCTACCGAAGCTCTATGCCTATGAACACAAGTATTTACACTTAGTTAGGAAGTAGCAATTCGGATCGGGTGAGAAAATCCATAACTCGCTCACGGGTTACCCGTTTTGGAGAGAGTGCAAATTGTGAAGCGAAATTTCGTCCCAACTTTCTTACTTGCTGAAGTATGTTAAACCAATCAAATGATGCCATGCCAAACTTATTCTGTCGTCGTCCTTGTACATTTTTACCTTGATGATCGATCAGTTAACTGATTCTCAAGAATAAATGACAGCCGTCTGATTCTCCCTCTAAGGAAGCCATGAAAATACCTCGAAAGTTCTAACTTTCATGGTACGGCTAGCTGCACAGTGCTTGCGTTAGTTATATATGCATACACTGGCAGGATCTTTTCTGGTAACAAGTTTAGTGAGCTTCTTACACTATAAATTTGAATCTCATAATGGCAAGTTTCCTTGGGTTTCTAATCATTAACATTCTGTAATTAATTAGTGGAAGAAATTAATTATAATAACAGTTAATATAAAACCATGAACTGTCTGTTCGTAAACTGTGAACTGTGTAATGGATAATATATGAAATCGTGAAGGTGCTCTTGAACCCAGGTGCATTGGTTGGTTCTTAATAAACACAAACTACGAAAGAAACAGAGAGTAATGAAAACGTTTTTCTTTTTTGTTTCTTGTCGACAACAATGGTTATCAAGTGTTTTATTATTAATGAATAAATACAATGAAAAATAGAAACTCTGTACAGAGATGCTTTAGTTTTGGTTTGTTGCCACCTTAAACAGTGCAACACACATGCATTCTTTCAGTTTCAACTGTTAATACGTGTAAACACATGCAGGAATGGGAACAAAACCCAGGGAAAATTCCGGGAAGCTGCAATAAGAAGAAAATACACAGATTGTCCTATATAAACTACTGCACATAAACTCACCAAAGGGCTCTCACTTGGTTAATTTCTCTCTTAGTTACTTGTATTTATTTAGTTGTTTAATTTAGAGAAATATTAGCCAGAGAAGTGATAGGTGATTTCGTAAATGGATTCACGGCAGGAAGCGATCTGGAACTTGGAAAATGGTTATGGCGGAGTTAATGGCTCCAGCTGCAAGGAGATTGTTTGGAATGGAAAGACAGCACAAACTGTGTCGTCTTCGATTTTGCGTAACAAATCGGATCCACTGCTTGTGTCGAATGTTCGGTTCAAAATGCTTAGACAATTTCTAACAAATTTACAAGAGGTCCTCCTTGGCACTAAGCTTGCCGTGCTCTTCCCGGCCATTCCTCTTGCTGTTGCTGCAGATGTTTATAACTTCGGAAGAGTAAGTGCATGCATGTTATATATAATAAACCTATTTGATTGCTTTAATTTGAATGAGGATATTCATTAGTTATATAACTTTGCTGCCACGTACGTAGCCTTGGATATTTGCTTTCAGTTTGCTTGGGCTCGCCCCCCTAGCTGAGCGTGTCAGCTTCCTCACCGAGTAAGTGGTTCAGAAATTTTGTCTGGGTACATATTTTCATGATATTATGAACAAACTTATTACAAGAAGTTTTCTGACATGAATTTTATTTCCTTTCCTTGTTATTCTCTTCAAATAAAACAGACAAATTGCATACTACACGGGTCCAACAGGTAATTTGAATATCTCAAACCATTGAAACAAATAATTTCCAGTCTTTAATTGAAATCGGTTTGCATGCAGTTGGAGGGCTTCTGAATGCAACATGCGGAAATGCAACAGAGCTGATAATAGCATTACTTGCTCTATACCAGAACAAAATACACGTTCTTAAGTACTCTCTCTTGGGTTCCGTACTTTCCAACCTCCTTCTTGTTCTTGGGACATCTCTTCTATGCGGAGGCTTGGCGAACCTCCGAAAGGAGCAAAGATATGATAGAGTACGTAACTTTTCAACAATGTGGTGTAATAACGCTCCTTGTCATTGCACTCTCAATGCCTTCTTCCCAATAAATTGCTTATAAGAATACAAGTCTTACCACCTTCCTGTTATTGTAATTTAGTGGGTGACGTATTAATTACCAGATGGTGTTGTTTCTTTACGTGTTTAACAGAAGCAGGCTGATGTGAACTCTCTTCTTCTATTGCTGGGACTGCTATGCCACATGCTGCCGTTGATGTTCAGATATGCTGCTGGGCCAGGCACTTTCGTCGTCAACTCTACCCTTTATATGTCAAGAGCAAGCAGCATTGTTATGCTTATTGCATATATTGCTTACATCTTCTTCCAGTTAAAAACTCACAGGCAGCTCTTCGAATCTCAAGAGGTGAAAAACAATATCTAACACTGTCTAACGTAAGGATAAGGTAATGTTCTTCTTTGTCAGTAACTTGAATTTCTGGAAATGAGCAGGAAGATGAAGAGGAAGAAAAGGCTTTGATCGGCTTTTGGAGTGCGTTTAGCTGGCTGGTTGGCATGACAGCTATAATAGCTGTGCTATCAGAGTATGTTGTGGGCACAATTGAGGTATATGATCATGGTTTTTCTACTCACAATCCTGATTTTGAACAGCAAGTATGCATGATTTTATTTTAAAGTTATTTTAATGTTTAAATTAAACTTGGTTTTGATAGGCTGCATCGGATTCTTGGGGCATCTCTGTCAGCTTCATCAGCATAATATTGCTACCAATTGTGGGGAATGCTGCAGAACATGCAGGATCAATCATATTTGCTCTCAAGAACAAGCTGGTAATCCCATTTCAACTAATTTTACCGATCACTCTGATTTACCTTTCTGTAATTTAATTCAAAACAACTCTCGAAATTTCGGGGTATCTGATCTATGCAGGACATCTCTTTGGGGGTGGCTTTGGGATCTGCTACTCAAATTTCCATGTTTGTAGTAAGGCTGAAGATATCCATTATCCAAGACCACTATTCTATTTTTCCTCCAATTTTATAAAATTCTAATCGTCCATTAATAATGTTCAGGTTCCTTTATGTGTGATCAATGCCTGGATAATTGGGGTCTATATGGATCTTGATTTCGGTCTTCTTGAAACTGGTTGTCTTGCCTTAACAATACTTGCCGTAGCCTTCACCTTACAGGTTTCTCCATTCCTTCTATGTTCCTTTCTATACTAATCCCATCAGATTTGTAATGTGCATGTTATCTTTAAAACTCTGTTAATTTTCAGGATGGAACTTCACATTACATGAAAGGAGTAGTTCTCTTCCTATGCTACATTGCCATTGCTGCATGCTTTTTCGTTCACAAAATTCCAGAGAGTAAGAAACCACTTACCATCCCAATCTGAAAACAAACCTCTTCAATACTAATGTCTATCCGAAAATTTGATGTGTATTAGATGGAAGCACTGTCAACCTGGAAGCTAAGCCATCCTCCGGAGTCTCGACGGCTTAGCCCCTTGGTTTCATGCCCGAATCTCGTACTGCAAATTGGTTAATTTAAATCATCTCCTTCATTGAAGCTTTCAGTTCCATTTCGGTAATCGAGGATCCATCGACAAATTGAGAGGAAATTCAGATGGGTAGGTTTGAAATTGAATGAGGTTGTTAATAACTTCCGAGAAGAACAGGACTTCTCAGAAATATGTCTGTATATAACTCTCTTGTCTCGTGCCTTTGTAATAATCGTTCTCCTTCTGTTTCTAAAATTTGGTTCAAAGAAACGCTGCTGAAACAGAGCAAAAATTCCACATTTCTTCTGGTTGATGTAATAATCAGTGAATAAAAAATAACTCGGGGCAAGAAAGTTTGTTTTACCCTGCAATAAAAATCCAACTTTATCTGTAAAGATTTTTACTTGTGGCAATTGCCAATTTTGCCAGCAAAAGGTGGCAGCCATGACCAACTGAGCAGGACGATAGACATGTGGGCTGGGTTACATAGCAAACTGGATTGGGCCTTCTTTGATTCCTGCACAATTACCTTTTATATCATTAATTTTTAAAAATTTAATAACATATTAATATTAAAAATAATAAAAATTTAAATTTTATTTTAATTATTTTTTTATTTTTAATAAATTAAAATTAATCAATAATACAAAATATTAAAAGAGGATTTCAATCTATTTTTGTTAATACATTCCTTTAAGTTAAGAACTTAAATCTCCTTTTAATATTTTTTTATCTTTTATTTTTAAATAAATATTGGTAACATAACATAAATAATAAATAATAATTTAAATTATATTTCTATAAAATTTATTAATTAATTTTATATTTATAATATAAATTAAAAAATTAATATATAATTTAAATAATTTATTATTAATTATATTATATGTTAATATTTAATTAATTTAAAATTGTAAAAGATAAGGTGAGTTTGTCAATCTATAAATGTGGTTGCAATCCCCAAGATGTATAAAGAATTATATAAGATCATTAATTTCAATGGTNGTGGTTGCAATCCCCAAGATGTATAAAGAATTATATAAGATCATTAATTTCAATGGTTGCCAACACATCACATTAACAAACTTACATCATGATTCATGCCTTGTTGATAGCTGTTATCTAAAATATGTGTACATGGTTAAACAATTCAATCACCATTTAATTCTTCATATGAAATCAAACAGCAAAGATAAAAGGAGTCTGGTTCATTACATTCATTTCCCAGAGGCAACAACTTGATAATGAGATTACATTACCCATCCACCATTTCAGCCTTGCTGTAGGCTGTATTTGAAACATCACCCATCAGGAACATCAAAAACACCCCTAAGTGCACAGTTCTCTTCAAACCCTCAACAAACAAAACAAATTCGGTTGTATGCGCATGCATATATATACACATATATATAACAAAATTTTTATATAATTATATACACAATCTATATATATAAATATTCTATATTGTATATTGTATAAAATAATTTTAAAAAATTTTTATTTTATTTTTTTAATTTAATAGTATATATTTTTTACAATATAAAATTATTATTATTATTATATAGAGATAAATTTCTTTAAATAATATTTAAAAAAATTATAATTTATTTTAATATAAAATTTATTTTTATTTATAATTAATTTAAATTTAAATTTAAATTTTTTATAATTACTTAAAAATTATTCTTATAAAGAGTATTACTGTAAAAAGTCTTGAGAAATGATCTAACTGATATACAAATTTTTCTTAGTTCAATGGGTAAATGGGTAATTTTTCTTTTTTGCTATGCTTACAGAGTTGTAAATTCCATTCATCGAGAAGAGGCCGCCCAGCAAGTTTGACCACATATGGGCAAACTGAGATATGATTGAGCCACTAAATATTTTAAACGCTGTTACCAGAATGCCAGCACAATAACGGCCAGGGTAAAAATCTGCCACCATGGCAGCCATTTCTATAAGCTTGGATGCTGCAACAGACTGCCAATCACTAACTGCCTTCATTCAAGTTCAATCATAAAGTAGTATTTTAAACATTACAAGGAACCATTTAGAAAATGAATGTTGCTTCTTTTGGTTACAAGAAGCAGTATTTTATAATCCAATTATTCCCTTAATGCCCAATCTTGATTAAATCCAAGAAATTCTCCCTTAAAAGAAGGGGTCTAACCATTGACTTGAATTAGGTATTGCTGGACTCTTCTAAAGGCTGTTGGAGGATCACATTCAATTAATGCAAGATAGTGTGTTCATGTCTTGTAGGTTCCCTATATGTATATGTACGGTTCAAAATTCATACAAAGCCAAAACACCCCAGTTTTTACCCATGGCAGCCAAAGACTTCAATGGAGTCACAGAAGCTGCAGCTAAGAATGTTGCAGTGATTTTTGGGGTTACCGGGCTTGTTGGAAAGGAGCTGGCCCGAAGGCTGATTTCAACATCTAAATGGAAGGTTTACGGGATAGCTCGCAGGCCTGAGATCACACCAATCCAAAGTTTTAACTACCATTTCATGTCCTGTGACCTGCTAAGTCCACTGGAAACACAAAAAAAGCTCACTTTGTTAGAAGATGTGACCCATATATTCTGGGTCACTTGGGGAAGCCAATTCGCGTATGATATGCGCAAGTGTTGCGAGCAGAACAAGTCCATGATGTCCAATGCCTTGAATGCTGTCCTCCCGAGAGCAAAGGCATTAAAGCATGTTTCGCTTCAGACAGGAATGAAGCATTATGTGTCGTTAGAAGGCCCATTCGATGAAAAAATAGTTCGATTCTATGATGAACAATGCCCAAGAGTGAGCAGAACCATCAATTTTTACTATGTTTTAGAGGACTTGCTCAAGGAAAGATTGGCTGGTAAGGTGGCTTGGTCTGTGCATAGGCCTGGTTTGTTGATGGGTAGTTCTGATAGAACTTTGTATAATTTCATGGGTAGTTTATGCGTCTATGCAGCAATCTGTAAACATTTAAATCTTCCTTTAGTGTTTGGAGGGACAAGACAGTGTTGGGAAGAGTTCTGCATTGATGGTTCAGATTCTCGGCTAGTTGCAGAACAGCACATTTGGGCAGCGACAACTGAAGAAATATATTCCACCGATGGCCAAGCTTTCAATGCAATCAATGGCCCGAGATTTACGTGGAAGGAGATCTGGCCAAGTCTTGGAAAGAAGCTCGGCGTAAAAGTGCCTCAGAACATGTTTTCGCAGGACTTTTGGTACGCAGAAGCCATGAAAGACAAGAAACAAGAATGGAAAGAGATTGTAGCCAAGAAAGGACTGGTTCAAACAGAGATGGAAGATTTGGCTAATTGGGAATTCATGGATATCTTGTTTCGTTGTCCAGTAAAAATGTTGGGAAGCCGAGACAAAGCTGATCGGCTTGGGTTTAGAAGGAGGTATAAGACATTGGATTCAATCTTGTACTGGATTGATCACATGAAAGATGAAAAGTTAATTCCTTAGACCCGGGTTTGACTTCATCTGGATTGAACAAAATGGAAGAAAAGATGGTGAACCACACACAAGTTGTCACCCATAGAATATAAAAATTATTCAGATGTTCTCCTTCAGGACCTCTGCATGTGCAGCTGCAGCAGCTACTTGACTAATCTTTTTCTTTTCTTTTTTTTTTTTTTGAAAAATAAAAAAGATCATGCAGATGTGATCTGCTAATTAAGTATATGTAAATGTCTTGTTTTCCACTAAACGTACCCCAATTTGGTCATGCATGATGCTACAAGGTCTGCCATTTTGCGATTTGGGTTCCGAGAAATGATCTCCAACAGCAAGAATTCAAGGTACAGCTAGTGGCAAGGAGATCTGCGAGAGATTCTGTATTTTCAAGAAAATCTACCAAAAGAAATAAAATAAAGAGATGGCATAGGGGATATGAAATTGTTAAAACAGAAAATGAAAAGATTGAAGGTAATTTCAGGATTCATTTGGGTTAATTCAGAAATTACATAGTTTCTGTCTAACAAGCATGCAAGGTGTTTTTGACCTGTGATGACTTGATCCGAAAATCATTTTGTCAAGAAATTTAGTACAAAATTTTTACAATTAATAAAATAAAATAAGCATCTTCAAAGTTCTTAAAGGGTCACAAATTTACAATTAATAATGTGATAACGCCAGTGAACATCTCACTGGACACGTACAAACATTTGCTCCACTTGGTTTATTCTTGTACTGCACTGGAAAAATAACCAAGAAACTGTTGTAACCAAATTTCTTCTATTATGTATTTTGATCAGAGAATCAAATTTAACTAGTGAAAATAATATCTGAATGCGGAAGAGTTTCTGACACTTGCAAAATTTGATCTATGCCTGAAACTTTGATGATCATATTGGTGTTCTGAAAGAAGCTTCCAACTTATTTTTTTCACATCTCTATCAACACCTAAGATTATCTGAAGGACTATCTGCTCAATTGTATATGGGATTAGCATTCATCTTCTCTGGAAGTTGAGGAATTTTATAGAGAAAGCAAAGATGGCAAAGAAGAAAGAACAAAAGGCAATTAGTACTACTGCTGAAACTCCAACCATCCCAGGGCCATAGCCAAGACTTTTATCCAGATACTCTTTCACTGTGCCCTGAAACGTGGGTTCCAGAATCATGGTTTCCACATCACCAAGCTGAGAAGTGATGATGCCCCGGAGAGTCCATGCAACTGGAGAGATGTAGTAGAACCAAATCCACCATCCCGGAATATCCTAATATTGCACAAATAAACAAACTGTAAGGTTGATTTAAATGTAACAGAGAAGAAGTTTATGAAAAAGCGGTTACAAACCAATCTACGTAAAGTTTTGCAGCATATTTGTTCATTGAATAAGACAGGTTCCATTAAACTTAATCGTTCTCTTGCTGTTGTCACCAACAAATTCAGAAGAAATTTATCTTTTCTTTATTAATCCAAATAACAGAGAGAATGTGTTCCCTTATTATTTCCTAGAGCATCTGTTCTTTTTATTATGTCAAATGGTAAATGCCCAAATTTTCTGCTCAACAAAGTGAAGGACAAATGGAGCTTATCTTAAAAGAGATTTCCTTTTGATTCCAACATACAAATTCAACTAAATATGGTCAGTCAGAATATGATCTTAAACTGAGAAAGAAGCAAAGTCTCTTGAATTGATCTATTAAACATTTGACACTGATGCTATTAAGCAACTTTGATTAGAATTGAAGAATCTATTGTATTATAGTTATCATTCATCAATCCTAATAGAAACTCGAATATGACAGTAGAATTATTAAATATCTGGATATAAAGTCTAAAGCATTATTTAATTCATTTGCTTGAGGTCAAATATAACACTTACCGGCTTTGGAATAAGAAAACCTGACAGGAGATTCCATAAAGAGTAAAATGCCGAAGAAATGACAGCTGCCAAGTGTGGGCTAGGAGTGAGACCAACAGCCATCATTCCATAGAAGGTAAAGTAGGTGAAGGTGAGAAACAGGAAGACAATATAGAGGAAAAACTTTCCTGCGATATGGAAGAAACATGGGTTACATGAATGTATTGCAAATAATTACGTCAACATAAATAACCAAGTTTTCAATCCTTTCTTTCATTTTGATATAACAAATCTTTCCTTCTCCCCTCCCAGCATTTTCCATTTTCCATTTTCAAATTGAAAGCCAGTTCACTACCACAATGATTGCGTGCAGAGTACGTGGGCATATCAAATAAATAGTGCACGTTATGTTTTGATTCCATCTAGCCTTAATAACCATGAACTATGCAATGAAGACAAATAGAATTAAATTCATAAAAATAAATAAATATATGGTGCATAAGAATGAATGTGAAATCTTACTCGCTGTCCTTTCAAAATTAACCATGAAATATGTGATGACCCCAAATATAATAGTTTGTGCGGCAATGTATGGAATCTCCACAAGACCCTGTTGAAGAGGCAATTCAGATATTGGTCTTTTACTTGTTCTTTAAACAAGGCCATAATGCGCCATATATACTTCAGTAGCATGACAATTTTACCTGGGCCGCCGCGTAAGAAAGAGGAGAAAACATTCCTGCTGCTTTCTCTCTATAGAAGACTGTCCTCTCAATTGAAACGATGGGCTGTACAGAGGAAGCATTGTTGACCCCAAGGAACAAGCATGCAGAGTACAGGGCTCCCATTACGATAAGTAAACCTTGAGTTGAGTTCCTGAACAGTTTATTACACTGAAAACTTACTACCTCAACCTCAAAATTACAACAAAAAGAAGGAAAAAGGAGAACAAACCATTCAAAAAATGAAAAGCAAAATAAGAATACCCAGCTTCAAAAGCTCTCAAAGAAAATTATTACAGACAACGTGACTTTGAAATTTTATTTCAGAACTAAGTGAAAACTCTATGAAGCCATAAGCAATTAATCCACAAGTACAAAGTTTAAGTCTGTCAAAGACTACTATAGTAGACAGTTGCTAAGCGGCTGAAACATACCAGGCATTTTTCACCTTAAAGCCTAGAACACAATTCAGACTTTCCATCTAACTTTAACCATTTTTCAATCAAGAAAAAAGATTTAAATAATTTTTGTTTCATTTTTCAATCAAACAAATAGGAGAAGGAAAGCTAGCCAGAAAACATAATCCCAAGCCAACTGGAAACAGAGAACCATAGACAATAATATTTTTAAAAAAATTTTCCACTTTATGAAAGAATGAAACTTACGTCCGTGAACCAACATCCCAGAATATAGAGCCAAATATCAATGCAGCCAGCGCAGTAAAACCTAATCTCACGGCATTATATTGTGGACTTCTCCAATATACCAGATTTTGCTTCCAGAGGCAAATCAAAAATTGAGAAAGCTGATCTTGTGAATATGTTGAAGCAAACTTCAATGGTACTGAGCCAGGGGGTGGAATACTAAAATTTTTAATCGAAGACTCCACTTCCCTATTGTAATTATGTGCACAATTAAACAAATTATACAGATCAATCAGTAGAAAAGACAAATATTTGATGAAAGTGCATATTGATTAGTAATAATGATATGATATATCAATTAGATCACCTGTACTGATTGGAGTTTTCATATATCTCTGCAAAGTCTATCCCGAGTCTTTCTTCAACGGAAGCTGTAGTAACCTCAAGCATCCAAGTTGCTGGATTATAACCACTAGGAATTGGAGGAATTCCACTAAGCCCCTACAGAAGGAAAAAGAATACATGACTAAGTTCTCACAATACAGTCAAATCATAATCCCTATCATCTATATGTTAAGGCTTCAAATGCCCGAAGTGTGGAGCAGTGAGCAGAGCTAGAGCTTTGCAGACATGAAGGGATATATTCACATAAACTTTCTGATGCCAGCCATCGCCATCAAAAATAAAATTTTGTGGTGAAAAAAGTGTTGCCTAACTGCTGCATCATACTGTTTACTAATTGCTCTCAAGCTTCTTATTTTTGGAAATGAATTATCATAACTCATTTGCAGATGGCATAGATTAGTCTGGCACCATAATTTCATGTGCATCTCAGGCCAATGCTTATAAGGCCCTCAATGAATTAAGGGGAAAACAAAAGTTCCAAATTATATATATTTACTAATGAGGGGATTGCAAATCTCAAAATTGGGTATCTTATTGCCTTGACATTAGTCTTGTGAATTCATAATAATAAAAAAAATGCTGAGATTGATTGAAACTGCAGAGTGAGAAAACAAATTTGTCTAGTGACTATTCAACAAGTAAAACAGTATTAGTTTCATGTATTCATTGTGACTTAAGTAAAATAAGTATATAAATCAAGAATTATAAATGACATCAGAAGGAAATGAATGTCACCTGGAAATAGTCTATCATAGTTTGTGAGTGGACACCTAGCTTCCCTCCATATATTACCCGCCCCCCTCGTTTCATAAGAACTAGCTGTGTATTGCAACCCAAAGATTAATTGCCAGAAAAGAAACTGAGTAACACCCAAAGTCATAAGCTGACCAACCTCATCAAATGCTTCAAATATATCAATGCTTGGTTGATGTATGGTGCAAACCACTGTTCGTCCTGTATCAACAGTATTACGAACAGTTCGCATTACAATGGCTGCTGCTCGTGCATCAAGTCCGGACGTAGGTTCATCCATAAAAATGATTGAAGGATTTGCAACAAGCTCCACTGCTATCGTTAAGCGTTTTCTTTGCTCAGTCGATAAACCAGAACTACCTGGCAAACCAACCAAGGCATGCCTTAAACTATCAAGCTCAACCAATCTCATAACTTCTTCAACAAAGTCCTGCAATAAATTGTAGCAAAATGATATCAAAATACAATGACAACCACTCAACCAGCAGACCTAGAATGTCCCTAGTGCCAAGTAGCTCACATGTCTTTGATCTTTGCTGACTTCCTTTTGCAGACGAAGACTAGAAGAGAACCAAAGAGACTCTTCTACTGTCACCTGAGGAGAATGTATATCATTTTGTTCAACATATCCTGAAATTCTGGCAAAGGTGCGTTGCTCCTTTGGATAACCTGATATCTTAATGTCCCCTTCTATGTAACCCCCAGTTTTCCTACCAGCGAGAACATCCATTAAAGTAGTTTTGCCTGCTCCACTTGACCCAACTAAAGCAGTAAGGACACCTGGTGAGAATACTCCGCTCACATTGGACAAGAGTTGCAACTTCTTTTCTGGTACCCCTTGTGAACGCATTGCCTAAGAATCACCCACACCCCACCCAAAAGTGAGTCTTACATTGATCAAGATATATATTAGGCAAGGGAAACAAAAATGCTAAACAAACAGACCTTGGGCATATCAACGTAGTAATTGACATTATGAAAAGTCATGGTCAACGGTTGAAATGGCAGAATCATTCCCTTCTTTTTGCCACCCTCCTGAGCAGAAGTTTTATTTAATTCAAACTCCTGACTTGCCACTGAATAATCAGATGATAATTAAACGTTTAGAAACTTAGAAACCGACTTTCTTGAATATTGGTGAGATAAAATTATAGCCACAAATGCATCAACAGATAAATAATTCCTAAGAAAAAAGATTAAAGATTACTGCCCACCCTCTCCGGCAGAATTTTCTTCTTTGTCATCATTTCTTATCACTGCCTGTGATCTTCCAAGAGCTGCAAGGAATAAAAATAGAAAGTAGCAAGTCCATAAGTAATTAATCGACAAACATTCAGAACTTAAACATTAGATAAAACGTGAAACCATGGAGCCAAAACTTCCTGTCTGACTTACGATCAAGGTAGGCCAGGGCCAGAGTCACGACATTGTTGAAAAGCAATGCGTAAAGTAACAAAGCACCAACTCCAATCCAGTACCAGTGATCATCAGTCGGTAAACTATGTGACTGAAGAACACTATAACCTATTGTGTTGTTTCCTATATCAGATTTCTGCAAGATGTTACAATTAATATTTGTTCTGCATATAAGCAACAAAAAGCTGACAGAAGTGTGTTTATTAGAGAAGCACCTTCATCCACCTCGGGGCACTAAATTCATTGACAGAAATTGCACGCTGCCCATAGGATAGTGGTGACACCCAAAAACCCCAAACCCACCATGGTTTAATCGCCTCTGAAATAAAAAACAACAAATTATTAATTGACCTGAATTAGTATCAGGATATGGAAGTTAAAAAACCTACCCTTTGGAAGGATAAATCCGCCCAACAAGAATACAACTAACAGAGAAGCTGCTCCAAACGTATTGGCAATGACCATATCTCGTGCAATAGAGGCCATCATTCGGAAGAGGCCCAATGCCATTTGATGTACGGAGAAGAGCAAGAACATGAAACGGAAAAATCTGGCGAAACAAAGAGACCCTCTAAGAACAAAGAAACTGCAGAAGGCAAAAACATCTGTGCAAGGAAATACCTCCCAGCAGAAGGGGCAAAACCAACAGTGTAGTATACAACGCAAGACCATACAACAGCTTCAATAATGGAGTAAGGCACACGAAGCAACCAACTGGCAATGGACCACGCCCATGCAGGATGAAAGTAATTATCTCGTTGCTTGTAAAAGACTGGGAGTCGAGATATCATAATAGTAAGCTCAGAAAGTCCATTAAACATCATATGCACCAGTCCGAAAAACAGACAAGAGAGATAGAGGTTGCCATTTTTCTCATCCGTGGGATGTACTCTTGTTCGTAAGAAGATTGTGCAAGTGACAATTCCCACAAATGCAACCTTCAAACATATGGAAAAGAGATATGAGAATGGAAAATCATGAGAGAAGCACTTTCAAAACAAAAATTTATAATAACGATATACAGGTTATATTTATATTGTAATAAAACACATCAATTTGATAGGAATGTAATATTTGGATGATGCTACAGGTAAATGATCAATTTTATTTTATTTTTTCTTTTGAAAACAATAAAAAGAAAATAGTTACACCATATTATTAAAGAGTATATGTGTAAATTCATTTGAGATCTACCAATCATCATAGAAATAGCTCTGAAATTCAGTTAAAGTTATACCTGGCACGTCCTAAAGATATAAAGAAAACTATGCCTCTTGACCAGCAGAATTTCTCGTGCAAAGCATGTCTTAAAAAGCTCCCATTTTGACACAGCATATTTTGTTTTGGATAAAGCTGAGGGGTGACTTTTAGATTTATCATATGGAACGGCAAGTGATGAGTCAAGAGATCTTCCAAATCTGGAATTTTTAAAAGCTTTTGCTATTTCTGGAACTGGAATAAAAACGTGTGGTTTTGAAGGATCAGCCCAGTACTGAGCTTGATCTTTTTTGGAAGTCACCTGTAAGAAAAAAATAAACCGTTGGGGAAGAAACAAAGAAAACATTAAAACATTACACCGTAAGCATATTTTAATAGAGTACCTCTTGAAGAAAATCTGCAACTCCCTTACGAGGGGGCAGCCGAAATCCTAATGACTCAAAGAACTCCAGCACCTCTGCTCGAGGGCCTTGATAAACCAGATAGCCTTCTGATAATAGCACTAGATCATCAAACAGATCAAATGTCTCAGGAGGAGGCTGAAGAAGAGCCATTAGTACGGTAGCATCCATTTGATGAACAAAATTTCGTACACATTTCACAATTTGAAATGTAGTGGAGCTATCAAGTCCAGTGGAAATTTCATCCATGAATAGGGTTTTTCTTGGCCCAACAATCATTTCTCCTGCATAGCATAATCTTAACTATCAGGATTTGACAAATATAATCCAAAACTGGAACTTCAAACGCAGGTGCAACAGTCAATAATAACTTTATTTTCCAGAAGAATTTTGAGGTGTCAGGGCCATGCAATGTCGTAACACAAACATGATTGACATTCCCTTTAATAGTTTGGATATTTTCATCATCGTTATCATTTGGAGTACGTTACATATTACAGCCAAAAACTGCAAAGAGTTATATAATAGTACAAATTCAATTAATAATAATACTATTATAAAGAATAATTTTCATTAGTTCAAGACTTTGAACCCTTTTTCTTTGCGCGCATGAAAGGAAGGATAGTGTCAGAGAGAGTGACCTGTTGTAACTCTTTTTCTTTGACCACCTGAGACACCTCTGAGCATATCGTTACCAACAATTGTCTCTGAACATAGATCAAGACCAAGCAATTTTAAGACGTAATCTGTTAAAACACTGTGTCTTTTACCGCCTACAGAAGATGCCTGTGCAGTAAAATGCTTAGGTTAATTGAAAGACCGGAGTTAACAGTCACATAGGCACATGAAAAGAAAAAATGAAAATAAATTTTGAAATGACAACCTTCATGAAAGCATCTATCTCTGGACTTGGACGTATGTTCCTTTCTTTCTCTAAATGGTTCAGATCCTTTATAAATGCTAGTAAAGATTGAAAAAAAAATGGATAACATAATTAGTGGGCCAAATTCAAAATGTTTGGAATAGTAAAATCTTCATGACTAACATTTGTTATACCTGAAAATATATTATACCCATATAAATGGATGTAATTATTTGTATATATCATTCATATGAATAACAATCTTAAACCCTCAATTGTATAACTTTTCCTGTAATCAATGTCAAGTTTGCAATATACATGATAGAAAATGCAGCATGATCAAAAGCTAGGATTCTACTAAAGGAATTCAAACGATCATAAATGAACCAACCTGCAAAGCCTTCATTTGCACCTTGGCATCTAGCAGCAAAATCAAAGGTTTCTCGAACAGTGAGCTCAGCAATATGGTTATCTGTTTGGCTAATGTATGCAGAAGATCTCTGAACATGAAATTCATCAAGCTTATGGCCATTGTATGTAATATTACCGCTTTTCTGCAAACAAAAATTAAGTTTTCAGCAAGACGTTGTAATTCATCAACATAAGCCATGCCATGGAGCAGGACCGAAAGTTAAATTTAGAGCAAATGATTGTGTACAAGTAACTTAATTAACACAAAATTTTCCATTCTTCCTACATCTACAAACGACGTTTAACCCTCTAATTTAATAATAGCTTATGGGAATTTGACTCTTATTAGCAAGAGATTCAATAAAAATACTCATTTCACAAGACAACCAGTAAATGCCTTGCATTTTTTTTTTGTTTTTTTGCCTTTTTTATAGCATGGAGAGTAGTTAAATCTTATATTAAAAGCAATTAAGAATGCACCCCAAGATAATGATATAAGATTTGCTTAACAGGCATGTGAGTACATTTGAAACTGAACGTGTTGCAACTTTCAGACACAAAGCATTAAATATTGAATATTAGTAAAAAAAAAAAAAATGAGTGAAATTATCCTAAAAGTTATTGTTTATCAAAACTTTTTTCAAATTTATTTTTAAAATTAAGCAAAAATCAATAACCTAATATATCCTACATATTCAAATTCTAATAATGAGAAAATTAATTAGGTGTTGGTTCACGGTTTACAATAAGGTAAAAGTATGTACAGATAGATGAGATTTGCTTGTGTACAAAATTGCACGAACCACTAACCTTCAAGTTGCGGTCAAGTTTCCCAGCCAGAGCTAAAAGCAAGGTGGATTTTCCAGAACCAGGAGGTCCCAAGAGCAAGGTCATCCTACAGATGCAAAAACACGATATTCACATGCAAATAATGCTGATTTCAAATCGTTACAGTCAACACAACTCGTGAAACTAATAAATTTCTCCAACGAAATACCAAACAGCAAAACGAAATCTGATGTAAACGTACTTGTTTACCAAAGCATTTATCAAAATATTGATTGCATTCTTTTTCTTTTTTCGTTGAAGCTCGATGATACATGAATTTTCTTCTTCTCATATGTATACGATAAAAAGAGCTATTACGTACCTTCCCGGTTTCACAATACCACTAACGTCGTTCAAGATGCTTAAAGAATATCTTTTAGGTTTAAATATTCTCAAACTGGTAAGAATTTTCTGCATTCAATCACAACAGGAAATCATAATCAAACACAATATATATACTTCGTGATTTTCTTTCTATGATTGCTGAATCAAATGATATGAACACAACACATTTAGAAAGTCAAACAAAAAAAAAAAAAATGGCACGGGGAACATATTAACCTCGAATAGATCACGAGTAGCATTAAGCAAAGTGGGTAAAGCTCTGGAGCCAGTCTGAACATTAGCCACAACTTTCAAGTTCTGGTATCTCACCTCCACCTTTGGCACGTCTAATTCAACTCTATAATACCAACCAATATCACAAATACTTAGCGAACCAAGCAAGCAAGCAAACATCATATCAATACGTAACGTAGTTTTCACAACAAATAAATAAATAAATAAAATCATTTTATACGTCATGACTACCTATCAAGACGTTCTTTGATAGCAGAGAGAAGTTTGAAGTTATCCTGATCGTTAGTAGCTAAGGCCTTTCTAACGACGAGTTCGCGACGAGATCGACTCAATTTCCTCACGTCAATCGTCTCGGTCCTCGCATCTCCATCTCTACCAGCGAACTCCGACGCCGTTCTCCTCAACAAGGCGAAGTTTCCCTGCTTCTGCGAGGGCAATCTTGCGATGGCCTCCCACATCAGCTCATCTTCGTCCTCCTCAACCGACTCGGCATTCGTCGGCCGCGCAAACGACTCTCTCCTCGATCCTTCCACGTCAACCTCGAAATATTCGCTTCCGTTTGTGGCCGCCATGATAGCCTCTCTCTCTCTCTTGAAAAACTGTTTGTGACGATTCAAGTAATTGGAGTTTGTTAGCTTTCTACGTCTATCGTTCCCTCTCCAAAAGTGCCCGTTTGATGTGAAAACGGTGCGCAGTGTTTATATAGAGGGAAAGAGGTCGTTAAAAGTGCAAAGAGTTTGCCCCGGGAATTTTGAATAGACGAAAAATCAGGATTGGCCTCCAAAAGTTCGCTTGAGCTGGCAAATGGGAAAACTGAAATTACAAAATTACCCTCCGAGTCAGTGTTTCGAGTTGACACGGGGTAAATTTTGAATTGGTTGAAAAGACAGGACTAACCTCGGTGGCAGTCATTGTCCTCTTCTTTCGACGACGTCGGGAAATAATTGCAGCTTATCAATTGACACGTGTAATTTAAATGAGAGAAGTTTTACTAGAAGAGTTCGATTTGCGAAATGGGTTGTATCGATTTGGCAGTTATGAGTATTCATTATGGCATGCATTATGAAATAGGAAATTTGTTTTACAAGAAGTGTAAAATTTGGATTAAAACTCTGTTTTACATTTGTACCCTTAACAAGCACATGCATGCGCACTGTTGATAATGCTTGTCGTTGCGCATTGGATGACGCGACGCCATCTGATTACGCA
>CP135552.1:8331129-8363797 GCA_032402905.1 Khaya senegalensis | reverse complement strand
AGAACAGGCCAAGGTGGCTGGCTACCAGTAGAGGGTTCGCATAAAGGAACTGACTGAAACAAGAACTAAATATTTGTGCAAAGGCAATTGATAATAAATGGCTCGAGTTTTATCTCAGCGTTTGCCCTTGCGACCATATGGAGTTAACCTAGTCTCGAACTTCTTGTGCTTAACATTCTTGCCTTTTAACTTGAATGTGTCATCATCAGAATCTTCGCTTTCACCACCAAGCTTCCGGTTTTGCTTTTTCTCAGCTCTTCCACAAACAATAATCTTCCTTTCATCCTTCTGTTCTGCCAGTTCCAACTTCTCCTTTGGTCTCCAAATGAAAATAGACCTAAAAAGAATAAACTTAATTAGATTCAGAAAGCAATGGCAACACAACTGCCATTAGATGGAACTTCACTTCATCAGATCAGGTGAAAATTGAACTCTCCAAAGTTCTTGAGCTCAAGTTCTCAAACCAACTCCAACATAAACTATCCCCAACACATCAGAATTGAGTTGATTATCATCAGTATATAAAGCTTCTCATCCCTCATCACAAGCGGCCAATTTCATGTTGTTTTGATTTAACTAGAGCTCGGCAAATTTTTTTATAACAGGGTTACTCCACTAAAGAAAGACAATAACTTAAGTAGCTAAAGCCTGCTCAACAGCAATAATTATGCAATAAAATTGGTTTAACATCTTATTTCTCAAAACATTAATTCTCACAAGTTATAACTGACAACAAAACAAAAGGAAAAGAAAAAATGGAAATATATGAGGGATGCAGAATCCAACCTTGAACTACCAGATGCCAAAACATCATCCCTTGGATGCAGCTTGTTTACAGGACTGATGGTTGTGATATTTGGATCCATAACCTCAGCAACTAATTGCCCTGTGCTGACATCCAAGAAATCAATAGGATGCAGGGCAGCTCCATTATAATTTTCACTTATATAACGACCAATAACTGCTAGAGACTCTGACGGATCCTGCACCGTAGACATTAAACTTCCTAAGATACAAGGAATTTAAGCACTTTAAAAGTAAGCATTTTCAAGTTCATAGTATCACCCTTGGATCCCATTCAGCTCGAAAAGGGGTCAGATGGCGATTGAAATCATGACTGTGTACGATTTCTCTGCTTGGATGCTCCAAATTACCAAAGATAGAATCCCATATACGAAGTCGGTTGTCCTGCGAAGTGGTAAGAATTTTGCTGCCGGACAATGGAGAGAAATATGCAGAGTTGACAACACGTCTATGAGCAAGGTTGTAAAGTGAAGATCCAGCTTCCAATCGCCGCATGTCCCATATACGAGCCTAGAGTCAGAAAAGCATATAAATTTCAGAACTAGCATGATCAGAATAACACGTGTAGCGAACTCATTTTCAAACTTATATCAACATGCAATATCCTAGAAACAAAGATCATAATATTGCAGAGGAAAAAATGATCAGATAGCAGCCAAAGAATATAGCCAATATATGTCTGGTGTTTTGAGAAGAACAAAATCATTAAACTCTCAGAAAAATCTATAAACACAAACTTGAAATGATGAAATTTGAAAACTTACAAAGTGATCATTTCCACAACTCAGGAGAAGCCCTGGTTGAATAGGATTGCAGTGCAGTCCAACAACTTTGCTACCTTTCTTGTGGATCAAAATTGCCTCCTCACATTTGCTATTGGATCGTACATCCACCCTAACATAAAAAAATATAGAATCAACTTTTACTTCCATTGTTTCCACTCCAAATTATCCAATTAACTTACTTTAGTTAAAAATGATAACCAAATATGTGTGGCAGCATGTAGCAGAGATTCAGTATCTCAAAGGTCTTAACACAGAAAAGCAATTTGCTGTATAGGGCCCAAGCAGACATTCACTAAAGAAGATGGTGGAAAATTCTAACTTTCCACCTCTGCAACGGAAACCGCAAGAACTAGACAATCAAAACTGTCATAATTGATGGTTTTGACAATTGGCATTGCAAACTGCTTGGCTACATTATAGTTAACCATTGGTGGGCATGATCTATGAGCCTAATTTTACATCATTACTTATCCTGTAGACAGCCCATCAATAAAATGAGAACAATCTTCTGATCAGAAATCTGTCATCGACCATACACCACTTACGGTATGCTATCAACAAAATTTACATATTCCCAAACATTTCACAAGACACTGTTGGTGTTGAATTTGTCTACAAACAGTACGAAAAGAACAATTTGTTGAGCAAATAATTAGCTGTCACGCTATAGTGTTACTGAGAGGGTAAGCCTTCCATTAGCAGTTCAGCATCTCTTTTCATCCTAATCACAAGTCAATAAATTGTAATAATAGCAAGTAAGAAAATAACTTACAGGTAGAGAAAACCAAAATTATCAGCAACAAGCACGACCCCTTTCTCCGAATTAATGTCCATTCCATAAAGCATCCTCCAATTGCTTGGGCCCTACAACCAAACAAAATACCAGCCACATAAAACTCAAGTGAGTTAACAAAATAGCAAAGTCAGTTCATAGCTTGAGCATGAAATAATATTTTTCCATTTTTCCTTCCTTATCCTGCATTCCTGTGATGTGGGTACTTGTTGTTCAAAAGATAAGGCCTTTTTAGGAGGTACAACAAGTTTTGGGATCAAATCTCACACCAAGAAATGGGTTTGCTGTCACAATAAAAAAAAAAGATCCTGCATTCCCTTCTCAATAGACAACCAGAGATTAAAAAAAAAATGGAAAAAAACTTAAATTGCCACAGCTGGCACTGTGCTTTCCCATGGAGCAAAAGCACAATTGCAGAGAACATGCACATTAAAAGTAAATAAAGAAATGAGCCCAATTGTTGAATATAGCATTCTGTGACACTACAAGATTTAGAAACATAAAAAGATGAGTACTTAAGAGCTGTAAGATTACCTACAACCCATGCTTTATGAACTTGAAGTAAAGCAAGAAAGAACATTACCTGCCATCCATTAGGATTAAGGTTCATCAAAGATAATGAAATTCCCGTCTCCAAGTCAGTGCAACTGATGGTTCCATCTGAGGATGCGGCATAAACTGTACCGTCATTTGAAGGGTTAAACCTGTAAAAGTTCAGATACTTGTTGCACTTCTGATCTATAAAAGCACAACAGAGAAAAGTATGAAAGCTAAGGCTTCATAAAGAAATGGCTCACCTCATGTTGTTGACTATACAGGAGTGTATGTTTCCATAAACCATCTTTTCAGATACTTTGCAAAAATCCCACACTCCAACTTGTCCTTTCTTTCAAAATGAACCAGAAAAACAGGGGACATGCCAATAGTCATGATATAAAGAAATCTTTAAATTAAAGAAACTTTTTAACAAATAATAGCACATTATAAGGGCATGACTTACCTTATCTCCAGATAAGAGGATGTTATTTTTTGTTGGATGGAACTCTAAACATGTCACGCGTCTACTGTGGTACCGGATAACTGCACAGCTCACTTGATCTGGGATCACATGTGCGGGCTTTATCTATTGAACAAAGAACAAAAAAATGCAACAAATTCATTATGAATAAAATTGCATGAAACCCCAGGAAATCTCACTATATTGTCACAGCCAAGTGTAAACTGAGAACAAAATGACTCAGCATCAAGCACGTACTGAATTCTATAGGCAGCCCAAATGCTAAGGAAACTTGAGTCAAGCATTCACACCATAACTAGGAGCATAAATTTGATAACCAAATTGCTCCTCTGGAGTTTGACACATAACAAGCATTTGTGTGCACCAGTATGATGCAAAGATTAAAAAAAAAAAAAAAAACCAACAATAAAAAGTGACAATTTAATTAATGAAGGAAAAAAGAAACTTACAAGAGGCATGCTTGATCTGAGCTGGCGCTCAAAGACATATTCCAACTGGTTGCGGGTATTTCTATGGGGTGCTGGAATAACCCCATGCTCCGTAGTAACTCTATGTGGGCAAGTCATTGTAGTGTGGCCTTCATTTTTCAAAACCCAAATACAAAAGAACATGCCCAGCATCATAATAACATCATATTTTTAGAGTATCTAACCAGACTGGAATTTCATACCATGGAAAGTATACCAAAAAATTACAACAAAAATAAGCCAGTAATACAAAGTAAACACATACTAACGACCTAAAAGATTTAAAAAGAAGGTCAATCACTATTACTATAACAACAAAATTTAGCCGTGGGTTGAAGCAAGAGCAATGCTTACAAAACACAGTACACTTAATGTCAAACAATGATGTAAAAAAATCAATAATAACTGAACATTAAAGTAAATAGCTTTCCAAGCTGAAGAAAATTAAATCCTTCTTAAAAAAAGAAGAAAAGTGATCATTGTACCTGGCATTTTGCAGAGGAAACAAGGTTTCATTGGACAATCAATGTATGTTGCCCCCTTAAATCCTGCTTCATGACCCGCCTTTTTACAAACCTAAAACGCCAACCAAACGTACAACTAAAATAGAAACAGTAAACAAGTCTCAATTTTTTCAAGGTAAAGAAAAAAGGGGGCTTACTTTGCAAACTTTCTTGAGACTAATAGTGATAGGCGCTTTTCCTTTCTTCTTTGCGTCCAAATTCTCTTCAATTTTCTCTTCATTTCCATTTTCTGCAACTTCTTCTTCTTCTTCATCTTCTTCTTGAGGTTCTGATTCTGATAGTGGTCCCTCCTCTTGGTCTTCATCGTCTTCTGAAGAGCTCTGCTCACTGTCCGTATCTCTCTCGATCACCACTTTCGGAAACGCCACTCTTCTAGTTTGCGGGGCCATTTTTGTCAACTTACACACAAACAAACGAAAACAAACACGAAGACAACTTGAATCGAATCGCAATCGAGAACCAGACAGATTCTGAAAGTACGAAGAGGAAATAGAATGGACTATATGAGGTATCAAAAGCCAACTCTTCGCCTCACCCCACGTGCGCACATTAAAATCACTCAATTGCCCCTTAACTGTATGATATTCGCCCCATGTTGCTGTGGCTAGTTTCGGCATTCGGACTTCTTGAATGGCGGGAATTACGTGGCGCATTATGGACCTTTGAAATGTAAATTGATGATAACCATGATTATCTAATGTCAAATCAGAGTGATATGTGAAAACGACCACGTTTAATATCCTCTCTCTCCTGTGGATGTCGCCAACGGCTGACCATTCCATTGCTCATCCACTAAAATCTCGAGGCTCAGAACGCTTCCGTTTTACTGTAAGCAACGTTTCAAAAGCCCTTTGTGGCGGGATGTAACATTTAGAACAACCCAGTAACTCGTAACCAAGAAGAAGAACGCGAAGTTCAAGTTAACCAAAAGGAAAAATCTTAGCTTGAGAAGGATAATGCTATCCCTGCCCATAACTTCACCAATCCCAAACATTGTCCTTGCTCCCAAACTCGAGCCTTCGCGCTCCCAAACATGAATAGTCCCTTCATTTTCTCCTCGCAAGCTTCAAGTTCGAGCAAGCTCCGCGGAAGCTGCTCTCAAGGAAGACGAGAAACGTTCAAATGACAGTATTTCACTTATGGAGATTTGTCGGAGGATTTGCCCTCGGGGCTCGAAAGAGAAGCGATGCCCAGACACGTGGCGGTGATAATGGTCGGGAACGTGAGGTGGGCTCGCCAGCGAGGGTTGCCATCATCGGCAGGAAACGAGG
This sequence comes from Khaya senegalensis, assembly GCA_032402905.1. Classification (NCBI taxonomy): domain Eukaryota; kingdom Viridiplantae; phylum Streptophyta; class Magnoliopsida; order Sapindales; family Meliaceae; genus Khaya; species Khaya senegalensis. The sequence goes on along the minus strand of CP135552.1, from coordinate 8,358,135 downwards.
CTGGTGTACGGTCATTAAGACAGCTAGTGGAGCTTTGTTGTAGATGGGGAATTAAAGTTTTAACCGTTTTTGCTTTCTCCTATGATAACTGGATTCGGCCTCAGGTCAGTTGACGCTTGGATTGTTTTTGTTTTATGAAATTTGTTGCTTCAGAAAACAACCATTTCACCTTTGGCTACAGGAAGGGCTCACTGACTTAATTAATCACCTGGTTGGTTGAAGTGCAGGTGGAGGTCGGTTTCTTGATGAAACTGTTTGAGAGATCAATGCATTAGAGTGGAGGGTTTCATAAGGTAGTTATAGACTCCCCTTATGTGATTTTAGTATACAGTGCATAATTGGTTTGTTTTGATTTTTAATTACCATGTTTCCTTATGTTTCTATATTACTGGAAGATTTGTAAGAATAAACAGTATGCTGCTTTTAAATAAGCCCTTACTTTAAGCTTTAAGTTTTAGGTTAAGGGACAAATTCAAATAGTATCATAGCTAATTTGACCTTTTTGGTCTAGTAACATAAAAAATTATTTGAGTCCACACTTTCAAATTTAAGCATTTAGGTGAAGTGACAAAGTTTTAAGTTGGTTTTGATTTTTAGTTGCCGCAATAAGGAGCCCGTTCTTAAATTTCATTCCTCCATATGTGCATCTCTCCATGGTAGCTTGCAGATTGTTACTTTCTTTGGAAGGTTTACTGACAAGTAAATGGATCCTGTTGTGCATGCTTCTGGTTGAATTTTGTTCAGTATTGTTAATTTCTTCTCTGGCTTATTCCGTCCATTTGCATAGTTGAGGTATTATTTCTATCTGTGGGTAGAGTTTCATCCAAACAAAATGTCTGTAACCCAAACTTCTACAAGACCAAAAGTCATACTTTCAAGAACTTGAAGAAGAGATGATTGCCTTGCTGATAGATGACAAATCTACTACCTATTAGAATCTTTTTGTAAGAAACTAATGTTTCAGGTTCCAGGTATTTCTGGTAAACTGACTTTGTAAATTGGTTCTACTGTCACATGACATTCACCATTTTTTAACAATTGTAGTGTTAAAAATCCTAACACTGTAAAAATAAAAAATCATATTCTAGTGTGTTATTGATCTATGCATCTCTTTCTTTAACAGAGGAGGTATTAGGATATCTATGATTGGGGATTCATCAAAACTCTCCATGACTCTCGGGGAACTCATAAACGATGCAGATGAGAGAAAAAAAGAAAACTCAAGATTCCAACTCATCGTGGCAGTTAGCTACAGTGGGAAATATGATGTTATCCAAGCATGCAAAAGTTTTGCACAGAAAGTGAAGGATGATGTTATTCAACTGGAAGACATCAACGAAACCCTGATTGAGCAAGAACTGGGAACAAACTGCACTGAATACCCATACCCAGACCTATTGATTAGAACTAGTGGTGAACTCAAGAGTCAGTAACTTCTTGCTGTGGCAGTTGGCAAACACAGTTTTTCTTCCAACAAGCACTCTGGCCTGATTTTGGAAACTATGATTTTGTGGATGCCTTAACCTCATTTCAGCAAAGGTAGAGACGCTATGGTGGAAGAAAATCATAAGCCATTGTCTATTCACTTCATATCTCTAAACTCTTTATAAGTATCAAGAATAGCTATACAAGCAGGCACTATATCTATGTCAAGGTGCTGGATATATACAAATATATAGTCAAAACATAGTTTTCCTACATGGTAATTTCTATATCATCTATTTACTATAAAATATTGGCGTATCTTTCTCCACAGTCTTGATGATTCCAGAGCAACATCCATCTTCAAGATTGTGCAACAGATCGTTGCCACCAGCCTCTTGTTTCATTAACAGGTCCTAGAAACATGCACACACGCCGATATGCTGTAAAGTTGCTGACTTGTAGATGTCGGGCTAATTTTGCTTCACTTGTTGCTCATTTTTCCAGGGGCAAGAAGCATACCACATACCTATTCAGTACTACTGGTCAGACAAACTTCATTTCTTATAAACTTCATATTTTACTGTAACTGTACTACTCTTGGGGTCACAGAAAGATTGCCCGTAAATAAATTTTATTCGTTAATAAAATAGTCTTAGGCTTCTTTTGATTGGTGACACAACTATAACAACTCTCATTGACTGATACAGTGGAAGCCAGCAGCCACCCTCTTTGATTTCCTTAAAGTTGGTTAGGCATGTTGGCAATTGTTGATAGCATGACAAAAGAATAGCACTAATTTACAGAAGACTGTAGCTTCTGACCTTATCCAATTCAATATCTTGCATTAAACAAAGATGGCTCGAAAGCTCCATGCATGTTATTTACTCATTAATTCATTTATTAATTATATATTTTATTATTATCTGATAATTTTATCCACGTGGCCATCTACATATAATTGCTTTCATTTCGACGTCATATATATTTTGCTTTGTCCTCCCTCTACGCACCGTTTCAGGCTGCCCCGCTTAACACCCATAATCTATCGCCACGTAACCGTTTCTTCGAGAGTTTGACGGACACTTTTTTTAAATTCCATTTCTGACCTTGGGCAATAATATTATGTTAGTATAAATGGCATGCCATATTGATTTCCTTTTCTTGCATTAACCAAAAGTTAATTTGACTAGACTTACTCAACGTAATTAGTTCGTCAAGTAAGGGCAAATACGTAATTCAATTATCCTCTTGTCCAGTCATAACTGTCAGTGTTGGAAGGTAGAACCTGAAGTCTTGATCACCGCCGATTTCATTTGAACGAGAAGAAGTTGAATTTAAAATTATACAGCCATGATTTTTTGTTTTTGTTCTTAATCATTAATTATTGAGTCAGATTATAGGTTAATAGCGATTTTTTTTTACAATTTTTTTCTCTACTGGATTTTCTGTTTGGTTGATGGGAATTAATTTCTGGAAAAGCTCCTGGCCATGGGAAAATCGTTTTTCAAGGATTCTCTCAAAGCGCTTGAAGCTGATATTCAACACGCCAATACTTTGCAACTCTCTATCTCTCTGCTTATAGTATTATTTTCTGAATTTCCTGTTCGAATATGATCGTTTTAAATTATATCTTAGTTAATTTCCTCTATCTAAGTGCATGCATTTGCGCTTCTGAATTTGATGGTTCGGTGATTACTTCGCTCGTATTTGGTTTTACTCCTAGAGTGATTATAGAAGTCGTCTCTAGAAATCATCAATTTGATAGAATTTCCTAATTGGGACACCGTTCTTCGAGTAACAGTTGAGAGCTTCTTACCCCAACACCACCACCACACCCACCACCCCTTCCCCCCTCCGTAGAACCGAAGTTACTTTGAATTCTTCTTTCGATGGAATGATACAATCTGTGCTTATGATGAGCGGAATGAATGAAATCATTGCTTCATTATCTGCATAAGTTTAGTTGAATCTTTTGCTAAATTCATAAAAGTAAGAAACTTTGCTTGTTGAATGATGTGCTGGTACTCGTTCTTCGAGAATATGTGCGGAAAAGGAATACTTTCTTGTAACGTTGATGCTTGCCTCTTTTCTGGTTTTCATATATCCACTCACAATCACTTATTAGAGCAAGACTCAGTTGAGGGATTTTGTCTTATTGGCTTCTGGGCATTTGGTAATTATGTGTTCTGCCATCCTTTCCTCTTTTTTTGCAGGGCGTTAGATTATCCAAGAGAGACAGATGGAGCACGTCTTCAGATGAGACTTTCTTACAGTCCTGCTGCCCAATTTTTTCTTTTTCTTGTTCAGTGGACTGATTGTCACCTTGCTGGTGCTCTTGGTTTGCTTAGAATTCTTATTTACATGGTATCTTCTCGCTACAAGCCTGCATTGCGTATTTCAGTTGTGATTTTTTTTTTCTTGTTTCCTTGTTTTTCGTATTTTCCATATATATTTATTATGTTGCATTGGACTTCAAGACTATAACTTTAGTGACTTTGTTTGAGGTGCAACATTGTGGTCTATGGTTACAGACATATGCTGATGACAAGACCACCATGTCTGTTCATGAAAGGAAAGCAAGCATCCGAGAATTTTATGGTTAGTATGATTCAGAGAATGTAAAATGCTCTAAATTGTGGGTACATACTTTATGTTGGGGTAACCATTCTTCCAATTGTTTTCCTTTGTAATTAAAATTGCTGCATAAAGCTAATCAATATGGCATTATCAGGGGTGATATTTCCTTCTTTGCTGCAACTTCAAAGGGGCATCACTGATTTGGAAGATAGGAAACAAAAGGAACTGTGTACTCTCAGATACAGAAGGAAGGATGAACTGGAAAGGGGGAAGAGCTCTGAAATTGACGCAGAAAGGGAAGAGGAGTGTGGAATTTGCATGGAGATGCACAGCAAAGTTGTATTGCCTAACTGCTGTCATTCTTTATGTTTGACATGTTATCGAGATTGGTAAGCTTAACTGCAGTCATTCTTTATGTTTGACATGTTGTCAAGATTGGTAAGCTTTCTTTTTGTTCTAAACACTTCCTTTTTTGTATTGATATTTCAAGCATTTCATATAACAAAGACTAAGAAAATCAAAACAAAAACACCTTCCTCCAGTGTTTCATCAACCAAAAGAGATTTGCAGGATTTCTTTATCCCATTTGCACTGAGGTGCATTTTTCTTCCGTGAAGAAAATTCGGACTCGCCAACAAGCATCTTCCTATCTTGTTATTGTGTATAAATGACAGCAATCTTCTCAAATCTCTTGTATACAATATGTAAAAGTAAACACACTATTTTGCTACTGTTATTAGATATTGGAATTCTTCAGCTCGCCACTTTTTTTTTTTTAAGTATTGTATTAACTGGTGCAAATGTATCCCCATATCTGCATTTTTGGTCCATAAGGATGCTCATGCATGAAGGAAAGCACCATCTTTCTAGATTTTTGAGCTTATGAAATTGAAACATGCTCCTTACAGGAGTAAGAGTTCTATCCTGCTTTTACATTCTGTTTGATGTCATGATGTATTCTTTGGTATTGATTTCAGGTGTGACCGGTCCCAGTCATGCCCCTTTTGTCGGGATAGTCTTAGAATGGTCAATTCCGGTGATCTATGGATCCACACAGATAAGTGTGATATTGTTGATCTATCCGCAATTTTGAGAGAAAACTGTAAACGGCTGTTTACATACATCAATAAGTTGCCGCTTATTATCCCAGATTCTGCAATCGTTTCCTATGATTCTCATGTTAGTTGAGGAGAGGACTTGTGTACAGGCTTTTGGATTGCGGTTTATATTTTAAACATGACTAGGTATGTATATTTTCCTATGACACTACCATCTCAAAATGTAAATGTTTCGGGTTTTTTCTTTTTCCTTATCTTCCAACAAGTGTTATATTAAGATATCCTCATGTATTCGTATCCTTCAATATGAAACTAAGCTTACTCTAAAATCTCATCTTGGGATGCTACAAACCTGGGTTTGAATCATGTTCATGTTGGAGAACGGTTTACATTCATGCAACATTTGAAAATAAGAATGGTTACTGGTGAAAACTGACTTCACAATAAGAAGATATAAAAGATGCAATTACCAGGACTTCAAAAAATTTTAAAAATAAAAGAACTAGGGAAAGGGAAAGAAAAAGAAAACTTTACACAAATGGGACATGGAGCCACCAACACCTGAAAGCTGGATGAATGGAACACAAACAAATGAAGTAGAATTATGGAGAGCAGTGATGATAATCTAGTCTCGGTTGTTGTCTTGCAACCGCATGTAATCTGCCAAAAAGCGAGGATGGTTTTCTTCTGGATGAGCAACATAAGCATAGCCACCATGGCTAGATATATCAAGCCCTGCAATTTCCTCCTCAACAGGAATTCTCAGAACATTTAGCTTATGAAGTATATAAAAAAGAGGTCCCATTGTTACACTTACCCAAGCCACAATAACTAAAACCTCAATCACTTGGGCTCCAATCAGACCCCAGCCCCCACCCATTATTAGACCATAGGGTCGGACGAGACCACTCTCACCTGAATTATAGGCTTGAATCACAAATTCCTCTTTGGCAAACAACCCTGTAAAAATCAGACCCCAAGCACCACACCCCCCATGCAATTGGGTTGCTTCTAATGGATCATCAAAGTTCAGTTTTAGAGCCAAAACATTGAGGCTAATCAAGACCCAAGCAGCGAAAAACCCGCATAAAATAGCAGCCCATGGCTCAACTACTGAACAACCTGATGTGATTGCCACGAACCCACCGAGCACCCCATTGCAAACATCTAGTGCATCCCAATGGCCCACGAGTATTCGCCGGCCGAATAGTGTTACAATTCCAGCAGTCGACCCGGCTAAGGTAGTCGTGACGGCAGTCCTCCCTACCGCAGTCCAGTTACCTTGGTCGGTGGTGTTAGGGTAGGCCACGAGAATTTTGTCAAATGAACCGGGATTGAATCCAAACCATCCAAACCATAAAAGAAATGTGCCAAGAACAACTAGAGTTGCATTATGCCCGCGCATAGTCACAGCCTTGCCAAATGCATCAAATCGGCCAACACGCGGGCCTTCTATCAACGATCCCCAAAGCCCGGCAACTCCACCAACTAAATGCACCACACCACTGCCGGCGAAGTCAATGGCACCAGAACCAAACAACAAGTCAGTTGAACTGGGACTGAGCCAGCCACTGGATGACCAGACCCAGTGAACCACAATCGGGTACACGAACCCGGAGAGAAAAAATGAGAAAACAAGATAAGCGCTGAATTGGGTTCTTTCAGCAATAGAACCACTGGTAATTCCAGCAACAGCTATAGCAAACGCCCATTGGTAAAGAAAATAGCTGTAGTCATAAGTGCTGCTGGGAATATCTTTAAGAGCAAAGAAGCTTGTACCTATAAAAGGGTTAGAATTGGAGCCATCACCAAACGCAAAAGCAAAGCCAAAGAGGTAGTAAGAGATGCTACCAACAACAGCATCAACAACATTGGTAAGCATGATGTTCATGGCATTTTTGGCCCGGACTGAGCCAGCACATAGCATTGCAAAACCAAGTTGCATGACAAAGACTAAGTAGGCAGAAAAGAGAAGATATACAGTGTTAATGGAGTATGTAACACTTTGCTCCCATGAGACTTCCATTATTTTTTGAGAAAGAAGAGGAAGAGAGTTGGTTGGTGCTGAAGGGAGAGGGAAGATATAGATTGATATTTGTACTCAAATGGGTATACGTTGAATGGTAGTTATTCTTATTTGATAGTAAGGGTGAGGCAACTTATTCATATGAGCTGTTGACTAGTGGTGCATTCTACTTCAATGACTTGAACTGAGTGGATAGAATTATAACTAGGACGCTCCAAATTAGGCTGTTGTCTAGGCATCTTGCTTGCTACAAATGAACTGTTGCACCCTGGTCCAAATATATACGGCCGCAACCAAAATATTTCATCCATTTTCGTTACTTCCGACAGAAAGCCAAAATAGTATTCAGCGTTTGGGGTCTCTCTCTACCCCAAGAATTTGGTGAGATTCCCACGGTTGATAAGCTCTTCCAGACGAGATTCTGCTGAATCAGCGTGACGAATGGTTACAATATTTCATGCAGCGAATCCAGCAGAAGTAGTTGAAACAGGAAAGTTGACTGGTTAAATAGTTCTATCGAATAAAAAGTGGCAAATAATTGAGCATGGATCAGGAGAGAATACTTGATTAACACACCATTGGCAGGATTACAATGAATGCTTTCAAGTCATCGTAGTTGGTAGCTCTGCACGTTCCTTTCCATCCTTAACTTTCTGAACACGTATGGAGATAATAGAGCTCTAATAGTAAATCAAAACCAACAAGAAATAGGAAAGACAAGAAAATGATTATATCTGATACCTCCAAATATTACAGCGGATATAATACCATGAAATTCATCATACAAATGGTCTCATATTAACTACTTGTGAATGCTAAGTGGTTACTTAAATTAAATATGCTATGACTATATATATACATACAGACAACAGAAATAGAATTGAAATTTGTATTCATAAATGGTAGTGTTGAAGTGAATCAATAGGGTTTCACATAGCTGCTGCAATCTCCTCCTGTGGTTCGACTAGTGAGGGAAGGTCTCATGGTCACAATTGCAGATTCATTGGCTCCTGCTCTTAAAGCAGCCTTTCCAGCTTCCAGGAATCTCTTTACTGCATCCTCTGCATATCTATTGGCTTCGCCCACTGTCATGCTTTCTCCCATATATGGGTAAGTATTCAGGACATAGTCACCAATTAGCTGGGCTGCAAGCTGGATCAGCTCAACTTGGAACTCTGAGAGTTTCGTATCTTCCCTAGGTCCCCATGGTCTAAGAGATCTCTTCACCTCTGGTAGAGTAACTGTGTTCAAGTTTCAGGGTTAATTTTGAATCATGGACTCGAGGAGATAAACTAACTCTATATCAACGAGAGAAAGTCATCCATATGACCCTCATCTCATGATGTTACGTTTTGGAAAAATTCCATAAATTTGCCGGCAGTAAATATGTATCACTAAGAGTTTTAAGTACTGCATGGGGTCCAGTTAAGTGATTATGAAAGAGAGGCAATCTCCACACTTTGAATAAGGCAGTCCATAGATATATATACATGTATGTATATGTATGTGTGTGTATATATATATATATAAATGTATGTATGTGTGTGTATACATACATACATACATACATACATACATATATATGTGTGTGTGTGTGTGTGTGTGTGTGTACACATACATATATATGTATACACAAATACATACACACACATGTGTGTGTGTGTGTGTGTGTGTGTGTGTGTGTGTGTGTGTGAAGCCTTAGTTAATTAAACTCAAAAGGCAACAAAGAAAATGCACAGTCAAGGGGATAAATTCCAACCTGGACAATCATCACGGGGAGTTTCACGGAGTTGAAAATACTTCTCAAAAGTGCCAGCCCATGCATCCCTCTTTGTCAAAAAGTTGGATTTAAGGTTGAAAAGCTTCCTTACAGTTGCAGGTATAGAAGAATGTTCAAATTGTGAATGTGGAGTTGGTCCATCTGGCTCATGGATCACTGCACCAAACAATCATAGTTACTCAAAGGTGAATAGACAGAAAAAATATATAAATCCAGAAGTATATGTTTGTCAAAGGTGGTTGTCTGATTTTGATTGTTCAAGATTAATAACTTGTACAAAAGATGCATCTAAGAGCCACAGAGAGTAAGAGAAAAAATGGTGGTTAAATTTCATTCTTCATGTATTGATTTAAAAGATAAGCAGTTAAAGAATGGTTTGGATGCATCACAGGTCTGCTAGTCACCATGCCTAAACGTCTATCAGTCCCTGAGTATGGGCAAAGGCAAAAGTACAGTATACAGTGCAAGACTGAACCAACAGATTGCGAAAATACTCTAATTTGGCATGCATACCTGCAGCAACCCAATTTTCTAATATATAAGTTGATAGGCTTTAGATTGCCTTTTATCTAACAATGTTCTTGTACCTAAATTGCAGCCGTACAGTAACCTTATCCAACAGTTTTATTTTGTTCTAAGGTATTACTTGTTGCCAACAACTATAGATGGTACCTATGTTAGGAGAAGAAGAGATTCTTCCCCTCAAAATGACATCTCCACAATTACAGCTGCATGTGCTTTTTCTGTCAAATGAGGCCAACAAATATTTTCTCAATCTCCCACAAATGTGAAACCACTATTGCAAGGTTTGAAGCTAAAGGACATGCAAAATTAACATAATCAGCAAATCCCACCCAACACAAAAAGGATAAATGATACGCAATTAAGGTAAAAAAACTAACTAGACATAGCCATGGTAAACTTCATATAAATTCCTGGACACAATCCCCAGCAACAAAATGGAAAATTCATGGGAGAAAACAAAACTCAACTGAGCCTAACAAAGACCAAAATCCTGACCGGATGCCACTAACATCAAAAAGAAAAGGAAACTCATCCAACCAAATGGCAAACTATTGTTGAAGATCAAGTAAGCACCATACTAGATTTAATTACAAATTATATATGAAGCAAAAGTTAACAAATCAAACACCAAAAACAAATAAATAAGTTCAAACTAAAATGGCTCAGAAACATTATCAGCAACATTTAAACTCAAACAAAATCCAATAAGACGGCCCAATATACACAATATAAAAATAAAACTATTTTAAAAACAAACAGATCAATTTTCATGTGTAGAACGAAAAAAATAATAATAAAAAAGAACTCACCAGTGCCCTTATTAATCCACGGCGAAATCAAAAGAGTCGGAACCCGAACACCTAAGCGGTCAAACCAAAAGTAAAACGGGTCCGGCCCAATAATCCCATCAGGGTTAGGCACATTAGAAACCGGCGTGGGCACGTGATCGTAAAACCCGCCATGTTCATCATATGTAATCAACAGAGCCATTTCTTTCCACTGCGGGCTACTCCTCAGTATCTCATACACCTCCTTCACGAACTTCTGACCTTCTGCCACGTCATGCGACGGGTGATCATCATTCGCAGGGAATATGTTAATATCAAAATATCGTTGCTCCACCACCACATAGTTCGGCAACTTCCCGAGCTTCGCATGCAATTTGAACTTCAACGAGTAGCTGTGGAATTTCGTCACGTGCTTTAATTTCCTTAACGATTTGAAAAATAGCGTCGCCGGGATGTTTTGGTAATAAATGCCAAAAGTGAGGTCGTTTTCGTCAAGCGAGTCGAAAATGGTTTTCTGTGGGAAACCGTGGATTAGGTCTTTCCTAACGTTGCTGCTGGCGCCGTGTGATGTGGCGGAGTGAACGTAGAACCGGTTCGGCTGAGTTGACGTGGGGACAGACGCGAACCACCGGTCGAAGACGGCAAACTCGTTTGCTAACTCAGTGTAAACCGGTAAAACTTCCGGTTTGAACCCACTCATGACGGTTTTCGCCATGCCCGGACCCATGCTCTCCGCTTGTTGCACGAACCCGTTCATTGGTGCCCGTTCGGCGGAGGTAATGTTCGACCCGAAGATTTGTTCTCGGATGGCCTGAAAAGAGTGACCCGGGTCGGAGTCTATAAAAATAGCATCATCAGAAACGAAGACTTCCGAAGATTTGGGGTCGGATACGTTGACACGGTTTGACTCTTTTCCGGTGATTCCGTCGATATCTGGTCGCGTTGACTTGAGCCAGCCAAGAATATGGTCAAAGGAGCGGTTTTCCATGACGAGAACTACTAGGGTTTTGATCGGACCATTGATTTTGTGGCGTTTGTGAAATCTGTTAGATTCGAGAGACTGAGAGGAAATGACGAGATAGATTAATAAAATAAAGGTGAGGGGTATGCCCCGCCGGTAATGCCCCATCTCCGATGACCGACGACTGCGAAAACCAAGCTATTATACGTGAGAAACGAAAAGAATTACGTGAGAATTTAGCAAAGCAGGTGGCATGTATGTTCTTCACATCGGTGTATGCTTTCCGAATTAGAAGCTACAGAGAAACTAATTTATAGCCTGTTTGAGCGAGGAACAACTCCAGTCCTAACGCAACCACCAAATCTACCACACGTGGCAGACGCTAAGGCAACCACCTATGCTTATGCTCAATGAAGGCGTTACTTGTAGCGATAAATTAATACAAAAAATCTTGCGTGACTCTGAAATGTGGCTTTAACTGCTGATTGATCGAGGAGGCTTGCGTATTAGTTTTGTCTTTAAGACAATCACTTCAATATAACTTAATATATTAATAAACTATAATAACATGATTGAAACTTTTTAACTAATAAGTTTTGCCCCACATCAATGTGGGCATCTTACGGGTGTGATTCCTCGTTTTGTTATTCAAACCGGAGACTTTAGCAGCAGTTGTTTTCTATCCAAGAGTAGATTCTTAGGCATATGCTCGTCGTCAAACCTTTGGAAAGGTTTTGAATATCTTTTCATTGGATCATAGAAAGCTTTGCTGATAGCAACTGCATAGCCAATCTCATTCCATTGTGAAGTTGGATTAAGATCGCACTAAGTGGTTATGATTTTAAGTGGTTTTCCGACGGAAAGAAAAAAAAAAAATTGTTCGCTCTTTCACTGCTCACCAGGGAGGGGCGTGTGGCAACACAAGAAAACTCCTCAGAATCCTGCCTACGGGCAGTTAGTACTCTTAGTACACCAATCTTGAAAGTCTGCAGAAGCCTTGATTCTCATCTGTGTTCATTGTTCAGCATTAGTGAATGTTGACCAGCCATAGAACCAATCTTAGGACTCTTCCACCCAAAATGATTAAATGGTTTCAAGGAAAGCTCATCTAATTAACCAGTAAAATAAAATATTGATACGGATGACCAACTAATATATAGGAAAATCAGAAGATGGTCATCCAAATATGTTCCAGACACTACTTAAACCAACAAGATACAAAGAAAATTCAAGTAATAGAACAAGTGTTCCTCACTTGACACATGCTCTAGCAGAAGTTTCTCGAGGATAGCAACTAACCTCAGACCATTGACCTGATGTAAAGATGAGACATTAACAAAATCACATTTGGTTGTGAATGCCAGATAATTCTACTATTGAATAAGCAAAAGATCGGATCATCCCTTGCAAGAGAGAGATCATTAGTCAAGATGTACATCTGCCTCTAACCTTAAACATGTCTTAGAAAAGATGAAGAGACATCTTGAACTTGTTCTGTTTCCACTTAGGAAGTGCGTAAAAGGCTCTTTTAGTCATTTCAAATTTCTCTTGAAACTCTTCCTCGGATAAATATGCCTGAATATAAAAAGAAAGTGCAGATCTCTTTACATACAGCATTGCATTGAAGACTGACATTAGCACAAACAGCAAGAGCCACATGATTTACTAATGCAATGATTAAATGAAATTTCAGGTCGCATGGTAGTTTGATTGATCAAAATAGATATGAAGTACAGAAGGATTACGCGGGAAACAATGGCATTGTTGAATTTGACTGTCATCCTGAGGATGGATTTACTTACTGTCACACCATGTCATATCTAAAACGATTGAAATTATCATAGAGATGCAGATTAAAATATAAATGCCAATATGAATAAAGAGAAGTCTTCAAGATGAAAATAAAAGATACCTCTCTTTTGGTCACATCTATATCTGTCACAGGGTTCTCTGAATTCACTCTCAACCTTTCATATGAAAATATTAATGAGTTTACCCCAGCCTCACTTTCATTAACTTGAACCATTTTGGCATTCTCTGAGGGCGAGCTTGGCGCTTCTGTTGGAGAACCTGAAACAACAATGATTCATTCCAAAGAAAAATTCACATATAAGGATCTTATAGTCCACCTCTCAGGGGTTGAAAATCAACATAAAATTATCCGAGTGAACAATGAAAGTGAATGATCCATGCCAGAGATCACTATATACCCTTTCAAGGTTGTTTATATTTTTTCTCCGGCTCACTGTGATGGGATGCAACTTATTGAATATTTTAACTCATGCACCTAAATCAAGTTTCAACTAATGAGATCCCTAAAATGAGACTCAACCTGTCCCATTTCAGTTGCATTCATTTTTCTCCTTTTCTCATGTACTTGTGTCTCCAAAATCCCCTTGAAGTTAATTCAAGAATTATTACAACATTAATTGTTAAATAGCAACCTGAATGCAGAAGCCTTAATTTTCACAGTTCCGTATTTCTTGAGCACAAATTATGGTGTGCTTCATTAGCAGAGCTACCTCTGTAAGGAGTTGATCCTGAAAAGAGCTTCCTGGCTGTTGGAGTTTCATTGGATGCTCTGTGACTGTCTGAAGAGCTCAATTTTGAGCTTGATATGCTCAATACAGGACTTCCACTTCCTCGGAAACCATTTGAACTGACAGATTTGCTTCTCGGTCCATCTGGAGTAGTCTCCCCGGAGTAAGCCTTCCTCGAGCTTCTTACGGGTGCCTGAATGATTAGTCGTATAATGCGCAAGTAAAATAATCTTTGGTTCAGTACTAGTGCATCTCAGCTCCAACGTAATTGATACTCTTACAAAGTTGTACAATAAATAAAAATAAAAATATAAAGCAAACTAAATTCTTGTGTTTTATTTAGTTTTGAATTTTCTCTTTTCTTCAAAAAAATGTTTGTGTTTATTTCTGCATGACTGTATAACTTTTCTGAGGAAAAGATACAATGTATTTTGTGGTAAAGGCAAACTTGACAATCCATTAACAGTATCAGATCATTTAGCAACTCTGAAGGAGTGTCTCCTTATCTAATCAACCCTTGCTTTCAATCAGTTCAAAAGTTCAACAGACCAATGCCTCTGACCATAGTTCTTATCAAACATAATATTCAAATTACATTACATACATGCGAAAATAAAGCAATATAAGGGCCAATTAAATGCATGCCATGTGTTAGTAAAGTCAACAAATTATCATGGATGCATACAGAACAGTTGTCACTTACTTCTACACTTGGTCTTCCCTTCAAAGTAGCAAGCTTCCGCTCAAATGAGTTACCATGCATCTGAAAGCAGCAACTCAGTTAAAATTGGAAGCTAAACCTAACAGCACAAACCAAGTTAATTTTCTTTTAGGGATACAACATCCTCAGATATCTACGCTACATGGACAATAATTACACGTCTTGTGTTAGCATGTTTAGTTGTCAACTCTTAATTTCAACACTTAGTACTCAAAAATATAGTCAACTTATTATAGTACTGGTTTTTTTTTTCTTTTTTTCACTTTTTACAGAGCAGGTTCAAGGTTGGTGGTTAGAAAGTCATTTGGATGAGATAGGACAGGAAAAAAATGTTAGAGAGACAGCAAGTATAGCATCCAAGAAAACTTCTAGCAGCAAGATATATTTTCACTTTTGCTGATTATTCTTCCAAAAAGGATGTTACATGCATTTCAAAAGGCAGACTAAAACAATTCCAAATTCTCAAGGAGAAAAGAAGCAAGACAAGTACTCATTACGGTGGCAGGTGATCCACTTACTTTTGCCTTTAAGGGATCCCATGCGAAGAAGCAAGTGAAAAACAATGGTTCATGCCCTTCTGTAACAGCATACACAGGAGTCTCTGGAGACAGTCCTTCAACCAGAATGTCCATCTCAAGGAATTTCTGCCAGTTACAGGAGTATAAGGAAATGAGAGCATAAACAAGGAGAAGAGTATAAGTTTGCATCATAATAGGCCATTTATAGATCTTGCATCTAAAGATATTGAAGAGTTTAAATCATCATAACTTGCAATGCATTTGTCTACAAAGCGTCACTAGGTGGATTGGGCTAGCTTATAAACTTTAGACTAATATGAAACAAAATTACATAAACATATGATTAATTCCTTAGAACCATTGACTTTTGCTAGATTGGATCAATGAAGAGTATCACTTTAGGGCATATCCTATGCAATAATTCCATTAAATGAACTGGATCAACAATACATATATGCTGAGATGCATGTTCAAACACAGAATAGCCATCAAACAAACTGACTGAAAGAATTTAACATTGAAGATAATAAATTATGAGAATTGAAAGGACTAACTACCCAGCCAATATTAAGGGCCTCTTGTTTTGATTTAAGATTTGAATGACGCCCAATCCAAACATATATTTCTGTGAAGCAGTCTAGCACTAAAACATCTTCAGTAGTTAAATCATCCTGTGTGAAGCTGTATATCTCTTTCACCTGAGAAAGTTAGGCCGCAACAAACTTCAGTCTACAACTCCACAAAAAAAAAAAAGAAAGTTGAAGAATTATCTTTTGACTTGCATGAGACTGCAGTAGCATGATTATCCATTGTTTATATTTTGTTCCAAATAACAGAAAAGAAGACCCTGAAACACTGAACTAAATTTCCCCTTTAAATTTTGAATTTCTGTGGGTGATGAGAATGGAATATTTCTTGAGTTTCACAAAGAGTTGCCTTCAAAATATGGATTAGTCCTTCAGAACTAAACAACACTTTCAAGTCTAGCAGCCTATCATACGAAGAACTAACTGAAGCAATGCATAGAGAGAGTTAAAAAAAAAAAAAAAAGGAGCTGGGAGTCGGGGTTCCTATTGAATGATTTTCTTCTTTCTTCAGAGTTTGAAAAGCAAAAGGAGTTGTTAGTCAGTAGTTCCTTGACTCTATATGGATAAAGCTTAAAACAAGGATTTTCTTTATTTTTCACTACAACTGTCAACTAGTTTAAGAATAAATCTGCTAGAAATGCCTTAACTATTATCTCTAACAATAAACCAACTATCAAACTGTTTGCATGCCTTTAGAAAGTTGCACACATGTTTGTACCTTGAGATCACCTGAAAAGGAAGAATGATCCAAGCAGCAAGAGAACCATAACCCGCAATTAGACATGAATTGCAGCCATTAACAGGTAGGATGCTTCTGATTCAAGGCAGAACCACATTACCTTTGAAAAAATAAACTAAAAAGGAAAGGGTGTTTGCTTACCTTCAGTCAAGGTACATGTAAATAAATGTGGATCTTCTAAGCATCCCTTTAACTCTTTTTCTCGCGGATACTCTGCTTTTTCACCAAGTGCATTCCAAAAAACATCTGGTTCACTTCCTTCCCTCACTGATATGGGTTGCCATGATGGCTGCAAAAAGCATCAAGAATAAAATTGGAAAATCGTTATGCTGAAGTACATGAAACAAAAGACAAATTAGTAATCATGTGTGTAGCACTTTAGTCCCCCGAAGAAGGTTTAGTACAATAGTTTTGAGCAATATTTCAACTCATCTTCAAAGTTGTTGTGCATACACTGAATAAAATCTTACTCTGGATAAGAATTCTAATATCAGATTCAAGTTCAGAAGATGTAGATACATACGTTAATCAATTCAACCATTCTATCAAGAAGTTCATGGTCCCTAGTAGATGAGAGATTCCCTATCCAAGTGAAGACAGATGTTCCAGTTTGCAGGATGTAGCAATAGGATGAATTGAGTGAAGTTGAATTCTGCAACAATTTGTTTTAAAATAAGTTAGTACTCAATAATAAAGGGGCTCATGCAATCTCAGGACTGATGACCAGAATGAAAGAAAGGCACCTCCTAGTAAATGATTCCCTGAGCCCAAACTTACTTGATCAACTTGGATGGCTTGCATGTTGCTAGGACTTCTGCCTTGAACTCGAAAAAGGGCCATCTTTTTCTCATCATAAGTTTCATCCACAATACCTTCCTCTGCTATAAACTTCTTGTATTGTGTGCTTAAACCTCCCTACAAGAAAAGGCAGGATGGAAAGCACATGTCATGTTTATCCATGAATTTTCTCCAAAATACAATGCATTTGATTGGATTTTAAAGAAATAAAAGTAAAAAGGGACCAGCAAAGTACAAACCTTAAAAACAATCAATGTTTGGAAGATCATGAAGAATTGAACTGGCTCCATATCCTGGATAACTTGGGCCTTAACAGTCAACATGGACATGAAGATGAGAAGTATTGTTATCAACTCAAATCAACTTGATATGCAGTATTTGAAGTGTCTTAATGAAATGTGCAAAGGAGAACATACCATGACTGCTTCCCCTCTGGTCGAATCAACAATGGCACTCATATGGGAGATGGCATGAACTCTATCTTCCTGCAACAAGGAAAACTAGTGAACAAAAGCCAAAAAAAATATATGAATATTGTTATGGACTAGAGAGAACAAAACAATTATTCAAATACATTGGGAAAGAGAACCATTGCGCTCCAACAAGAAATCTTCCTCATCACTGATACACTATGCTTACCATTGCACTCCTACGACCAAGCCACGCATAGAACAGGTTTGCATCCCCTCCATCACTAGGGTATGTGTACTTCACAATATAGCAATCCCCACTGAAAAGCTTTACCTGTTCTGAAGCTGGAACAAGGGACAAATCGTTGCCGTTTACCCACCAAACCTGAAATTTACCTTTGCATCAGCACAAAATAAAGGAAAATAAGAAAAAGAAGTGGGCTCAGTAAGAAGAAAGAAAAAAGAGATAGAGAGGCAGGCTAAGCAACTACTTTCAGGATGCCTCTGCAATTTATATAGGGCTCAAAGTCTTCTTCGGGAAGCTCCTTCACTTCATGACCTTGTTGCTTGAATATTGCTGGTTACAGCAAAAGTATTATGACAAGTGTAATGTCATCAGGCACAGAAACACAATTTCCTTTATTTTTTAAACAACATTGTTGCAATAGTTACAAACCTGCTACTTTTCCTCGGCCTTCATCATATAGTTTAGGCTCCACTGTTTGAGGCCAACTATCAAAGTAAGACCTAAATACAGTAGTTTCTAGTCCTTCGGTTAGAAATGTTACATGCGTTCCAGTAGACCTGCCCTGATTTCTGAGAAAATCCTGGAAAAGTGAAGCTAATAGTTATGCCAGAAACCATTATCTAGTAATTAGCTTGTGATCACTGTCAATCACATTCCTAGACAATCACAATCTTCCTTGTATCTATGACCCATTCTCCAAACATTCAATGGATGACCTTGTATATTCAGTGACTTTTTAATTCTATACTAGTTATTCTTCATTGAGATGCAATTTTTCAGAGACATTATAGTAACTCTTGAACAGGTGCAAATATACCAAGGTTGACTCTAATATATTGAAGTTTCATGCTAAGACAGAATGCAGTATTGTCGGAAAGTTCATCTTGCAAGATGGAAACAGCTTTAGCATGCCTGTGCAGAGAGAGAGAGAGAGAGAGAGAAAGAGTTCTTACTTCTGAAGCTGAGATGGATATCCTCCGTTCTGTTATTGAGGTATTTCTTCCCATCCAAACAAAAACATCAGAACCACAGTCCAACATATAGCACTTATCTTTTTCAAGCAGATCTCTGTTTAACGAATTTGTTCCAATTTGACATAGTTTTCCCTGAAGATTAATCCTGTCGATAACAGATCCTTAAAGCATCACTAGAGAAATGCACACATTATATTGACAATAAAGAAGAAAGTTGTCAATAAAAATAGAAGTTTGGTATCATCAAAAATCTGGACAGGTGAACAAGGCTGTGTGGATGATGATCATATTTTAAACTACAGACATGTGCAAATTGTCTCATTTAAAATGTCTAACATTATCAACTTGCAGACTTTAATACAGTGATTAATCTTATGGATTTAGATTAGTTCTGATAATTGAGCTCTGCTATTTGGTAGTCACTCTTTCATTGAAATTGGATTTAGAATCTGTTTTGGCAATGCTTTGGCTGGCAGCAAGAGCCTGTTCCAAAAACTTCCAGGATAATTTTGCTGCAGCAGGCCCACCACTTATCTTGGCATGAATTGGTGCGTAAGATGGCAGATTCCTGCTGGACAATTTTCAGTGGAAAGGAATCTGACCAAAAAAAATGAATTAAGGGAAATGAGTGTTTCTTTTTTATATGTACAGGTTTTGATGTGTGAATGTTGGGAGGTAGTATGATAATGTTAAATTAATAAAAGCTAACAAACCACTCCACTTTGTTTAGCTTTTGCACTTTCCTTCCATGGAATGTGCCCAGAAATCTCTAATAGTAACATATTCTGCTGCCAAAACACCTTGCTTTTTCATCTCTCAAATTGGCTCCTGTTGGGCAAGGGTTTTTTTTTTTTTTTTCCCAAAGTTCCTTTAAACTAAATCTACAAGGACCATTGATTTTTTGGTACATTCCCCCAATAGTTGTTTATGTTATGTGTTCTCTCATGCAAAGTTAACAATGTCCCTTGACCAAAGCACCTAACATTATCGGTTCATTTGTAATTGTGGTGATTCTAGTATATTATGGAAGCCAAGCTAAAAGAAAAATGGTTGGTAACAACTTTTAGTGAGACCCACCAATTTTTCTCTTAATATTCAACATCTAGTGCTTCCATCCCATAACAACTGCAGCTTAAAATCCAATCCACCTCAATACCAAATAAAGCCTATATCTTCGATCAGATAAGTTGCATATATATGTAACTGAAATATGTAACAATATGACTTCGTAACAATGAGGAACAAAAACAGGTTCTCACTAGCATAGATTTCCCAAAATATGAACTCAAAACTACCAGAATAATGTTGTAGAAGAAGCATCAGGTTGTTGCTGAACAGCTGAAGGTGAATCCCGGGGAATAGGAGCATAACCACCAAATAAACTCCAAAATTCACCAACGTCAGGATCACCAACAAATTTCCCATCCTCTGCAGCAACAAAAAGTTTAAAAAGTACAATATCCCTCACTTAAGAAAATTCAGGAAATAGACAGATTCTGACCTATAGTTGCCACCTCGCACTTTCCACCATGCTTATCCTCTTTGATATACTGAACAACCTCCAACCCTTTAGCTCTTTCTTGTATGCTGGAGTTGCAACCACTAAAGAGGAAAATTTTTGATGCAGTGTCAACTATGAACACATCATTGTGGTTCAAGGATGACCGAGAAAAAGGTACCTGGTTAGGACACACATCATGCAGACCATATGAACATACAGCCATGCATAGAGAATATGGTACTGCTATCATATGTTCATTAACAAAGTACAAAGAAAGATGGAAAAATGTCACTATCAGGAATGGAAATGCATGGGTAGGAAATATCCTGCTTGAAGGAAAAGTTGTGCTAGTAAATTCAATATATGATGTTAAAAAAAATGTGTGCAGAAGCAGACAGATAAACCTATCATGCATTAACTGTTTAACGATAAAAATAAATATGACTTATCAATTGGATAGTTAAATACAAGGACATCAAACATTGCTGTATAGGTGTAGCAAAGTCACATGCTATTTGAGATGGGCTCTCAATCAAAAAAGGGAAGTAACTTTCTTTTTCCTCCAAAAGCTTTCTTTTTTCTGCATGCCACTACACAAGCAAGACAGTGAAGACAAGGCAGGGGAAATTATTTGTTGTTTTTAGAGCAACAATTGGCTAGCTGTTCTTTTTTTTTTTTTTTTTAAATTTTTTTTGATTTTCCCTTTTCTTTCTGTTTATGCAAGGAAGCTAACCCACTTTAGTTAAATGCACTTCAAATCATTTATCTAATTTCAAACATAACTTACTTCTTTAACGTGAACAACATGATCTCCCTTGCATGTTAACAGGCTGATTTTGTATGTTTCACTGTTTAATTGTGCTGATTGCGAAGAGTATTTTCCTTCAATAGGTATAATACAGGGTCTGAAGTAAGACAAGAATTTCTCTGTTTCTTGGCCTTGAACTTCTCTATATTGCACAGCACATGAGCCCAGAGCTGCATCTAACTCAAGTGCTTTGTCAGATGCCAAGGTTGAGTCCTCCTGCCAATAAAATGATCAATCTCAAGACCTTTTGGAATGAATGATATTTTGAAAGTCAAAGCTGTTAACTTTATTTCAACCTGATCAACCCTCTTCCGTGTATACAAAAATCACACAATTTAATGAAAATCATAACATACCTTGTTGGCATCATTTCCCAGCCAATAATGTATGTCATGCTCAGGAGGGCCACTTTTTAGCAAAACAGTCTGTCACAGACAAAAAAGTGGAATAAACTTTGATTGAAGATGTACCAAGTGAATTTTCCAAATAAACTCCAAGATCTCTAGAAATCAAGAAAGGTCTCCAAATTCATTCATGGCTTATTAATTGGTAATGAAATCAGGTGAAATCCCACAACTTACATTTAGAATTATATAAGCACTTCCGGTGTAGAATTTTCCATGTGAAGACTTGGGAACTGGCACCAAACGAAGATTCTCCATGCACCAGATTTCCAAACCACTGTAGATATTTAGGTGAAGGATAGAAGAACAAACTTGTGCAGAAAACATGATCACAAAACCAGTTTGTAAAATACATCTTGAATGTTAGTAATGCCAGTAATTTAGATCTTAAGAAAGTGATTTGGCAACATCAGAAATTTAGTTAGATGCTGACAAAAACCAACTTTTATCGATTTACGACTTTAATAGCTTCAAGACAAAATGCTAAATTGCTACATAACAGTTTCCTCGTAAAGGAAGTTCAATAGTTGAATCTGCATTGACAGAGCAAGAAATACTGCTAGATTCTGGCAATTGACTGAATGTTTCTCTCAAACAGTGCATTAAGTAAATATCTAGATATGCTGAGTTTCATCATAAGCAAAAGAGAAATACACGGCAACTTGAAATAAACATATAAATTCAAAGATAAGGATACATCTTCACTCCTGCACCATCGAATGCTGAATCAATATCTTTACTGTAAAGAGACATTGTCTATCATATCTCTGAATCTCCACCAAACAAAACTTGCGCAACTGCAATATAATTCTGCAGGCCAAGCAGCACTGAATTTTCAATATCTCATTTCCAACAAGAGCACAATTCAGTGTCTCATTATTATTTTGTCTTCGTCTTTTCTTTCGTACAAATTAACATGCTCCCATTTCACACAGCAGTAATCATAACAAACAAAACATCAATCCACGAATATACTCGTTAAGTGTATGGTTCATTAGCTAAATTCAGATATGCATGCACAATATCGAATTCGTGATGATGAACAAAGTCTTACCTCTCTGCTGAACGGATATTGCACTATCTGAAGATCGAATTGATGATGATGAACAAAGTCTTACCTCTTTGCTGAACGGATATTGTACTATCTGTATGGACAAGAGAACAAACGAAAGATGGAAAAAAACTCGGTATATGCCTAATTCTGTTGATTCTGCTCTGTGCATAAGATTTTGGTCAACAAATTAATTATAAGGATTGCGTAAATGGATACGGGGATTGAGTGATAAGAAAGTCAGGAACCGAAAGGAAGAGAAGAAGAACGAATGAATGACATGTTTGGCATTATCGTCCAGCTAATACGGGGCCCATTCCTGTAAGTGGTGAGCTTTATGTTGTTTCTGCGGAAAAGGAAATTTGGACGGCTGAAGGAAGAGATGGCAGGGCGGGAGTGGGGTCATAGATTTCCGTCACGTGACAGGTGTTTCCCGCCCCTTTGATTTTCAACTTTTTTGGCAAAACGGCGTGTATGGCATGCGTTTTTGGTTTGGGGGTGGGGTCGCCCCACTCCCAGGCATGCTGATTGGTCAATCATATTCGCCTCCGCCGCTCACGGTACGATGACATGAAATCGTGGGATGGATTTACAAATAAAAATATAGTTTGTGCATTTGTAATAAAAAAGTCCATGGCCTGCGTTGTATTGCAATGATCAATACTTAATATTAAAATAATTTTATAATTTTAAAAGGGTCGGGCAAAAAAATATATTTATTTTTATAAAATAAAAAAAAAATAAGAATGCAGATTTTATTTTCGCATTTATAATTCAACCTAATTCGCTAAACCCACTTTTTTGCAATATAAAAGTGAGGTTTAATTAATAAAATTATTAAGGATATCAAATCTCATTAAATGGTCAATTAATCAATTTTTTTTTGAGAAATATATAATTTTTTTATTTTTTATTTTTTTCAAATATTATTATTCATTAAATAATAATATCATATATACAAATTTTCATATTAATTATTTTAAACAAACTAATATGGCGTTAGTGTATAAGTATTTTTAATCTTTTTTTAAGACCAAACAATGAGAAAATAAATACTTATTGATTTATAATATTTCTTTGAAATTTATTAAAATAATATATAAAAATTAAAAATATCAAAGATAATAAAAAATAAATTTTTTATTCAAAAGTAAAAAATTTTCCTTTATGTTTTGTTAAAAATATTTAAGTATTCTTTTATTTTTTTATTTTTAAGTATAAAATTTATTTATTAAAAAGTTGAATGTATAAAAATTTTTAATAAGAATGTTTTTATTAATAAAAAATTAATTTATAAAATTTATTTTAAATAAAATAATTTTTCAGGAAAAACAAAACAAAAGAAAAAAAAAATGCTAATTGTTTATTTTGTTATATCAAAAATATACTTGATAATTTATTAAAAATATTTTTTTTGAGAATAAAAACATGCATGCTTGATATTTACATGTGATAAATATTTCAAAAACTAATTAAGGTAATATCTTTTTTATGATTATTTTAAAAATATAAAATATAATTTTATATTTTTAAGTTTTCTACTTAAAAATGAAATAAAAATAAAAATAAAAAATATATTATGTTAATATTTTTTATGAATTATTAATAGAAGGATAATTTTGTATTTTAATAAAAAAAATTAACTTTTATTATTTTTAAGAAAACTATTTATGATTTTATATATATTTAAGAGAGGTATTTTTATTTTTTGACAAACTTCCACGAAGATATTTGTTAATATCTTTTATTCTGTTAAGTCCATAGATGATATTGAAGTCAAAGGAGGTCAACGAACATTTTTTAATTTTAATTATTTATAAAAGGTTTAGGAATGTATGTGATTACATCACAATTAATTTTTCCCTACCTGGTTGAATTCGGAACTGGGGGTTCGGGTATGTGTTCTCGGAGTCGGTGGCAGCTTCCGTAATTCAAGAGCAGGAGTCTACTAGGGAATCGGATTCAGAAAGGAGCGATGAATCCGTTAACGCTGGTGAAACGAATCCAGAACATTAATTCGAAGGAAGCGGCTCTAGGAATTTCTGACGACGCTTCCTGGCATGCCAAGTACAAAGATTCCGCGTATGTTTTCGTCGGTGGAATTCCTTTCGATCTTACCGAAGGTGACCTCGTCGCCGTTTTTGCCCAGTAAGTCCATATTTCTCATCAGCATTTTTTCAATCATTTAATCTGCAATTTATTCTGAAAGTATTTTCGGGCTAATATCACTAGGGCTCAGTTGCGCAGTTGAGACCGTTTCTTTTAACTGGGTATCTGTATTAGCAAGTTGAAAATGATGAATACTAAGCATGCGGACATACGTCGTATTAATTTGTCGATGAATTGGTTATAAAATCTCTATCTTTACAGGATATGTTTTTCCACAAATATGTATGGTCTCAGCCACAGCATGTAAACATGTGCAATCCTTTTAGAGTTTATGAAAATGTGTGTTGACGTTGTTTGATTTGATTTTGGTTATTTTGCATTTCGATTGTGCAAAATATACAAAGCAGCCATAGAGGTAGTGTATATGGGTGAATGCGTGTGGTTTTGTGTCCTTTTGGAATGATGGATGACAAATAAGGGTTGCATTAACTAACGTTCCGCTCTCTTCATTTTCAGAAATATACTCTTTATTACCTCTATTTGTAGATTAAGTGCAAATTGCGTAGATAATTAAAATGGCTGCACTGGAAAATTTTTGATTTGGTCAATATCATCCAATAATTAATTTTATTCTTTTGAGATTGAAGTTTCTCTTTACTTTTTTGGTTGGCAACTAAAATATGCTTCGCGAACGGCTATTGCAGATATGGAGAGATTGTTGATGTTAATCTTGTAAGAGACAAGGGTACTGGTAAATCAAAGGGTTTTGCATTTATTGCATACGAGGATCAAAGAAGTACAATTCTTGCTGTAGGTTTGTCCCTTCTCTCTCTAGCAGGCTCATCCATAAGCAGTTAGAGCTTAGTGTCTGGGTAAGCTTCCTTATGAAATTTAATGCAGTAATTTTCGTTGACTTGTCTTCCAGATAATCTGAATGGGGCACAAATATTAGGACGAATTATAAGAGTTGATCATGTCACTAATTACAAAAGGAAAGAAGAGGAGGATGAAGAGACAAGGCAGCAGAAGCGGGAGGAACGAGGGGTTTGCCGTGCTTTCCAGAGGGGTGAATGCACTCGTGGAGATGGATGCAAATTTTCCCATGATGAGCAAGTAAGGTCAACAGATTTTGTTGGAATATATCATTACATGCTGTTTCTTTGTCTGGCTTCACTTTAATTTCTGCCCTTCCACTTAGATCTTGGATGATTTGGTTTAAAACAATCTATAGCATCCACAACTAGTATTCTCTTTTGGTGTTTGCTATCAATTAACCATTAAAAATATGGTACTGGATCCAACACTTCTAAAGAAAGAGCAATTTACAGTTTTCTGTTGAAAAGTTACCAAAGGCTCATAGTTCAGAATTATGCCTTTTATATGGTTTTGCTTAGATTGTTGGTGATTTGACACATATGGAATGGGGATTTTGAATTTTCTGTCTAGACTAGTTCAGATTTTACATTCCTGTTATGGATGTGCTTAATCATGCTTTGCTCTTTTTTTTTTTTGTCAGAGAGCTGCAAACAGTGGTGGAGGTCTTCAGGATAGAAGTACAAGATGGGGACATGAGAAGTTCGAAGGTAATAAAGAAGGTTTTAACCGGGGTAACAAAGATTCAAGTTCTAGAGCAACAGGCAGTGGAAGGGCCTTAGAAGATCACCCTAGGCAAAGTGGTACAAGGGAGGAAAAGAGGTCGAGAAGGCATGATGATACAGAGAATCCAAGAGAAGATCTTAATAGAAGGGAAGAAAAGAGATTGATGCGGCATGATGCTGCTGAATTTGAACACGATCGTTATAGTAGAGAAGAAAAGAGATCAAGGAGGTACTCGAATGATGAATCTGAGCTAAGGTCAGGAGATAAGTATAGGACAGAAGAAATGAGATTGAGAAGGCATGGTGGTGATGATGAGTTTGAGTCAAGGTCCAAAGAAGATCATTACAGGAGGGAAGAAAAGAGATCTACAAGACATGAATCTGAATCCTATTTAAGGGAGGACCGAGACAGAAGAGGAGGAGACAGGTTGTCAACTCGGCATGGAGACTATTCTTCCCACCGTCACAAAGAGAGGGATTGATCACTGGGATGGATCAGATAGATGAGAATGCTACGAGTATGCATGATGAAGTTTTACATTTTCGGGTCCACCTCTGTACAACATATGCAAATCTGAAAGCTCTATCACATTTCCTCTGTCTGGCTGACTTGGGATATGTTTGTTGTCCTAATTAGATCAATTTTTTAAAGCTGTCGACTTTAGCTTGGTGGTAAAGCATCCTTAAATGCCTGCACAACCAGCAATTTGCTTGCCTGGTCTTTCTCTCTCACTCTATCTAGTTTTTTAAACAACTGCCTATTCCCTCCCCTTATTGAGATGATTATTTTCAGTGACTCATTTTTATTGCCAAAAGTTTATTCCGATGTGGATTAGATGCAAGAGAGGCACAAATACAAAG
>CP135552.1:8272469-8301220 GCA_032402905.1 Khaya senegalensis | reverse complement strand
TTTTTATTTATTTTAGTTAAATAATAATTTTTATTTTAATTAGTAAATATTTTGATAAGGTTAAGATTTTACCTTATTTTACTAAGAGGTATATTTTATTATTTATATTAATTTTGACAAACTTTCTTTTTAAATAGAAATCCTAATAGGAAAGGGATATTATTTTTGTTTTAAATTATGTCTTTAATAAGTATCCTATATACATTAGGGTTTCTCAAATAACCTATAAAAACCTACTTTTCTCTTCAACTTCTTTATTTTTTATTTTCTTCTCAACCCAGAAATGTAATATTTTTCTCCGTGGTCGCGATTGCTTAAGTTATTGGATATTAGAGGTAACGTTTAATTATTTTGTTACTTTGTTATTTTTAGTTTAATATAGAATGAGTTTTCTTTTCATTTGTCATTGTTTTGGGATAGATTAAATAAAATTTCTTGAGTTAGTGTTCATAAAATAGCAGTGAACCATATCTTGTGAATTGTTTGAACTAGGATTTTACATTATTTACTGAGCATGATATTTCTATAATTATTTTAGCAAAAATTTTATCAAGGTTGTTCACAAAAATTTTTCATAATTGAATTTTGACATGATAGTGAGAACATAGAATTTTGTTTTACTTAAATTGGATGAGAATTGAATTTTCTACAGATTTTTGAAGTTAGCGTATGAAATCTAAAATTCTATACGTTTTACGATTTAAATAAAAGATAAAATTTATTTGAGGGAGAAAACGACTTCCAAAAATTATGAAATTTTAACTGGAGTTTGATACATATGTTTAGTATTTGTTATTTTAATTTTGTAATTTTTAGAAATATATTTATATATTTATAAATTTTTGATTCTATGGACATCTATTTTGAAATTATGTCAGCAGGTTATAGTTTTGAATTACGTAATTATTTTTAAAATACGAAAAGACCTTCAAAAATTATGAAAATTTTTATAATAGTTTATACACATGCTTACTGGCTTGTCCATAAATTTCATAGCATTTTGAAAAATATGTTAATAGTTATAAATTTTCTATTGAGTCATATGCAGTTCCAAAATATTCTGGGCAGGTTACTACTCTATGAAAAATTTATTATTTTAAAAATCTTTTTAAACTTGAAATATCATAAAATTTTTGTATATGACATCTTTAGGTGTGCTCAGTAAATTTGTGAAGTTTTAGCTTGACTTAATTTATAAAATAAGAGTTTAAAATTCGAGATTTATAGATGATTTTGGTTGAAGATCTAAGCAGTTAGTGTAGTTGAAATAGAATGTTATAAATTTTATTTATGTATTATTTTAAGTATTTCTTTTAATTAGATAGTTCATTATTATAGAAAGTTCAGAACCATCGAACGACGAATAAAGGTAGTTAAAGAATTTAACTTGGATTGAGGTAAGTAATTCCATTCATGATATTTATTGAGTTGTTTTTGCATGATGATCTTAAAATGTATTTTATGGCATAAATCATTTGATTTCAATGTTTGTGAAATATTTGATTATTTGATAAATGTATTTATATTACGAATTTTTTATAAACTGCATATTCTTAAATGGTTATTAAATACTTTGTAAATAGTGCATTGCAAGCCGTTATGTTATAAATGATTCTTATATGACAATTGAGATAAAATATTTTTGGCTCCTCTGTCCGTAGTATTATGATTATGATTATGAATATGTTTGACTACGGTCAATATATGAATGGACCAGCTGGTATTATGTTCTAAGTGTGCACACGAATCTATATGGCCGGGTCA
This sequence comes from Khaya senegalensis, assembly GCA_032402905.1. Taxonomy (NCBI): domain Eukaryota; kingdom Viridiplantae; phylum Streptophyta; class Magnoliopsida; order Sapindales; family Meliaceae; genus Khaya; species Khaya senegalensis. Next base: position 8,299,456 of record CP135552.1, on the reverse strand, counting down.
CCGGGAATACAGGTGATATTATGTTATATGGCCGGGTCACCGGGATTACAGGTGATATTATGTTAATTGGTCGGGTTACCGGAGGTACAGGTAACACTATGTGACATGAGCAAATTAAATGTATTTTCTGAAATGAATGTTTATTCGATTCCGCATTTATGATTTATGAAATATGATTTTTGACTTATAAGAATTTATGAAGTTTATGTGATAAGTAATGAAATATGTTTTTCGTAATGAATGTTTTATAAATCTTTGCATTTATATTTATGAAATATGTTCTCTTATGAAAATTTATAAATATTAAATTTTTATTTGTTTGACAAAGTACTTGAAATCATGTTTTTGCATAACATTTGAACAATAAGGCTTGCAAATATTTTTATGCATTCGAAAATAAGGAAACTCATACATATGTTATGAATGGCATTACTTACCGAGTTGACAGCTCACTTCTCGTCATTTACTTTTTGCAGAGTTAGTTGTTTAAACTAGTAAGCGTGATGGCTTATTTGGAAGATGGTTTTGGAGATTTTATGTTACTTTTATTATAGGTGATGAATAGAATTTCATATTTTATTTATCGCACTATTCATTTTCTTTGTGGAGGTTATTTTAGAACTTTTGAGATAGATTGAGATATTGTAGTATTTAATAAAATTTAATTTCATTGATTAATGTAATAAAGTATTTCGGTATAAAAACTATTATGGTGAAGTTTTAGTATTTATTTATGAATTCGTGCGCCTTAATTCGACATGTGCGATGCATGTTGGATTTGGGGCGTTACACTATTACTGGTGTGCGAGAGCACATAATGAAGATAAGGGACATTGCGGCTCAACTGAAATCATTGGATGTGACAATGTCTGAACCTTTCCTTGTGCATTATATTTTGAATTCACTTCCACAACCATATGGACCCTTCAAAATTTCTTATAACACACATAAAGATAAATGGTCAATTAATGAATTGTTGACTACGTGTGTTCAAGAAGAAGGGAGGTTGGTAGCGGAAATGGGAGTGAATATTCAAAGTGCACATCTAGCAATAAAGGAAAAGATTAAGAAGAAAGGGAAAGGCAAAATACCTGTCCAAGCTGAAATAAAGAAAAAATCCAAATGTTTCTTTTGTAAAAAAAAGGGACATATAAAAAAGGATTGCATTAAATTTCAGCAATGGCTTAATAAGAAAGGTATTTCTTTTTCTCTTGTAAGGTATGAATCTAATATGACTGAAATTTGTCATAACACATGGTGGATTGACTCTGGTTCTACAATCCACATTACGAACGTTTTGCAGGGTTTGCAAAACTTAAGGAAACCAGTGGGAGCTGAGCGTTTTATCTATTCTGGAAATAAGATATGCTCAACTGTGGAGGCTATTGGAACATGCAGTTTGGTTCTCAATAATAGTTTTGTAATAAATTTGGAAAAGACCTTTTATATTCTTAGTTTTTCTAGGAATTTAATTTCTATTTCGAGACTTGTACCTTATGGATATTCCTTCAATTTTTCAAATTCTTTTGTGAAAATTTTTTATAAATCAAATCTTGTTGGAAATGGTACATTGTCTGATGGTCTTTTTCATATTAATTTACAAAATAATACTTGTTATAATACAATGCATACTCATACTGGTATAAAAAGAAGTGTTATGAATGAAAATTCCTCTATGTTGTGGTATCGGAGATTAGGACATATCTCCATAGAAAAAATCAAAAGGTTAGTAAGTGATAAAGTACTTAGTGCTTTAGACTTTACCGATTTTGAGACTTGTGTGGACTGTATAAAGGGCAAACAGACCAATAAGTCAAAGAAAGGTGCCAAGAGAAGTACAGACTTATTAGAAATCATACACACAAACATTTGTAGTCCTAGTATAGACTCATATGGTCATAAGTATTTTATCACTTTTATTGATGATTATTCACGATTTATGTATCTCTACTTGTTGAATACTAAGGATGAAGCATTAGATGCTTTTAAAATATTCAAAACTGAAGTAGAGAAACAATGCGGTAAGCAAATAAAGATCGTGAGGTCTGATAGAGGTGGTGAATACTATAGTAGATACATAGAAAATGGACAAGCACCTAGACCATTTGCGAGATTTCTTCAAGAACATGGGATTGTTGTCCAATATACTATGCCTGATTCTCCAGACCAGAATGGTGTAGCAGAAAGAAGAAATCGAACATTGTTGGACATGGTGCGGAGTATGATTAGCAACTCCAATCTTCCTAAGTCATTGTGGATAGAAGCTCTTAAGACAGCTGTGTACATATTAAACAGAGTTTCAACTAAGGCAGTTTCTAAAACGCCATTTGAGTTATGAAAATGTTGGAAACCGAGTTTGCAACATGTACGCGTTTGGGGTTGTCCTTGTGAAATAAGAGTTTATAATCTACAAGAGAATAAATTAGATCCTAGGACCATTAGTGGATATTTTATTGGATATTCAGAAAGGTCTAAAGGATACAGATTTTATTGTCCATCATATCACATTAAGTTTGTGGAATCAAGAAATGTTAAGTTTCTTGAGAATAACTTGATTAGTGGGAGGGATCAATCCCAGAACAAAGTTTCTGAGAATGATCATTCAGAACCGTCCACTTTAAGTACTAAAGTGATTGTCATCAACAACATCGCTTCAGTACAATTGGATGTTGATCCATCAATGGTTGATATTCAACTAAATGATAATCAAATTCCACATACTAGTGATGTTTTAGTAGATCAAGTTGTTGAAGAACCAGTTGTACAACATACTCCTCAGGAAAATGTTGAAGCAACATTAAGAAAATCTACTAGAGTAAAAAGATCACCAATTTCTAGTGATTATATTGTGTATTTACAAGAGTCAGATTACAATATTAGAGCTGCAAATGATCCAGAAACGTTTTTACAAGCCATAAGTTGTGAGTAATCTGACTTATGGTATAATGCCATGAAAGATGAGATGAATTCTATGTCAACGAATGAAGTCTGGGACCTTGTTGAGTTACCTAAAGGGTTCAAACCCATTGGATGTAAATGGATCTTTAAGACTAAAAAGGATTCATTAGGCAACATTGAGAGATATAAGGCTAGACTTGTTGCCAAAGGGTTCACTCAGAAAGAAGGAATCGACTACACAGAGACTTTTTTTCTTGTATCTAAAAAGGATTATTTTCGTGTAATCATGGCATTAGTAGCTCATTTTGATTTAGAGTTACATCAAATAGATGTGAAAACGGCATTCCTTAATGGTGATTTGGAAGAAAAGGTTTATATGAAACAACCTGAAGGATTCTCTTCCAATGGTGGTGAGCATTTGGTTTGTAAGCTTAAGAAATCTATATATGGATTGAAACAAGCCTCTCGGCAGTGGTATTTAAAATTTCATGAAATTATTTCTTCATTTGGTTTTGAAGAAAATATCATGGATCAATGTATATACCAAAAGGTTAGTGGGAGTAAAATTTGTTTCCTTGTTCTATATGTGGATGATATACTACTTGCAACCAATGATAAAGGATTTCTACATGAAGTAAAACAATTCATTTCTAGAAATATTGATATTAAAGATATGGGTGAAGCATCTTATGTCATTGGCATTAAGATACATAGAGACAGACATAGGGGTATTTTAGGTTTGTCTCAAGAAACCTATATCAATAAAATTCTAGAAAGATTTCGGATGAAAGATTGTTCTCCAAGTGTGGCACCAATTGTTAAGGGAGATAAGTTCAATTTGAACCAATGCCCTAGAAATAATCTCGAAAAGGAACAAATGAACAACATTCCGTATGCTTCAGCTGTTTGAAGCATTGTGTATGCTCAAGTCTGTACAAGACCTGACATAACTTTCGCAGTTGGAATGTTGGGAAGATATCAGAGTAATCTAGGATTGGACCACTAGAAAGCTGCAAAGAAAGTTTTGAGGTACCTTCAAGGGACCAAAGATTACATGCTTATGTATAGACGAACTGACAATTTGTAAGTAGTTGGCTACTCAGATTCAGACTTCGCTGGCTGTGATGATTCAAGAAAATCAATATCTGGATATATCTTTATGTTAGCTAGCGGAGCCATATCTTGGAGAAGTGTTAAGCAATCACTGATTGCTACTTCCACTATGGAGGTCGAGTTCGTTTTGTGTTTTGAGGCTACCTCTCATGGAGTATGGTTAAAGAGTTTCATATCTGGGCTTAAACTTGTGGATTCTATTTCTAAGCCATTGAGGATATATTGTGACAATTCAGCTGCTGTATTTTTGGCTAAGAATAATAAAAGTGGGAGTCGAAGTAAACACATCGACATTAAGTACTTAGCCATTAGAGAACGTGTTAAGGAAAATAAAGTGGTCATTGAGCACGTTAGTACTGAATTGATGATTGTAGATCTTTTAACAAAAGGCATGCCACCATTAAAGTTTAAGGATCATGTAGTTCATATGGGACTTGGTTCCAGTATGTAAATTTATTACTATTAATAAAACTCTGATTATTTATTTTCTTATAAAGTGTGCACATTTATTTGAAAGAAAACAAATTTTATTAGACCTAGAATAAACATGAGGTTTATTCATTAAGTTAAGGTCATTATGATGGACCAAGAATAAACATACGGTTTATTCATTAATAGTACCACATTAAAGTTGCAGTAAGAAGTATCATACATTTGTAATACATGAAAGAGAAATTGTTAATTTTGATAATATATCGCCATGATTCATGTATGTTATTTCTTGTATATGAGAATTTGAAGTTTACGAGCCAAGTGGGAGAATGAAGGTTACAAATTCAAATTGAATTTGAAACAACAAAATTATGGCCCTTAACTCCCCATTATATTTTTGTAACTCCAAATTCAAATCAAAGGTTGTAACTGCAGCATTAAGTGGCCATTAAACCTCCATTAAGTGTGAGAATTCTTTGATGGGAGGAATTCTATAAATTGGGAGGTATTTTATTTTGTTGAGGTCCCTAAACTCGAAATTCTTGTTAAACACCATCTTGAGAGGATTTAGAGAGCTTGGAAGGCTTTGGTAGAATCAAGAAACGTCAACAAAGGTAATGGCGAGAGATTAGTGTTCCTTAACTTCCACACTTGATTTCTTGAGTTTTAAAGCATGTCTTAAGATTGTATGCTTACAGTTATTTCCCACGTGCAGAAAATCTGGTCTAAACCAAGCTGCCACAATAAATCCCCTGTGATTCCTTTAGAGTATAAATTTGAACTGGATTGACAAATCATTGGGCATATCCTAGCCAAAATTGGAAGTCCGTACAAACGTGTGGAAGAAATTATAATCTTATGAGCCTTCTTTATTACAACGTACGACTTGGCATTTTATTTGTCACATTAGTTAACACAAACAGTCAATATTATACCAAATTGTTTGCTATATGACATTAATGGCAATAAATAGGTTTGCATTGAGAAAACAAACAATGTCTTCATACTCTTCGCGAGTTTCTGAATTGAGAAAATTGTTTGCATTACATGGAATCCAGCCCTCCTCCCATTTCTCAGGTTCAAATTGAACCCAATATTTCTTTTTTAAAAGAGGGTCAGAAAAGAAAACCATAAACTTCAAAAAGGAGGTATAATTGGTGAGTTATTCTGTTATAATATTATTTTCTTAGATTAAAATTATAAATTCTAATGAATGTATAAATCCTTGACCCCAATTCTTTTACTAGTTAGTCATTCGTCCGATTAATTGCTATGGGACTAGTGACCAGGTGGGGTATAGGATTGAATATCACCATGGTGATTAACTATGGATGAGAAGTTTTAGCGGATCAATCAAATTGCAGAAAATGAAATACTAATTTTTTCCTTTTTAAGTCTGATCTTTTCTACCAGAGGAGTCATAAATTTGCCAACAGAAACAATAGAGACACCTTTTCTTCTGAGTCTTGGGAAGAACAAGTCAAGTCAAGTCAGTAGCCAGAATTTTCAGCAAGTAAATAATGCTGTCTTATCGTCCTTTTTCATCCTTCTTTTCCAGCTTTTAAGATGATGTAATGGGGCTTAAATTTCGCTGATCTTTCAACACCAATGTAATTTTCTTTTCTCCCATGCTTGTTAGGATGAGGCTTAACACATTACCAGCCCAGATTGGACAGCTCTTTAGAAGCGCATTTGGAATTCAACCAAATTTTTACCTGAATCTCATGCTGACCAAATCGGAGGGGTGGATGCAGAAGCCAAGTTCATAATTTAGACAGCAGTTCCAAATATGTTGCAAAAAATTTCAAGCAGTTGTTTTATTTTTAGACAGTCATTTCTTCTTGTAATTAGAGGCACAAGTCAATAAACTAAAACTACTATTCTTGTCATGTACTTTGCAGTTTGATCCTTTTATCTTATTTTTTTTCCTAGTTGACAAATTATACCATATTACCGTCCCCTCCGTATGGTTCTGCCGTGTCATCTGATTGATATGTGGAACTGCATCACGGTCTTGAGGCTACTTTAGTTTACTTAGTCAAAAGTGAGTGCTCGCACGTCCTATGAAAGTTGCCTATCAAGCATTTATAGACTTGTGGAAGCAGTCGTGTTTACTATCAACCTCCTTGCATATGCAGAAGATATGATAACCTTGTGTACAAATGATGTGGTAATTATTCAGATTAAACTAGTGATACTTGACCCTATCCATCAACTGGCTGGATTGGTTCCTATCAATTCAACTACAACATTTAGCCATTATTAAGTGTAAAATTACTCTAGAATGCATTCAGGTGTATCTGTTCTGTATCCTTGGCAGATAAATACCGGAAACCTACTCTTATTCTGTTAACTTTTTCACCATTGATACCAAGTTATCAATTCTTAGTGTATAAATTTTTCTTCAAGATTTACACACATCCTAGACATGAAAAGGATAGAATCCTTGGTGAAGAAATGCATTAAAGAGCTCGGCTAGACAAATTTCGTTATTACTGACTGCTTAATTATATGAGTGGAAATTTTGATTAAAGCAACTCACTTGGAGCCCTTATGAATTCAATATGAAGCCAAATTTTAATACGCAGAGATAAAATTGATTATAAGTGTTCTTCATTCGTGTTCCTTTCCCTTGAGTAACTGGACTTATTTATTTGGTTCTTCTTTCCCTGAGTTGCTCTCTTCCTTTCTCTATTTTTTTTTCCTTTTTGTTATTTTATGATTTCAGGTGGGGAAAAATGTTTATACTCCTTTTCATGTATGTCTCTTCCGCTAACGTGTTAGAAGAGGTTGGTAGTCAATGTTTTGTTGATACATTTCTACCAGCAGTAGACTTTCAGTAATTGGTTCTTATTCTCTTGGTTAATTAAGGCTCATTTGGTAGTTCCGTGCTGTGGCTTCACTAGCCGTCAAACCAAACACTTTAGGGGGCGTGTTTTGATAGCATCATAAAAGCATTGCAGTTCCAAACAGAGCCTAAATGACGAATGCTTACATTGCATTACAAAAGTAGTTAAGTTAGTTGTCTATATATATGCATGCTTTTTAGAACACAGCCCATCCCAGCTTTTGTCGTTAGCAGCAAATTGCTAATCCTAATGCAGCTTCCTGCCATGAGTATAAGCCTATTCTTCCCACTTACCTTCGTTGCTTTCTTGTTTCAACTATCGGTTATTGATTCTACAACCGCAGCCGCACAAACAAATGAAACTGATAAACTTGCCTTGCTTGAGTTCAAGTCCCAATTAACTGACTACTCCCCAGGAGTCCTGCCCTCATGGAATGACTCTCTCCATTTCTGCCAATGGACAGGAGTCACATGCGGCCGCAAACACCAAAGGGTTACTGGGTTGGACCTGAGTGAGCAGAAATTAGTTGGACTTGTGTCACCCCATGTTGGAAATCTTTCTTTCCTTAGATTCCTGCACCTTGCAAACAACTCCTTCCATGGTAGAATTCCTCCAGAAATTGGGCTCTTGTTCAGGCTTCAAAATTTGAGCTTGAGCAATAATTACTTTGACGGGGAAATACCAGCTCGTCTGTCCAATTGTTCCCAGCTTTTGAGTCTTGATCTAGCACACAACCTTCTCGAACAACAAATTCCTTCTGAACTTGGCTCGTTTTCAAAGCTTGTGATACTCTCCCTTGACAATAACAATCTAACTGGAAGTTTCCCAGCTTCTTTGGGAAACCTGTCCTCTCTTCAAAAGCTTTCACTTTCATATAACATTTTGGAGGGAGAAATACCAGCTACGATATCGCAAATGAAAAGCTTGAGCGTTTTCTTGGTATATGAAAACAGTTTCTCTGGTCCCTTCCCACCCTCCCTTTATAATCTGTCGGCACTTTCAACATTGTCCTTGACTGGCAACCATTTCTCTGGTAACCTCAGAACTGATTTAGGTATTGCTCTTCCAAATCTCCTAGGACTTCACATAGGAGAAAATGAATTTTCAGGAACCATTCCAGCTTCATTGTCTAATGCTTCAGCTTTTCAGTCACTCGATATCCGTGCAAATAAGTTCACAGGAAATGTACCGACAAGTTTTGGAAACCTACAGAATTTGAGCTGGCTTAATGTTGATTTTAACTTTCTCGGAAAGAATTCAGTTGATGATTTGAGTTTTCTGAGTGCTTTGACTAACTGCAGCCAGCTAAAAACTCTGATTTTCAGCTACAACAGGTTTGGAGGCGAGTTTCCTTCTGCTATAACCAATCTCTCGAGCCAACTAACAGATCTAGAACTGGGAGGAAATTTTATCAGCGGAAGCATTCCTGCAGAGATCTCAAACCTTGCCAGCCTAACTTATCTTCAGATGGAGCAAAACTTGTTGACAGGCAATATTCCAGCATCAATTGGGAAGCTTTTAGAATTGAATAATCTGTATTTGGGTGACAACAAATTGACAGGTGAGATCCCATCTTCCCTTGGAAACATCACTAAATTGTCAAAACTTTACTTGTATAATAACAGCTTAGAAGGAAGTATCCCTTCAAGTCTTGGAAATTGTAGCTACCTGATAGAGCTACGCCTTTGTCATAATAAATTAAATGGCACGATTCCGAGGCAACTTATCGGTCTTTCATCCATTTCTGTGGTCTTTAATGTATCTCACAACTCTTTATCTGGTTCCCTTCCACCAGAAGTAGGAAATTTGAATGTTCTCGCAGCTCTAGATGTTTCATACAACAAACTTTCTGGTGAGATTCCTAGAGCCTTGAAGAATTGTTTGGCCTTGGAACAACTTTATTTGCAAGCCAACTTCTTTGAGGGAACCATTCCTGAATTATATGGGTTAAGAGGTATTGAATATCTAGATCTTTCCTGCAACAACTTGTCCGGCCAAATTCCAAAATATATGCCTGATTATCCTTTGTTGCAAAATTTGAATTTGTCTCTCAACAATTTTGAGGGAGAGGTACCAGTCACAGGGGTCTTCAAAAATGCTAGTGCAATTCAAGTTTATGGAAACAGTAAGCTTTGTGGAGGAATTAAGGAAATGCAGTTGCCTCTGTGCCCCAACAAATCGAGAAATCATAGGGCAGGGAAGTTGATAATGATCATTGTCATTTCTGCTGTCAGTTTGGTGTCATTGCTGTCTTTAATCTCTCTGCTCTGTCTGAGAAAGTTAAAGATGCATAATCTCTCCACATCTTCCTCTCTTCACTTTTTCCAAAAGGTATCTTATGAAGAACTCCTCAATGCAACTGGTGGGTTCTCTTTGAGCAATTTAATTGGTTCAGGTACTTTTGGTTTTGTGTATAAAGGAATTCTTGGTCCTGGAGAAACAACTGTTGCAATCAAGGTACTGAACCTCCAACAGCAAGGAGCTTCCAAGAGCTTCATGGCGGAATGCCAATCTTTGCGGAACATCAGGCATCGTAACCTTGTCAAAGTCTTAACTGCTTGCTCAAGCATTGATTTTGGAGGCAATGATTTCAAAGCACTAGTATATGAGTTCATGCCAAATGGGAACTTGGAGATGTGGTTGCATCCAGAGGAAGGAGAAAAGCATTTAAAAAATTTAAACTTTCTACAAAGAATAATCATTGCCATAGATGTGGCATCTGCATTGTTTTATCTTCATCATCACTGCGAAATCCCTGTTGTTCACTGTGATCTAAAGCCAAGCAATGTTCTCCTTGATGATGATATGACTGCTCATGTTAGTGATTTTGGTTTGGCAAGACTCCTTTCAAAATCTGGTAAGGAGGCTTTTCAAAATCAATTCAGCTCTGCTGGACTTAGGGGAACCATTGGTTATGCTGCTCCAGGTAATATTGCAAGTTGTGCTTATATGTAGAAGTACACGATAAGAAGGAAAGCTTGATGCCCTTTTTTTTTATTTTATTTGGAAAAACAATTAGATTAACCTAATCTCTAACTTAATAATGTTGAATAAAAGATTGGTTTCAGCACATCTATATTATTGAAAGATTTGTGAATTTTTCAGAGTACGGAATGGGCGTTCAGCTATCGACTAATGGCGATGTGTACAGTTTTGGCATCCTCTTGTTGGAGATGTTCACTGGAAAAAGACCCACTGATGAGCTCTTCACAGATAACTTGAACCTTCACAACTTTGTCAAATTTTCATTCCCAGACCAAGTACTGGAGATAGCTGACCAGTCACTTTTCTATGATGAAGTTGGAGAGATAAAGGACAATCGTTGGACGAACAGAAGCGTGCAGAGGGAGTGCTTGAAATTGATCTTTCAGATTGGAGTTAAATGTTCAGCAGAATCTCCAAGAGATAGAATGAACATGAGAGAAGTTGTTTTCAAATTGCTTTTGGCAAGAGACAGATTACTTGGGACTGAAATTCATGACGAAAAAGTTTGAAAAATCAAGTTAACAGGTGAAGTTTCTGAAAATTTCAATGGTTAATATTCAATCAGGCATGTAGACACTTATCTTCATCTAATTTGCAGGAACATATAGTTTCTTCTAGTCGTGAAAGGGGGGCAGATTCTTGAGAAGTAGCTTCGGTCTGATCAGATAATGCTAATGAGCATGCATGTGAATATATGATGCAAAGTTGGTGTATGTTTATGCAAAGTCGGTGTACTATGTAGAAACTTATCTTCATCTAATTTGCAGGAACATATAGTTCCTTCTAGTCGTGAAAGGGGGGCAGATTCTTGAGAAGTAGCTTCGGTCTAATCAGACAATGCTAATGAGCATGCATGTGGATATACAATGTAAAGTTGGTGTCTGTTTATGCAAAGTCAGTGTACTGTTTGTGCATTTGAAATAAGAATGTTTGAATTTTCGTGTTGAGTTCATGATTTACAAGTATAATGCCATAGTACAACTTTCAATATCTAGATTTTTCCACCCCCGTAAGAGATGAGAATCAAGCTGACTAAACTCAGGGAAGTATTATCTTACAAATGAATTCCATCATACTTTTACAATAGTAAGTTGAAGAAATTCTTATCTTCGTCATTGAACTCAGAACTCGTGCACTACACACCTTCCAACAGGGGAACTCGTATTTCCTCAGGCGCTGGGGCACCATTAGATAACTTAAAGGAAACGAAAGAGCAAAACAAAAACATCTTGCTCTGATAAGCAAATACTAAACCACTCTCTCTGCTTACAAGATTGTATAACATGCCTTACTGTCTGTGGAGGAGTCCCAATGCTAGAGGTTTGGGCTGAACTCTTCTCGTTATCACCAATAATCCATGCATGAACAATGCCCTCCACTGAAATGATGAAATCTATACCGATCTCTCAACAGTATTTCTCTATCGTAAAGCTTAGATATGAGCTTAGCAACTGAGTGGCAGTCCCTGCAAACCCGAAGATTCTTCACAATCCGAATGGGTTGAGATGGCTCCACACTAATAAGGCCAAATGCAATTGCCAACTTCTCACTGTGAAGGTTTAGGGCCTGCTCCTGCATGTCTTCTTCTTCGACAAGTTGCAAAAGCTGTGATTTATTTGATACGTAACCGGATAATTTTAATCTAGCAACAATTTCATCCAGTTTTGAATAGATATCCATGGAGAGAGGGTGAGAATTATCAGCCGCAAGAAACTTATGAATTATACCGTTAACCTCAATTGAGCTACAACCTGGCTCTTTTTTTAACCCAGTAACTCTCATACGCTTCCTTAATTCAGAAACTTTGTCCCATTTCCCTGTTTTGGCATATATATTAGATAGAAGCACTAAAGCCCCATGATTTTCTGGTTCCAACTCCAGCAAATGTCTACTAGCCTGTTCAGCAAGCTCAACATTTTCATGAATTTTACAGGCCCCAAGTAGAGCCCCCCATACAGAAGCACTAGGAGTTATTGGCATGGTCTGTATAAATTCCATAGCTTCTTCCAAAAGGCCTGCACGACCAAGAATATCAATCATGCATGCATAGTGCTTGACTCCAGGCACAATGCCATAAACTGGCCTCATTTGATTGAAAAACATCCTGCCCTCCTCCACCAAACCTGAGTGACTACATGCGCATAGTACATTGGTAAAAGTTATGGCATTGGGCTGGACCTTAGCTTCTTTCATTCTGAAGAACAAATCTATTGCAGCTCTCCCATGCCCATGCATTGCCAAACCTGCAATCATGGAACTCCAAACAAACACGTCTCTCCTCTCCACTGAATGAAATACCTCAAGTGCCTTGTCCAAATTGCCACACTTCGAATACAAGTCAATGAGTGAGGTTGTGAGATAACAATTTAATCTCATTCCCTGCTTCTTTATATTTGCATGGATCCACTTGCCCACATCCATTGCTCCCAGATGAGCACAAGCGGACAAAGTACTCACAAAAGTGAATTCATCCGGGTTCACATTCTTACCGAGTTGCAACTCCTTAAAAATGGCCAAAGCTTCCTTTGGCAGCCCATTCTGTTCATAAGCTGATATGAGTGCATTCCATGTAGCAATATCTTGTCTTGGCATTGCATCCAAAATATACTTAGCCATGTCATATTCCCCCAATTTAGCATAACCATCAATCATAGTTGTCCATGAAACAGTATCTTTCTCTTCTAGCTTATCAAACAATCTTTTGGCATCTTCAACACTCCCACATTTCATATACATATCAAGCATTGCGTTACTCAAAGTCAAGTCCACTTTTATCTCGTTCTTTTCAATATATGAACAGACCCATCGCCCAAACTCTAAATCTTTTTTCTTCGTGCAAGCTGACAGAACACCCACCATTGTCACATCATCAGGCTTGACCTTTTGCACCTCCATTTCCCTAAACAACTCTAATGCCTTTTCGAAATAACCTGCTTGAGCAAAGCCCGAGATCATTGAATTCCAAGAAACAACGTCTTTTTCACCAATCATAAAAAAAACCCGATACGCCAAGTCTAAATCCCCGCAAATCGCATAAAAATGTATCAGTGAATTAAGAATAAACACATTATCATCAAGTGAGAACTTAATAACCATTCCGTGAAGAACTTGCCCGACTCGAAAACTTAAAAGCTCTGCCGCCGCTTTAATTACAAAAGGGAAAGTGAAATTGTTTGGAAAATAACGAGACTCATAAAGCATTTGCCAAAAAATCTTAAAACTTTGAATAGGTTCAGGGCTGGATGAATAAGCACGAATAAGGGTGTTCCACGTATAAAGATTAGGTTGGGGAATTTGATCGAACACCTTGCGAGCATAATCAAGGCTGGAGAAAGAACTGACAGCACAGGGTGTAAAGAACTTGCTAGCCGAATAGGGGTCAAAAAAGAGGCCTGTGCGTAGCATTTGAGCATGGATTTGCTTTAGTTGTTTTAGACTGGTGCATTGGTTGATTAGTGAGAAAACTGAGGGGTGTTCACGTTCGTTACTGACAGTTAGCGAAGGCCGGCTCGGGTGACGTGGAAGAGAAATAAGCGGGGTGCTTAGAGTATCCATGAATAGTATGGTTTGTCATCCGTAATCAGGGGACTCTTGCCCCTTTTATCTTCTTGGGACGAAATTACCTGTCTGTCCACTTGGTTCCGTCGAAACGAGCAGACGCATTGTCGTTCACGAGGGAACGAAGAAAACGACTTACCGAAATTTCATATAAGTTACACGACATGTTGTTCTTTGCTTTAATTAATTGACGAGTTGTCATTTAATTCGGTTAATTTCATTTTTGAATATTATATATATAACGAGACATCCTATCTGGTCTTGCTTCTTGAAGTCCGAATGGATTAGAAAGTCAGTGTCTTTTGAAATTTCTTCTTCTCTTCCTTTAATAAAGAGTCGTCCTTATTCTTGACTTTATTACCACACGAAAACACTTCATTATCCTTGAAAACTAAGGCGGTCGGCCTCAATCCTCCATTATTGACGATTCAACTACTTAGCCATTTCTGCTGGTCTCTTGACTTTGTAATTATATTAATTCAAATTTAGATAGGTTTTACACTCTGTATCAAGCAGCCTCTTTAGAAAAATCCAGAATAAGTAATGTCAATAATGAGTACTCTGCCTTCCAATTCACTTTTGTTCATGTTCAGCAACCTGAGTTGTAGGGTTGTCTGAGATGGATAGCTTAAATGTCCTGAAGTACCATTCTTGATTCTGCTGAAACTAACGTCTGAGTCTCCGTGGCATTCTGATTGTCCGGTGTTTGCGGAATGTGTGATGTCAGAATAAAATAAAATATTTATTTTTCTTAAAATATTATTTATCTCTATCAATTCAGTGATGTTATGAGTTAAAATAAATATATTTTTATAATAAAATAAAATATTTATATTTAATTTTAATTTTTTTATTTATTATTAATAAATAAATTTACTTTATTTTATTAATAAAATAAACCTTTTTTAACGGGCTAAGACCAGTTCACGTATGAGTTTCTCCAACCAACTTGAAACGGCATCCAAATTTCAACTAAGTTTTGTATTGCGTGTTTGATGGATAAGACCATTTCACGTATGAGTCTCTCCAACCAACTTGAAACGGCATCCAAATTTCAACTAAGTTTTGTATTGCGTGTTTGATTTCCTGCGTCAGCAAACATGCCTACGTCCATTAGCTTCTTTCCAGTTCTGGTATGGGGCGTCAGTGTCAGCTTCTTGTTATCTTCTATTTTTTGTGTACCCGCCAGAGCAATCAAAACAAACGAGACAGATCGTCTAGCATTGCTTGCTATAAAGTCACAGCTGCATGATCCGCTTGGAGTCACACGTTCATGGAACACTTCCGTAAACTTATGCCTGTGGACTGGCGTTACGTGCAGTCGTCGGCGCCAAAGGGTCACAAGGTTGGATCTAAAAAACCAAAATTTACGAGGTCCTTTATCACCTCATATAGGAAATCTCAGCTTCCTTCGATACTTGGACCTCCAAGGCAACAGCTTCTATGGCCAAATTCCTCAGGAGGTCGGTCTTCTGTTCAGACTGGAGAATCTAACACTGGCTAATAATTCGTTTTCGGATACAATACCAGCCAATTTGTCTCGTTGCTCTAATCTCATCAGGTTGGATGCCGATAGGAACGAAATTCAGGGAGAAATCCCAGCTGAGATTGGCTACTTGTCAAAGCTTGAGATACTCTCCATTGCTCGCAATCGTCTGACAGGACAACTCCCAGCTTTTATAGGGAATCTTTCAGCTCTGCAGGTAATTTCTTTACAGATGAATAAATTGGGTGGGAGAATTCCAGATACCCTAGGCCAACTAAAAAGCTTATATTATCTTAGCATAATTGAAAATGAATTATCTGGTAGGGTTCCTCCCTCAATATATAACCTCTCTTCCCTTGAGATAATTAATCTAGGACAAAATAGCTTCAATGGAAGTCTACCACTTCACTTGGCTTTCGATTTTCCCAAACTAAGAACATTAGCGATCCATGGAAACCGTTTTACTGGTTCTCTACCAGACTCTATTTCCAATGCTTCAAATCTTGTAAAGCTTGATGTTGCTGAAAATCATTTAAGTGGGGAAGTTTCTATAGATTTTAGTGGCCTTAAGAATCTAACACTATTAAATTTGGCCGCAAATAATTTTGGAACTGGGAAAGCCAATGATCTGGAATTTGTAACTTCTTTAGCAAACTGTAGCAAATTGGAAATCCTTGGTTTATCTCAGAATCGATTTGGAGGTCTACTGCCATATTCTTTAGCCAACCTCTCAACAACTATTGCTGGATTAGCCATAGGAGGCAATGAAATCACTGGCATCATACCCAGAGGAATAGGGAATCTTGTCAATCTAAATATCATGGCTATGGAGTTTAACCAATTAACTGGCAATATACCTCATGAGATTGGAAAGCTTAAAAACTTACAATCACTGTTCCTGAGGGGAAACAATTTACAAGGTAGCATTCCCATCTCTTTAGGTAATATAACACTATTGAGCGAACTCGCATTGGATTCCAATAATTTGCAAGGGAACATTCCCTCCTCCCTAGGCAATTGCAAGAACATGTTGATGTTGAATGTCTCCAAAAATAAGCTGACTGGTACTGTGCCTCCACAAATTCTTGGCATAACAACACTCTCACTTTTCCTTGGCCTCTCCGATAATCTTCTAAGTGGCCCTTTTCCTTCAGAAGTGGGAAACTTAAGGAATATTGTTGCATTGGATATTTCAAGAAACAGGTTTTCTGGTGAGATTCCTGTTACTCTTGGTGGTTGTGCAGGCTTAGAACATTTTAGCATGCAGGGCAATGCTTTTAGTGGGAGCATTCCAGAGGCTCTTAGTTCTTTGAAAAGCATCAAAGAGCTAGATCTCTCTCAGAACAATCTTTCTGGCCAAATTCCAGAATTTCTTGAGAATTTTTCCTATTTGGTATATTTAAATTTGTCTTACAATCACTTTGAGGGTGAAGTGCCAATAAAAGGAGTTTTCAGCAATACAACAGGAATGCTACTTACTGGGAATGAAAAGCTTTGTGGAGGTATAGAAGAATTGCATTTGCCATCCTGCCACTCCAGAGGATCGAGAAAACCGACAATCACTCTTCTCAAAGTGATGATTCCAGTGGTTGTCTCGTTTTTGATCTTATCAGCATGCTTGATCATTATTTATACTCGAAGAAGGAGATCTGCACATAGAGATTCTAGTATGTTGCCTTTGCAGCAACAGTTTCCAATGGTTTCTTATGCAGAGCTGAGTAAGGCCACAAATGAATTTTCATCGGTGAACATGATTGGTCAGGGAAGCTATGGCTTAGTGTATAAGGGAATTCTGGGTGAAGGTGCAACATTGGTAGCAGTGAAGGTGATTAATCTTAAGCAGAAAGGGGCTTCCAAGAGTTTTATGGCTGAATGTGAAGCATTAAGAAATATTCGCCACAGGAATCTCATCAAAATCATCACTGTTTGCTCAAGCATTGATTTTAAAGGAGCTGATTTCAAGGCACTAGTTTATGAATACATGCAGAATGGAAGTTTAGAGGAGTGGCTGCACCAGAGCAATGATGAGCAGGACTCATACAATTTAAGTCTGATTCAAAGACTAAACATAGCCATTGATGTGGCTTCTGCAATTGAATATCTTCACCATCACTGCCAACCACCAATCATTCACGGTGATTTGAAGCCAAGCAATGTTCTGCTGGACCGTGACATGATTGCCCACGTGGGTGACTTTGGGTTAGCAAGATTTCTTTCTGATCAGCCACTTAGTATTGCTCTTGATACCAATTCAAGCTCCATTGGGATAAAAGGAACCGTTGGCTATGTTGCTCCAGGTAGCTATTTCATGCTTGATATTTTTATTTTTTTTGACATTATATCTGCAACCAGATTCATAAACCATGTTGGTACTACTATAGCAATTAACATTATGAACCAACATGTTTTCTCAGAGTATGGTATGGGCGGCGAAGTATCTATGGCAGGAGACGTGTACAGCTTTGGGATTATGTTGATTGAGATGTTCTCAAAAAGGCGACCTACTGACAGCATGTTTAATGATGGCCTGACTCTCCATGGATTTTTCGAGAAGGCTTTGCCGGACAAAGTGCTAGAGGTTCTTGAGCCTTCACTTCTGTTAGAAGTAAGAGATGGCAACTCTGTGACTGATGGAGATGGAAGAATGAGAATCGAGGAGTGCTTAGTTGCTGTAGTTAGAACCGGAGTTCACTGCTCTGCAGAATCTCCAGCTAACCGAATGGGGATGACTGATGTTGTGGCAGAATTACGAGCTGCTAGAAACAATTATTTTGGTGGTAGGATTTGAAATACTACTTTCAGAGATAAATTATGTTCAGATCTTTCATGGTAATCTCACTCATCAGGGCCTTCTAGTTATATGCATTGTTTCTGCTCAATTGTTCGTCTTAATAGTATCTGCGAGAAATTGCTCCACCATCAAGAATGGAAGTAATCTAACCAATTAGCCTCAACTCCAACCTTCTGAACCTGAAAATATTTTATCTTTGCTGAAAATGGATATGACTGGCTTCAATCTTCTATTATATATGCTTTTAATAGAAAAACACGTAGCAGGTGAGGGGAAGAGTCTCATGTCCCCATATATCTCGACTATTCTCATTTGTAATAAACTATTGAATCCCTTTCTTGATTGGCATGATTCTATTAATTTTCTCTTTATTGATAGATATCATACAAATCAAGTATTGTTGTATTATATAGTTTTATTTTGCATTTTATTAGAGGTGACCAAATCACAAACTGCCAAATGCAGAAGTTGTATTGATGATGAGGCTGCCTTAGCTTCCAGGCACCATTGACAGGAAATAGTCAGCGACTGGGCTTTATAAATCAAGGGTGGTCTCAGTTCCACTTCAATTACAATGAGGTCTCCCAGCAATCTATATATTGACAGGAAATAATCAGCAACTGGGCTTTACAAATCAAGGGTGGTCTCAGTTCCGCTTCAATTACAACGAGGCCCCCCAGCAATCTTGGTCCAACCAACAGAGTTGCCATTCTGATCTTCTGGTGCATTACCATCACCATAATCGAAGTAAAGGAACAGATAGCCCGTCATTACTAGCCATAAGTCACAGATTTATAATCCATATGGAGTCACAAGTTCATCAAACTGTTCTGTGAACTTGTACAATTTGAGATGCGTAACCGGCTTGGATTTAAGCAACAAAATTTAGAAGACTTGTTATCACCCCATATAGGAAACCTCGGTATCTTTCAAATATCGACTTCCATGACAATAAGTTGTAAGGTGAAAATCCCTATAAAGTCGGTTATTTGTGTAAACTAAACAAACAAAATTTGTCAGTAGCTGGTATTTCTTTCGGACGCATTATACCAGCTACTTTGTCAAATTGCTTAAACATGTTTGAGCCTATTGCAACAGTGCTGTTGGAGAAATATCAGAGGAGCTTGGAAACCTGTTGAATTGCCAGTTTCTTTCAACAGTTTCAGGACGGGTAACAGCTTCATTTGGACATATTACATCTCTTCAGATACTTCAAATGTTTTCCAACAACTTGCAGGGGCAATTCATGGTACTGTTTCCACACAAAGAAGCTTAACTTCTCTTCAGCTGGACCTAAATCAACTGTATGGTACGATTCTAGTCTATAGCATCTCTGCACGTCAATACTTAGAACCAGAAGGTAATCAGTTTCATGGAATTCTTCCAAATGACTTAGTCCTTACTCTTCCAAATACATTTCTTTCACAATTGCTGCAAATAATTTGGGGGACCTATCCCGTATTCGTTATACAAATCTCGTTTCTTTCAACAGCAGTTATTCTCAAGGGAAATAGCTTGGGCGGGAACAATTCCAAACACCCTAGGCCAACTAAGCAACTTAGTTTATCTCAACCTAGGTCGAAATCAATTCTCTGGTATGGTTCCTCCTTCAATTTATAATATCTCTTCCCTTGACAGGATTTTTCTGCCGGCAAACAGAGTCAGTGGAATTCTACCACTTGATGTAGGTAGCAATCTTCCAAACCTCAAAAAATTTGTTATTGGTGGAAACAATTTTACAGGCCCTCTCCCAATTTCATCTGATGGAATTCGATGTCTCCAAAAATAAGCTCACTGGTACTTTGCCCCAACAAATTCTCAGCATAATGACCCTTGAACTTCTAGATCTGTCAGATAACCTTCTCAGTGGCTCCCTTCCTCCAGAAGTGGGGAGCTTGAAGAATCTCGTTCAACTGGATATATCTAGAAATAGGTTTTCTGGTGAAAATCCTGTTACTCTAAGGGCTTGTGCAAGTTTAGAATATCTTAAATTGCAGGGCAACTCTTTCACTGCAAGCATTCCACTCGCTCTGAGTTCCATGAAAAGCATTAAACAGCTAAATCTCTCATGGAACAATTTATCTGGTCAGATTCCAGAATATCTTCAGGACCTACTCTTCTTGGAATACTTAAACCTGTCTTATAATCACTTTGAGGACAAGGTACCAGCAAAAGGAATTTCAGCAACGCAGTGATCACTTACTGGGAATGGGAAGCTTTGTGAGGCTTCAGATGAAATGCTTTTACCTACCTGGCAATCCAGAGGATTGAGAAAACCAACACTCAATCTTCTCAAAGTGGTGATTCCGGTGACTGTGCTATGTTTGACCCTCTTGGCATGTTTTATGGTTGTTTATACTCAAAGACGAAGATCTTCAAATCAGAGGTTTAGTATGCTTCCAATGGAGCAACAGTTTCCAATGGTTTCCTATGCAGAGCTAGGCAACAAATGAATTTGCATCATCAAACAAGATTGGTCAAGTAAGTTATGATTTTGTGTATAAAGGAATTCTGTGTGAAAATCGAATGTTAGTGGCAGTGAAGGTGATAAATCTTAAGCAGAAAGGGGCTTCAAGGAGTTTTGTTGCTGAATGTGAAGCATTGAGAAGTATTCGCCACAGAAATCTCATCAAAATGGCTATTATTTGCTCAAGCATATTGATTTTAGGGCTCTGGTTTAGGAGTACATGCAAAATGGAAGCTTAGAGGAGTGGTTGCACTAAAACATTGAACGACACCATACAGGAGACGTATACAGCTTCGGAGGTTTGTTGCTGGAAATGTTTATAAGAAGGCGACCGACTGATAGCATGTTTAACGATGGCTTGACTCTTCATGAATTTGCCAAGATGACTTTTATCAGAAGTTGTGATGCAGACTGTTGATCCTTCAGTGCTGCAGGAAGTAAGAACAAGCAACTCTAGGAGTGTTGGAGAGGGCAGAGTCAAAATTGAGGGGTGCTTGGTAGCTGTAATTAGAACTGGAGTTCTCTGCTCAATGGAATCTCCAAATGAGCGAACAGAGACGAAAGATGTGGCAAAATTATGCACTGCAAGGGAAAGCTTTCTTAGCAGCGTAATTGATGTAACAGAGATGGTAAGCACTCATTGATCACTATAGTCAAATGTCTTGTGCTTAAATTCTTCATTGTACTATTAAATCAGACTCCGAAAGGTAATTGACTTTCTTTGTTGTCTAATTAAGGCAAATAAACAACCATAATGTAGCCTAATCTTCCCGCTGTACTGCACTTATCACTAATCCTTATCAAGTTTTTAATCTATTCACTCTTCAGAACAAACACAATTTAACCATCAAAACGAAATACAGAAATCATATTACTCAGATACATGCATTGCAAACAAGGCTACAGAAGCTTATGGCTTATAGGCAAGTATACTTCCTATATCTTTCTTTTATCCTAACGACAACACAACATTAGAAACGTAGACCAATAAATTGGCCTATCGAATTGTGACGATCCACCATGCATGATAGACTTCCGCCGATCTCAGCTATTTTCTTCACTTTCTTCCTTATCTTGTTATCACAATCCATTAGAGGGCTCACCACTGTCTCAATTTCATTTGCCATCACAAGATCACCACCCAACCTACAGTCAATCTCAACTCCACACCTAACTCCACTTCTCTCACCATCCTGAATGCATTATGCTGTTGTTCTCCGTACATTGGCCATGTTACAATTGGTACACCATACCACAAGCTTTCCAAGATTGTGTTCCGGCCACAATGAGATACAAACGCTCCAATTGCATCGTGGGCTAAAATCTCCACCTGTAGAGCCCAACCACATATCATTCCTCTTCCCTTGATCATTTCCAAGAATCCTTCCAGAAATACATCCTTATTTGTGTTGCCATAAGCTACAGAAGCTTCATCTTTTGATGATGAAAGGCGCATGGACCACAAGAAATTGTACCTGTTACTCTCAAGCCCGATTGCTATGTCTTCCACTTGTGCTGCAGCAAAGCTCCCAAAGCTTCCAACATATAGAAACACTTCTGAAGACTCAGTCTGCTCATCAAGCCATCTTACAATATTGTGGTACTAAGCCTCATCTAAATCATGGTTAAGCTGACTTTTAAGGTGAAGCACTGTTCCAACTGTGTATACAGGAGGGTTTAAGCCACCAGAAAATGAGCTGACTGCATATGGCTCTAGCTCAGAGAATGTATTTACAATTATACCATTTTCCTTAAATCGTTGAACAACCTTGACAAAAGCAGCATAACCCCCATCTTTGTTAAACAAAGCTGAAAGCAAAACACATGCAGGAACTGGGTTGATAAAAACCAGGTATTGACAACTCAGGATCTGAAGACTCAAATTCAGTGCTGATCTGATCATGACAATACGGTAGATACAGCATGAGACCCAAAAATCCAGCATTACAAGTTAAGAATATATAAGAAGGTAGAGAGCTCCTCAGCACCATCAATCATTGAAACACAAAAGATATCAAGAACTAAACCGGTAACTTGGATAGAGTCTGAGTTAGAGAAGGATGATAGAATATCTGCAACTGTACATTTGACATGGGGTATGCGATTTTCTACAGATAGTGCGAAGTAGGATTCCAGGGATTTCTTTCAAATGTAAGTAGTAGAATCCACATGAGGGAGATCAATGAGTTGGATTATTGGCTGTAAGGCTATGAGTGATTTGTTATAGGCATCAACAAACGGAGCAGAGGGTGGCTTCATGGAAAGGATAATGATCAATATTCGATCATCCCGATCAATTAAGCAATTTATAAATTCAAGGATCAGCACCGGGTGACCAATTCCTGGTGTCGGGACAAATATGAGCTCTGCTTTCTTCATCTCAGTTTTTCAAATTTTCCTTCTTGATCCACCTATTCCCTTCCTTTTGTCTATCCTTTTGTGTTAATGGCTTTTCCTTCTTGATCCACCGATTCTCCTCCTTTTATCTATCTTTATGTTTATGGTTTTATGAAATGCAACAATCCCAAAAATAAGAAATAAAATTAAGAAGAGAGAAGAAAGAGACAATTGAAAAGTAATGCCACCAATTCAGTCATCTCAGGTTAACAATACTTATGACTTATGCTTTATTTCCCACTAGGCTATAGTCATTCTCTAGCTTCAACTAATATCATAATTGTTTATGGAACATTTTCCACATAATCAATCGTAAAATTTTGGCACAGAATTCACCATTACGTCAATTACAAGGCCGAGCTCCACCAAAGATTGACCGGCTCAACCCACCTTGTTCATGGATAATATAATTGAAAATACAATTACCACAACTCAAGACTGTTTAGATAATCAGTAAGATGCAGCAGGAGTTCGAATTTATATCTATTAATTGCCACAGAACAGAAAGTCTAAACACAAACAGATTAAAAATATGAAAACAAAAAAAAAAGTACACCAGAAATTCGAAAGCAAAAATAAAATTTGTAGCAGAACCCGCAAACAATTAACATATGTAAGCAAAGCGCACACCTTTTTTACCGACAAACATTAAAACCAATCACCGTTTGCTATCATAATCAACGACTTCCGATTCGGTCAACGACCGTGAGTGTTGAACAATTGCCCGACCAATCGAATTGATCCACTCCTCCTTCTCCTTATCATTATCCGCTATGAAATACATCGTGTATTCACCAGTAGAGAGTTCAAAAGCGAACGGTTTGTTGACAATGTCCTCGGCGCCTTTGACAGTGAGGCAGTTGCCGACTGGGATGACGCCTCGTGGAGTGGAGTGGCGGGTTATATTATTGGAGTCCTTGAACCAAAAGAGCTTGCCTTGTTTTAGAACGAACCAGCGGCGGCGCCAGGTTTTGATGTAGTCGCCTTGCTTCGTGAGCCAACCGGATCGTTCGGGGTTGGACCAGAACTCGATGCCTTTGTAATCATCCGGATTCGGGTCCTGACCCGTCGCTGCACGCCAGAGGTACTCCATTGCAGTCAGCTGAGCTGTCTCCCTCTCCGATCGTTTCTGAAGATATCGAGAAAGTACGAGAACGAAGGAATTTTTGGCGTTTGGTGGGTTTTGGGAATCTTAAACAGAAATTAGTTTGGTCTGTTACGACACGGAGACCGGTAGTGGCACTGGCTGACGTCCAAAGAAACGATGTCGTTTCGTCCTAAAAATATTTTTGTTTTGGTCCCTTTATCTTTTCAATTTTTTCATTGTAGTCCCACAATAAAATTCCTGACTCCACCCTCACCGAATGAAGTGGTGTATCCAATAAAAACAGAATTAGCAAGTAAAAATCACCACTACACTGCCCTGCCGCATCATCCCTTTGAGGTTTGAATCATCAGATATCTCAGCCAGACAGGATGTTCAGAACTTCAATTTAATGCAGTAAACGTAATTGTAATTCAATCAGGCTGTCTAGTGTTCAGAGATAAGAGGTGGGAAAGCTTCCCAGAAAGAACAGGTTATTCAGTGAACAAGGATATTCTCCAATCTAAGATCATATGTCAGAGTTTCGGATTTGTCATTAACTAAAATAATGAAACGGATCTACATCACAAATCCTGATAATAGTAAACAATGTCGTAAGTTTCTTCGAAGTTTAGAATGGGAAAGGATTCATTAGCAGTCTCCAAACATATTCTTGTACCGGTCTGCTCCAACAAGCGCATAAATTAGTCATCCTGTCTTATCATTTAAAAGAATAATTTTATGCGGGAGACTCGCCATAATTTTCCTTTCTTGAGGCCTGAAGATTAATTTCAAAAGGTTTTCCTAGTTCTATTAAAGTTGAGGATTCTTTACATCAGAAATATGGTGAACAGGTAATTTGTCAAGCTTGAAGAGATCAATTTTTGAGCTTCTTCGCTATTTCAGCAACATACTTGCCCTGGTGAAAGGCCTGTTGGAGTTCTAGCTCAGTGGGTTGACGGGATCCATCTGCCGCATATGTTCCAGCACCATAGGAAGAGCCACCCTTCACCTCATTCATCTCAAACATGCCACTCCCAAAGGTGTACCCAAGTGGGACGAACAACATGCCATGATGTGCTAACTGTGTTACGGCAGTCAATCTGTAAAAATGAGTTGAAAGAAGAACAATTATATACCACATTTTCCTTGATGATATAGGATCGGTGAAGAAATTCGATACAAGAAGACAAATACATATTAAAAAGAATGCCAAAAGTAACAACAGAGGCAATGCTACCAGAGCAGATAGTAAACTTTGAGGAACAAAATAGATTTATTTTGAACTCACGCAGTAAGCTCCTGCCCTCCCCCATGAAAACCTGTACTCCAGAAGATTCCGGCAGGTTTTCCAGCAAGTGCTTGGGATGCCCATAGCTTACCGGTTGCATCGAAGAAAGCCTTGCACTGGGCTGCCATGACACCAAAACGAGAAGGAAACCCAAAGAGAAAACCATCGGCCTCCGATAGTTGATCAGGCCTGATCACTGGCACATCATCTGATTTAGGAGGAGCTTTCATCTTTTGTAAAATCACATTGGATAGTGTTTCAGGCACCTATTCTTTCCAATCAAGCCAAGAAAACTTCATATCATCAAAGGATATCTTCCTCTAAAGCATACTATTCCTTTTTGATAACTCCTAATTCTCTTTCAAAGTAAACTACCTGCCAAAGTGTTGCTTCAACACCCTGAACAGAGTTAGCTCCTCTCTGCACTTCCCTTGCCATGGTCTCCACATGTCCATACAAAGAGTAGTACCTGCAACAAGCAGAAGAGATAAATCATGAGGGAAAGAAAAGGGAAAGGAAAACAATGAACCAAAGTTAGCATCATTGCAAATCTTGTGATTCTATTTGTATGTATGGGTGAATGAGGGGAGAGAGAGATCGAGAGTACACTATGTAGATCTTGGTGGTAGCCATAGTCACAGTGTTGGATAAACTCTACTCCGTATATACTGTTGGGTTATACTAATTTAACTGCTTCCTGCATTGAACATAAACCACTAAAAACAGATATCCATAATATGTTCAATATCTAGCATCTGCTTCAAAGTAAAAATTAATCAACTAGCATGATTCATTTGTCCGAGTGATGCAGATATCTGAGGATCAAGATTTTATGAAGAAAGAGTCTAAAATTTTTTACTATTTAAAATTCTCCCAACTATTGTATACAAACTCTCTTCTAAACTGCAAACAAACTGGAGGTATGTTTGGGATTGAGGAGCTGTAAGCCGCCAATTTCCTTGAAAAAGTGAGTAATCTTCGCGAAAACTTGGTGCTTAACAAACAATTTTTTCAACTTTGCTTCAAAATTAAGTGGAAACCATTAATCATCAATAACAAGCATACTCTTAATTCATTTACTCACTCCAAAACAGCACGCACCCAATTACATAACATGCATATCTTCAAAGTGTTGAATTCTCGTTCCAAGTAAGAAGTTCTCGCTAAAAGCGAGAAACACAGTGTTTTCATTGAATACTTCTAGTTCAGAGCGAGAAGACAGCGCCTTCCAATTTTCCGTTCGACATAATGCAATTTACCGACGTTTTCAGTCAGATTTCAAAGCAATCAAACCAATCACAACACGTTTCCTAGGTTTCATAATTCAAGTCACGAATTGATATAATCTAAGCAACCATTCCACATGCTCATGGACACAAAACAATATCGATGAAGTATTCCCCGGCAACAGAACGACTTACCGGCGGCGCCGACTCGACGGAAACGTCACAAGCTTCAAGCGAAGATACTACGTTGACGTGTCTTCGGAGGAACGGATAAACGAAGCTATGCGTATGCTTGGACTGTCCGTCTATATTCGAATATTGTACTCGTGGCGGATAAAAGTTTGCTGACGTGGCCAAGTTACGTAAGGAGCCGTTTCCTATCCTTCTAAGTTTCAAATTTTGGTTTACTA
>CP135552.1:8253384-8267499 GCA_032402905.1 Khaya senegalensis | reverse complement strand
CATGCACAAGCAACATCCCTAGATTCCAATGTGTGCTTATCCATAAATGGTTCATTCAGATATGTTCAATGTATATACATGTCACTAATAGCTTGTGATAGGAATACATACTGTTGAGCTTATGTGCATAACATGAGAATAACGTTCAATATTCATGAGCTTGTCAACCTTCACGGAGCCAGGTTTCGATACCTGCAACACAGCCAATCTCAAACTCAAATCTATAGGCAAAGCATATAAAACCAAGCTGGATAAGTTTATGCCACAATGAAAGAAAGTGTGGACAGATTAATTAAGTAAACCTTTCCAACATCATTCCTCCCCAAGTCTACTAGCATAATGTGCTCCGCCAATTGCTTTTCATCATTCAAAAGCTCCTTTTCAAGCATTAGATCTTCTTTAGGCGTCTTCCCTCTTCTAACAGTGCCAGCAAGAGGTCGATTAGTAATCTTTCCCTGTAAGCAAAAATAAAAGGTAAGCACCTGAGCCGGCCATGGCTAATGCAAAGAAAATTCTGTCGGCAAAACAGAAGAAGTTTCAGGATAGCAGTAGCATAGAGGGCCGGAAACAAATCTTAAATTGTCATTATGTCTACTTAAAATACAACTGCAAAGGAAAGAGGAAAAGTATGTGAAATCAGTCCTATCAAAATTCCTTGGATTATTACTACACTCACCTTCTTCACACGTGTAAGAATTTCTGGACTAGAAGCAACCAGTATACACCCTCTAGCCTGATTAGAGAAATACATACATAAGCAGAAAGCTCAGAAACCTAACATTAGCTCTTCAAAAAATAGTGTTAGGGAAAAGCAGACAAACTTGTAAATAAGTCATATATGGACTTGGATTAACAATCCTGAGTGCTCTATAGATTTCAAATGGGTCAGCAAAAGTCCGCTTTTCAAAACGCTGACTTAACACAATCTGGAAAATGTCACCAGCCAGGATATGCTCCTTGGCCTCCAATACTGCCTCCTTGTATGCTTCACTCGTCATATTTGACATCTTCAATTTAGGACCAAAAAGATGAGTATACAACTTTATTGAACCAGCGGGGAGTTGGGGTCTGAAATTGAATTTCAAATAAAATGTTCAAAATCTTAATTTAAAGCAACAACAATTAAGTAAATGACATGAAACATTCCACATAAAAACAATTACTCACGGAACTATATCATGTACTCTAGATAGTAAGTTTTCCAACCGGTTCATTCCATCACTGAAAGCCTCCTCACTAGAAGAATACCGATCTAGTTGCACCCAGTGAATCACATATGCTTTCTGAGATGAAGAAAATTGCATGATTAACAATTATACTAAAATACGAAATATCCCAACCTACTTCAGACACAGTAGTGTATTGATAAATGTTTGCTTTGTTTTTTACAGGTAGTCATCTAGAACATGATAGAAATACAGTTATCGATCTGAAAGCATCACCAAAATATATATGTTTACATATTTCTAAATATTGAGTCAATACTATGATAGTCTTTACCTGTGTGGACTATATCAAAAACTTCAAATTTCCACTCATTCAATTAACAAAATACCGACAGAGAAGAAGGAAACAAGTGAAATAAAATCTACATATTTGAAATGAACAAAAGCAAATGAGAAAAACCCAAAGCATGAGGAATCTCTATGTTTTACAACAATCAAACAATCTGTTATCAGAGTAAAAGTACCTTCTCCACATGATCAAACACAATCACATCATCATAGAGGCCTAGATGAACATCAGGAAGCTTTCTATCATCCGGTGGGCCACTTGAGAATGGCAGCTTTTTCTTCTCCACATAGCGGACCGTATCATATGAAAAATAACCAACCCATCCCCCTGGTCAACAAGATGACTCATCATTAAAACTTTTACGCACTTGTAAGCACCCTTATTAAAAAAAAAACAAACATCATGTTTCAGGGCTGACTTAATACAATGATACAGAATATTGGTTTCACAGTTATGTGATAAATAGATATTCGCATAAATTTTGAGATAACTAAACAAAGATTAATCTTAATCACAAGTGAGAAAATTTCTAGTGTTATTTAACTAAGGAATGACTCCAGCCCAATAAAAAACTCTCCAGAGTCCATCCAGAGAAACCACATGGGGAGAAACATGTACAAAGATTTTGAGCATCTTCTGAATTTAAGCACAAATTGATCATCATTTCCAAGGAAATAACCTGAGCAAAGACCGAAAACAGAACTGCATTCTAAACATAACTAGATGATTGGGGTACACCATTCTATGATTTACTACAAGTCTAAAAGATAATGTAGAGTATCAATATAATTATTACCACAAAATGCTTCTGGAAGTTCGTCAATAAGTTGAGGTTTCCATCCCTGCATGATTCTCCGAGGAACCATCATTGGATCCTCCACAATCTCCTCGGTCCTTTGCCCTTCCTCATGGTCCATAATTGTAACCAAATTTTCTTTTGCCACTATTTCTATTGTTGGCTGAGCTCCAATAATACTATACCTTCCCTAACATAATTAACCCAAATAAATATGGTTACCAGAATTGCATCATGATAGAAGGTAATAGGTAGAATGCAGCAAAAAGGTAAAGGGCTTACAATACTGGAAGCTTGCAAACCAGGCTCGACTGACTCAAACAAAAAGCTTGGAGCGTCTCTATCATCTTCCTTAACCAAACACCGGTATGCAAGCACGGGAGTTAAGTGGTCCGAGAAAATGCTTCGGTACAATGGAATTAAATTCCCCTTCTTAGAAGCTTCTTGAAACTTTTCTGACTGATCGACTAGGTTTGCCCAATCATAAGAAATTGGAAAAACAACATAATTAATCAAAGATACACTTTGTGCATTGGGTGCTTAAAAAACAGAAACTTAAGAGAAAGCAACATTAAAAGTCTTGTGTTTTTTGTTCTTATTGGTTCTAGCAAAAAGGAGTACTAAACTCTAAGTCAATGCAGTGTATTGTAGAAAAGTGGTCCCAATAAACCCATTTGGCTTAGCTGAGCCAAGCTCTTTCATGTTGGATCTCAAACCAACATGAACAAAAAGCACATACAGTTTTGTTTTCCTTCCCTTCAATTCTTAACAAAATGAAATTTCAAAAACAACCTCATTTTCTTTTTCTTCCCCTACAGCCTCTAACAAACCAAACAAATCGTTTAATTCTCTCTGCCAAACCAAGCATGAACGTCAAATTGTATTAAAATGCCATTTCCTTCACTTGTCCAGCAATATTAACAAGCCAAACAGCTGTAAAATACTCAAAAACTTATAGATTGCCCTGTCTCTTCCCCAAATTGTGACCTGAAAATAAAATTTTAATAGTATTAAGCTAGTGATCACAACTTCCATTTCTTTTTTTATTTCTCCAATTATTGCTAAGAAAACAAAGAAGAGACATCAAGAAATTTAATTCATTATCGTTTAACTTCCTAAATTTAATATAAGTTATGTATTTCATTTCCTTAGCACGAAATGTTGGAAAATTTTGGAGATGATAAATGCTAGCCCAACAAATCACAAACACAAGATTGAATCAATAAACCAAGACATATTAAAAGTATTGTCCTTAAGGAAAAATTCTGTCCCTCTAGGATAATATCTTAGTGCAAATCATACTCAATGGCGGTCTAACCTCCAAAATTCAATAACTTGGTTCTATAAGATGTACTCTCAAATATAGAACCCTAAAACAATTATATAATGTTTTATTTTTTAATGTCAAGATAGAGGTAACAACAAGGAGATTATCTCCCTTTTCTCCAAATATCAATGGCCTCTTTTATATCATAAAATATTATATTATAGTTAAACATAAATTAATATCATTATTATATTGACTATTAATATAAAATTTGTAACCAACAAACAAATAATAACATAAGTTACAATATATAATGATCAATTAAATCATATTTTGTAACTAACAAATAAATAAAATACTAGTTACATTTTTAATACATATAAAAGTCAATTAATTAATACATGGTGTATTTGAAATACACAAAATATCTAAAAATCTCCCTCTATTTAAAAATACACAAAATAGTTACCAAAAATCTTTTAGAATCCGATGTGTATGCATTAGTGCTTTTCAAGTTATTAACCAACCATTGGACAACTAGTCATGTTTCACAAGAACTTGATGAAACATAAAATTTCTATGAACCAATGTTCCTTCTCGTGAATCGAAGGACTAGCTATCCACAATGAATTTTCTACAATTAAGTTATTATGTGGTTTGGCACTTTAATGTCCCTGTGCCTACCTAGAATTCATGAGTGCTCTAGAAATATTTGCCTAAACTCTCATGGAAACCGACTCAAATTTCACATTCATATAGGTGAACTTCCATCAAAGGTGTCCCAAAGTTTAAACACACCACCATGCAACATTTTGAGCTATAGAGTTTATTAAAAATATAAAAACTCATCCTATATTTACTACAGTTAAACACTACCTCGCTATAGAAAGTAACTCTACATATTTGGTTAATGTGAATAGTGCTACAAAACAAGTGACTTATTTTTACCCATATGAACCTACTTCATAGGATCTTCAATCACATAGACAGGGTTACCATCACTTTTGCCTTATATTCGAGGCATAATTTTCTTCCCTTTAACGTTCAAATCACCATTATTTTTATTTAGTGATTTATGTAAGATGGTTTAATCAAATTCAATTCTAATCTCATAAATCTAGTTCACAACACAAATTTAAACAATTACATAATGATACAACTCAAATAAATTATGTACTTTTTTTGTTCTTTTAATTCATGGGAAGATATATCAATGGTTTATCAACCATTCGTCTCAAAACATGCCTTTATTTGACAATGAAAATATACCTTTTAAAAATAATTCATTTAGTCACTAATGAAGACCAAGATACACAAATTCAATTTCAATTGTAATTCATCTCCATAAAAGTAGAGGATTATTACATTATAGTCCATTATAGTACCTTTCAAAAACTTATTAATTTTTTATAGGCAATATATTAAACTTAAAATACATAACAAGAAAAGTATATTTCTAATATACTTGTCTACCACTCCTAGACCCAATCATATAAGGTCACTAATAGATTTGACACATTACATTGTGCAAGTTTTGATATTCACATATTATAATAAAATAATCAAATTAATTAAAAAATAAAAAACTAACAAAATTACCATGTGACAAAATAAAACCACCATAGATATACGTTTTCTAAAATAATTTGTTTCTCTCATATTTTTAAAATTAAAATATAGAAGCATAAATAAATTAATATTTTTCTTCTATAACATTCATGTTAATATCCAAAATAAACCTCCAATTTGGTTAACTAATACAATGACAAAATCATGTAACTGCAAAAATACATTAACACAAAATAGATAATGTATATTATAAAAATTTACAAAATTCATCATATAAAATTTAATTACTCAAAAGATTTTGAGTTGTAAAATAATATCAATATATTATAAGGATCAAAATAAAGTATTATAAAATTATGATATTGAATATAAATGCCCAAAAATTCTATCAAAAAATATAAACTAAAAAGAGATCAAGATCTTATAGATAATTTATGTTTCAACTCAAACAAAATTATCCCATTTTCCTTTTAACATAAGGATTACACAGGCACTCATCTCAAATATTATAATTTTATCTCCAAAATCGTATTTTTATCCCCACATCATATACTGTGTCATATTTAAAATGTTATTCAACAAATAAGACCATACACATTTTTCTTTATTTCATAGATACATGGTAACTTTCTAGCTCATATCTATGCATATTAAACATCAAAATAAAGCATTATAATATTATGGAAACATAATATATAAAAATAAAAATGATTTTGTACCTCATGTACCTTAAACTTTTCTCCCATATTACCAATGTTCGAATTCATTCATGGTACTTCCTATATGCACCATCATTGATACCATTGGTTTTTTTTTTCAATATTAAATCTATTACACTCATCATTCATCAAAATAAATCTTTTTCCTTAAGATTGTTAAAAAAATTTTAGAGATAATGGTTGCCAGTACAATAAATTACAAACACAAGATTAAATCTAAGGCAGGTACATCAAAACTAAACTGATCAAAACTAACAATTTTGAATTAGTTTAAATCGATTTAAAAATTTATTGGATCAATTTTGGATGAAAAAAAAAACAAATGCAATAATTGGATCAATTTTTAGATTAGGCTTAATCCAAATTAATCCAATCTAATAGATGTAAAACATAATAATAATAAATAAATAAATAAATTTTACATTTGTTAATTTTTTATTTGTTTGAAAAAAAATTAAAATTTTATATTTGACAATTTTACATTTCATAAATTTAAAAATTTAAAAATTTAAAATTTAAACTTTAAAATTTTAAAAAAACTTTTTAATTTGATTTTTTTTAACCTAACAATAAATGTAATTTGATATAAACCTTGCAATTAGATTCACTTTTTAATCCTAAAAGTAAACATAATTTGATAAAATACTTAGGTATTATAATTATGACAATATTTTAGGTTTAGGCCCAAACTAATAATTCAAACCGATCTAAACTGACAATTATCAATTTGAATCAATTCAAATTGAGCCCTACTATCAAATTTGATTGGATTGACTCAAATTAAAACTAACGATTTTGGATCAATTTGAATCGAATTTGCCCACCCCTAATTGAATCAATAAGCTAAAACATACAAAAAATATTGTCCTTAATGAAAGATTCCGCCCCTTTAGGATAATATCCTAGTACAAATCATGCTTAATGATAGTTTAACCTTTAGGATTTAATGGCTTGATTCTATAAAGATATATTCTCAAATATAGAACCCTAGAATAACTATATAGTGTTTTATTATTTAATATCAAGATAGAGGTAACAATAAAGAAATTATCTCCTTTCTCTCAAAGTATTCGTGGTCTTCTTTTATAGTATAAGATATTATACCACCATTGAACATAAATTAACATTGTCATAAATT
Organism: Khaya senegalensis; assembly: GCA_032402905.1. Taxonomy (NCBI): domain Eukaryota; kingdom Viridiplantae; phylum Streptophyta; class Magnoliopsida; order Sapindales; family Meliaceae; genus Khaya; species Khaya senegalensis. The sequence goes on along the minus strand of CP135552.1, from coordinate 8,260,495 downwards.
AATATAAAATTTGTAGGTAACAAATAAGTAATGATATAAGCTACAATATCTAATGATCAATTAGAACATAGTGTATTAAATACACAAAACAACCAACACGAAATAAAAATAAAACTAATATTCTATACTTCCATTTCTTTACTTCTATTTCAAATCCTGGCCAATTAAAAAAAAAAGATTTTCAACTAAGCTTATTTTGATCATTCTATCAAATATCAAATCCACATCAAATTAATACTCCATGACTCCATTTCTCACCTTGTCAGCCGATTCTCGCATCCATTTCAAACAAAATAATACATTCAATCTATATCATTTCAGCTTCCCAAATTTTATCAGAAAACCAAAAAGAACTTCAAATGAACACAACTCAAATTGCATACTTCGTTTTTAAATCTAGAACTGCGAAGCGAGTACCTAATGAAGGAGAGGCCGCGCATTTAAGCGTACGGAAACTGTAGCTAGAACTGCGCAGAGAGAGAGATCTTGAGCTCCATTTTAGGCCAGCAACTGTGTCGTTAAAGTTAACGGAAATAATTTCAGAGAAACGAAGAAAGGACGGTGGCTGAGGCCGTGCAACGGCTAGGGTTTTCATGTTCAAAGCATTCGTATGTATTGACTCGGATAAAACGAAGATTCAAACTAATAATATCGACAGTAAGAATGAGAATAATAAAAGGAAAGAAAGAGCCATGTGTGGAGCCGTTTGAATTTGACAGAAAAGAAATTGACTTTTGTTTTGTGCGGGAGTCTTTGGTCACTGTTGACTACCAAGAGCGGTGCGCGTCCAAACAAACCGTAACCGCTCTTCGTTTCGTGTGGGCCTCAAACTTTTTCAGGTTGGGCTTTAATTCAAATTCTAAAAGACAACGGATTCATTAAATCTGTAAATAAAATCAGTTATTAAAAAAAATTAAATAAAAAATAATTAAATTATACAAATTAAATAGTCTCCTCGTTAATTAAATAATTCCCTCACTAATAATAATCTCAGCATATTAGTATAATTAAATTGTTCTACTTAAAAGATTTTTTAATCTTTTATTGAGAAACGAATTTAAAGGTTCTATTTTTATATTTAATAGTTCAAGAAGTGTTGCCTGCAAATCCAGTCAGGTTCGGTACCAGACACAGCGTGGAGTGGTAAAGGGTAGTATAACAAATCAATTTGAAATGGCCATCTTTACATCCAATTGTTAGAACAATGATAATATAATGCAACTCAGATGCTAATGAAATTACAGGGCAAAACTGAATGGACAACTTGATCATTCTGTTCTGTACAGGCATTTCTATTCTAGACAATGCCAATTTCCAGCTTTTTGCAGGAACCAGCATATTTTATGCATCAGATATTCCGCAACTGCTCTTCTTTTTTTTTTTTCCACGGTGGTTACATGTGAGTATAATAATCTTGAACTAAAATCTGTCATCAAGCTTGCCAAGGCGGTGATCTGTAAAAAAGCAAGAAGAAAGTTTAAGTAATCAATGGTAGTAAATAATACCAAGCATCATTCCCTTTCCTTGATGTGTATGAAAATCAAAGATATTAGTTTGACTATAGAGTAATAACTACCAAGTACCAACCTTCGTCTTTGGCGTTGGTGGAACAGAGCAATGGATTTGCCACGAGTGCATACACTTTATCAGCAGAATTACTGAAGACAATTCCGAAAGAAACGAACTCCCTGTATAATTAACAAAAGAAACAAGGGAATGCCTAAGGATACAAGCTAGGAAGTAAAAATGTATATGTACACTACACATATGAAAACAAAATAAAAGCTAGATTTTCTAGGTCCATACCTGCAGCGCAAAAGTGATGTCTGATTCATCAGCTTTAAGTGTTACTCTTTTCAACTTGTCTTCCCGAGATTGACCTAGTTTGAGAAGCCCCTGCATTGAATTATATCCCAGCAACATTTTCACAATCTTAACCTAAATTTGGTGTAAAAGGAATCTTCTAAAGAGGAACAAGCTCACACTGAACAAGTGTCTTTTAGTTACCTGGTCATGAAGCACTCGGCACATGCTCAAAAATTCCAAAGTTCCCACTGGTGGTATTAGAGATGTTTTGCAGATGTCCATGTATGATTTATTCAGCTGCATCCATTTAAAAAAAAAAACTTAGATAATTATAAGTACAATATATTCTCCTACTCATTTTATGTCAAGCAAAAAAGCTGCGCACCACCCCAACAGTTGTATCTTTCTTTCCCCCTCGGAAGAACTTCACAGCAGAGCAAAGTATAATCTGAAAGTAAAATGTCATTGTGATTTATGAGAAGAGTTAAAGCATTAGAAGAATGATAAGCTGCAACTACATTTTCGTCACATACATAAAATATTATGTGATTAGTGCAAACTTACTTGTTGATGTTGTGGAAGAGACTGTATGGTATCAACTATTGGTGATTTAAAAGTATTTGACAAAGCAACAGCCATGTGATCAACCCTCACCTGTAACATGATGCAAACTTGTAAGACAACATTGCAGATTTGTAATAGAGTTGCAAAGTATTGTAGTTACAACTAGACACATGAATACTAGCAAGAAAATATAATTTGCCTGAGAATTAAAGAATTCAAAAGCTGTAGCTGCTTGTTGATCAAACAACCCTTGCTCCGCTGAAGCTGAGTTTATTCTGCTTGCAGATTCTTTCAACTCTGTTTCTAGCATCTCAATCGCACTCCTGGAATAAATTCAAGCTCTCAGATGAAAATATTGCAAATCCTGTGGTGGTTAATGCAAGTTGTTTTCTTTGGACTTCATATTGTTTAGGACATCTGATGAAAATCTTCATTATGCTGCCATCTTTTCAATTTCTAACTGATTGAACTTGTATAATTTGACACCTCAAACAGGTCAAAGCAAAAATTGGACAAGCATGTGCAAGAGACTGACCTGCAAACACTCAAAGCTTTACGCATGTCTCCAGATGCAGCAGCAACTTTCTGTGGTAATTCCAACAGTCAGTATCAATAGTAATATGCCAAAAGCAGAAATGTGGAGATGATTAACTAGAGAACGCTAAAGTATAATGTATGATAACTCACTCTGGCACAAAGTTCCAATGCTTGTGGTTGAAACACAATGTAAGGAAGTGCCTGTTGTAATATAATAACAGTTATGGTAAAAATAATAATTAAAAAAAAAAAAGCATTCATAGTCTCCTCTATTTTGAATATTATATTTGGGAAAGACCCTTGAGAAGGAATGGTGAAGATATTGCATCTTTGATTATTTTTCAGGCCAAACTTTGGAATATCAGCACATGAACAAAATACAAGCAGCATGGCAGCTTATTGGAAATGAAGGAATTACCATGAGCCTCTCCTGAAGTATTCTGATGATTTGATCTTTACTGTAAGCTCGAAAAGTAACAACAAGAGGTTTGCCTGGCCACAAGAAATATAAAACCAGCGAGTTAATACTCTTCCCCCAAACCACTGCTAAATTAAAATAGAGCATGGTGCCAATCTAAGGAGATATCATGACAAATGAAGTATTTAGAAAATTGGTAATTTAAATAGTTAGCTAATTGAGATGTAATCTAGGGAGAAATTTATGATTATTTCATATTGGAAGAATAAAATCAAATATTGACTCACAATTCATTGACTGAAGCCTTGGAAGAAAGCGATCTGCTAGGTCTATGGCATTTGCTATTCCTGTGAAAGCAAAGATGTTATAAGCTCATATGTGAGACAATCTTAGTAACGGAGAATGTAAGTAATAATTTTGATTCTAAACAATCCAACAGAAATTGAGAGAGATTATCCTTAAGGTATTTGCCACAAAGTGTACCTATCAATAGACATCTAGAAAATGGGAAGGTTGTAAGCATGAAAAGATCATGGAGAACAGCTCGGTCTCTGGTAATCAAATAATCCAACTCATCTGCAATTATTATCCTGCAAAAACCAAGATGTGGTTGAGGAGAACCGTGCTTTTGGTAAAATGCATTTTATATTTTGACAAATTATATCAAATCCTTTAAAACAATCAATAAATTGATTCACCAATTCCAAATTATCTTGCTTATGTCATGCAAAACCTGACAAGTAAATGGTACAAACTGGGCTCCTATGATAGACACGTTCTATTATAATATGTGATTGAAATGTCTCTTACATCATCGTCATGCCAGATGACTGCTGCTTTTGAGAATACAGCTTTTGAAGATGTTGTAAAGTTGAAGTGGAGCCATTAAGTTTCTTCCTTGGTTGGAGATTAAAAAGAATCTGCCAAGGCAATCAAAATTTCAACATTTATCTCTGGAATTTTAATATTTGTAAATGTAATCATTCGTATCTGTACCTTGCTGAAAATTTCAGATGTATTTGTAAGAGAAGTACAATTCACAGTTAATACATCTGGACGCTGAAGACCTGCCTGCTAAAGAGAACAAGAATTCCACAATCATTGATGTTCAGAATGAAGGACAACATAATACTGGAACAAACATAGGCAACATGGTATTAAGTATACTTGGAGTTGCAATGCTCCATAAAAGGAAAAACAACAAGTGGCTGCGATCATCTACCTCTTTAGCCCAATCAACCAAAGAATGCCTCACTTTCTCCAAGGACAAGGATTTCCCAGTACCCGGAGACCCACACACATACAAACTCCCAGCCTTCTGTTCTTGCAAATGTTTCTTACAAAACTCCAAAACCCTTTTCTGCTCGTCATCACGGCACACAACTGTAGACGGTGCAGTTGATACGTGCAGAGCCTCCTTAACCGCACTCATTTGCTCCACATCTAAAATAATAATTGCGTTTTACAACTGAATTATTCAATTTCCCAAATATCATGTACTATTTGCTCACAGACTTGTGGATCCCATACAGAATTTCAACTAAGAAACATTAATGATTTAACAATTACGCGTAAAACTTTAATTAATAAAGCTTACCTTGGGGATTCCAGGTTGGTTTAGCTTTAAAACTGTCAGAAAGTTTCTTCTTAACAGGTGATTTGCGCGTACTCACAAATTTCTCATCTGGATCCTTTTCATTTCCCTGCATAATTCAAATTAATCAAAAGGTGAATATAATTAATCAAACTAATAGCAATTAGGTTGACTAGCATGGACTTATCGGGTAAATCTAAAGACTACTTAGAGCTAAACCACTTACATTAGCCGCACTGTTTGGACTTGAATTGGCGCACCGACGAGGCGATTTCAATTTCATCGGCGTCGACGTTGGGCTCTTACGGTGGACGGCGGCCACATCAGATCTCAGCCTCCGCTTCTGAGGAGTTAAATCACCGTTGGATCCGGTGATCTCACCGGTCTTCTCCGATTTCGCGACCGTGATGGAATTGTGACCGGAGATGATAGGCATTGTTGGTAATCTCTTTCTCTTTCTTTGAAATTGGCCAAATGTGAGTATGGATTCTGAACAAATTTCGTTTATATTTAAAGGAAAAATGAAAAAACAAAAAGCGGACAAATGGCTGATTTTAGCGCGAAAATGCAACCATAACAAATTCGTCTCCCGCGCTCGTATTTTTCAGTTTCCGAAGTAAAGACACTTACAACTATGGGCTACACTTAAAAAGATTTGATCGGGCCTCCATTTTCGGCTCATTATGTATTTGAATTGTGGTGCAACCAAACACTTATTAATAATTTAAAAAATTAATTTATTAAATATATTATTTATATATTTTTATAAATTTAAGATCAATTCGTATATATTTATTTCACGTGAAATTTGACATAAGTCACTATCCACACACAACCATCTACTATTAATCGAAATTTTGGCATCACTCTAGAGAAGTAAAACCTCCTAAGCAATGGTGTTTATCTATCTTTCACACGTTATAGGAACAATACATTGTGTTATTTGGTGTGAGATCGCTCGATTGCTCTTGGATTGTCCTACATCACAAATTTATACCTCTCAAAATAGTGGGTATGGACCAATTTTGCCATACATCACATCATATATGAGATACTTATGGTATTTGTCCTTAGAATTGAGGTGGTGGGCATTTTCTAAAGACAATAAATAGATGTATGCCATTTCGAAAACTTGGAAATTGAATGACAAAATTAATTAATTAGTTTGTTCACGCCAAGTTGTCGTCTCATTGTAAACTATCGGAGCTTTCAATTGAGGTAGATGGATGGTACGTACGTACGTATGTGGTATAATAGATCGTTAATTAATGAAAGCATGAAATACATAACTGTGAATTTGAGAATTCAAAGAAGAATACATTGAACGCATCAAAATCAAATCAAATTATGCAACCACTCGCAACTCCAACAAGAATCAATCCGTGTGTATGCAAGTTTGCCTTGCATGGCTTAGCGATTTCAATAGATTTTTGTATTGACTTGAATGGCCGAAGCACGCCGAGCTCAATGGCGTAAAATCAATCCAAGAAAAATGAGAACAAGGCTTGTCCCCGAAAAACGACAGCGTCGGCGAAAGTGACGGCTTGCTCCCGATTAGATATTTTCTCCTTTTACTTGCCAACTTACCAAAATATACCCTTTGCTTCACCGGAAATTTCAATATAAATGCAAAATGAGTTTGAAGGCATTATAGTAATTTAGGAGAAGAATCAGAATGGAAAGGAAAAGAAAAGAAAAGAAAAGCAAAGCAAAGAAATTGAGAAGGAAAAATAGTTCAATCAAAGGATTTTGATTGGGTGGGAGAGGTTGACAATAAGAGGGTAGAGAAGAAGATGATGACTACGAGAAGATAAGGAGATTGACGTGGCGTTGCTGTCTACATGTCTCTGTCCGGTATTTACGCATGTGAATTTGAGGCCCCTCCCGGCGTTTTCCTTCTGTTTGGCTCCTCTCTTTAATACCAACAACTCACTCACTCTCCACCAACAATCTCTTCCCTTCCAAATTCAATCCGTCTCTTCTTCTTTCTAATTTCAATACCCTTCTTAGAACACCCAACAAATTAATTACCACAAAACAATATTTTCCATCAATTCTAATATATATACATTTTAATTAATAAATTTAATATATATAACAGTTCAAATCTAACAACAGAATAAATATTGTACACTTTAAATATGCACATCGATCATAAATTTATTTATAAATTTTATAATTTAAAATATATT
>CP135552.1:8130821-8253241 GCA_032402905.1 Khaya senegalensis | reverse complement strand
AAATAAAAATAATTTATTATTATATTAATTAAATAATAAAATTATTATTATTATTTATTATTAATAAATATATTTTATTTTTATTTATTAAATAATTTTATTACATTAATAATACTACTAGTATAATTTTCCTTTGCCAAAGCCAACAAAAACCCTGCATTTTAGTTCCCCTGCAGCTTTGAATTTAACCCTTTCACCGCATCACAAGAGTTTCAACATTAATGGGGTTCGGAAATAAAGCATCTTAATCAAAATGATAAGCAAACAAATTTGATAATTTCATTAATGTACACACTAAACATTTTTTGTATTAAAAATAAGAAATGATAAGGTGTGGTGGGTCCTAGCATATGAGTTTATGGTCAACATAAATATTAGTAATTAAACATATTATTCCTAGTACACTTGATGCAAATTGCACGTTTATTCATATTTTATGTGAAGATATGCTTATTGATGGCCCTAAACTAGGGTTCTTATTTAAATGGAGGATATGATATGACAACGTGATAAAATCAATATTGGCCGTGGAAAGATGTCAATTGGAAAATATTAGCCGTTGATTCTTAAACGGTGTCGCCATCACCAGTCGTGTTTCCTTCTCCCTTCCGATGTTAACGTTGAGCAAGCTGGCTTTACAGCTTTCGTCTTCTGAACATTCATTTTGGACCGTCGAATCCTCACCTCTTTGGCTTGGCACTTGGGAGGGTAATTTTATTTTCAATTTCTCTGTCCTCTTTCTAAATAAAAAAAGAAAAAGAAAATACAGAAAGTAAATGACCAAAATACCCCTAATGCATTTTCTTTCCTCAGCCGTCCGTTATTATACATTGTATGTTACCTTCGATAGCAAAAACGAATCAAATTTGTATTTGGCAACAATTAAAGCAGTCTGTCAAAACGTGATTTAATTTTATTAAATATTTCTGTTATTATAGAAGTCAAATTAATCAACAACGGTGATGAAATAGAAAATAAGGTTATTATAGACATTTCATCAAATAGAATTGCGATCCAATTAGGCCAATTTTGCAGTGCGATCACATAAAAGACAAACTTGCTTAAGCAAGTTACATTAGTATATATTAGTACACAAGAATCATGCACGAGAAGTGCTCTTTCGAAGGAGTTCAATGCACCGCTCCAGTCCCACGCTTTTTCTATACAATCTAAGACGGACACGTGTCAATAGATTAAAAACAGAGTCGGTACCTTTGCCGAAACCATTTTATAGAAATTGTGGTCGGTGTGAACACGTGGCGCGTTAACAACGGCCAGATCAAATGTACGTTGAGCAGCGAAGGAATGGAACTAATCCAAGGTTTGTTTCTAGGAACGGGCTGTTGACTCGCTGAACTTCTCTAAACACTATTAACACTCCACTGAAGCAACCGGTTACCGGAACCACCCGTATTATATTGAATATAAACGGATCTCATTTTCCTTTTTTTTTTTTTTATTATATTCGTGTCTCACATATTATTTATTTATTATCTTCGTTTATGTATATAAGACTCAGAGAGCCTCCATGTTTCTGATACAGTGAAGCTACGGTTCGAACTTCGCTTCGGGTGCTTCATCGAGGAAAAGAAAATTGAAAATATCATTGAAGTCCGTTTTAATCCAACGTGAGTGTTTCAACGTACTCTCTCTAGATTTTTCTTTTCTGGGGGATCTACCTCTGATTTCTCGGTTTTCTTTGCTGGTTTAGCTGGTCTCGGTTTAATTTGATTTCCACAGATTTGAGTGTTTGTTTTCTTGAGTTTTCCTGGAAAACGGGTGGGAAAGCGAAGTGGTTGGCTTTTTTTCTTTTTTCTTTTTTTTTTTTGGGACTTATTTTGGTTCATTTTCAGGTTGAAGTAGATAAAGGCGGAGACTTTTCTGGATCTGGTGTAAAAGGTCGCAAGTTTTCTGTTTGGAGAAGGGGAAAATCGAAAGTCTCATTGTTTTTTGCAAATTTTCTAGCGGAATCTTTGAGAGATGGGCGTGAAAGTAGCAAACACGTGTTTGCATTGGTCACAGCCGATTATTCCTCAGTCTCCATCTTCTTCACAAACCCTCGCTTCTGCAATCTCATCACCTTCCTCTAAACGACGCATTCGTAGCGACGCTGGAGCGCTCATGTGCTGCTACGTGCAAAGACTTGACCGATCAGCACTGTTTGGACCGCAATTAACAAAGCTTCACAGGTCTCGTTCTTGCGAGTACCCGAAATCAAGAATCCAGCACACTGTAAGAAGAACTTGCAGTGCCAGCTTAGATGATTTCGAAGAAAGTGAAAGTAATAGTGACGATAACGCCGTGAATTCAGAATATCAATCAATTTCTAATGCTAGAGATACCAACGGTGTGAATAACTCAGACAGTGACAGCTCTGTAGATCCTCCATGGGAAGATGAAATAATTCAGGCGAGTATTGAACGGAAGGCTAATAGCGTTGACCTTCCGCTTTCGCTTCGAATCATTAAGAGAAAGTTGCAATGGCAAGATAGATTTAGGGAAGCGGGGGAATCAGCTTACTGTTCTGTTAAAAAGGCCTTCTCATCTATGGTGTTTATAATCCGTGAGCTTCATAGCTTCACTTTGCAAATGAGAGAAGTTCTTTTCTACGAAGATTTACAAGGGGTTCTTGTTCGTGTCCGGAAAGAGATGCACGCATCTTTTGTTTGGTTGTTTCAACAAGTATTTTCACATACACCTACTTTAATGGTGTATGTGATGATTCTGTTAGCCAATTTTACTGTATATTCTATGGCTTGTAACACTGCAATTGCAGCTGCTCCGCCGCCTGGCTATCATTCAGCCACAACAGAAACTGCTTCAGTGATTGAAATTCAGGACCAGAAGAGTCAAAGGTTTGATTCTTCATCAATCAAGACGTTCTCAGTTTCTTCTTCTTCTTCTTCTTCAAGTGGGAAGACGACTTCAATTGGTGGTAACAATGGTGGCGGCGGGAAAATCCGTCCTGTTGCTGGCGGAACAGATGGTGACGGAGGTTTAGACCGGATGGACCATTTTAGAACGATTGTCCCGGACGGTGGGTCGCAGTTGTCATCTTTTGGGACAACTAGAGAGGCAGAGTCAGTGTCAGGGCAAGTGACTGGAGAAGAAGAATTGAGTTTATGGAATTCAATTGTTGATGAAGCTTCGGAAATGCAAGCTTCAATGAGAGATGAGGCGCTTGATCAAGAGACCATGCAGAAATTTGTTTCTCCCGTTACGGCCAAGATTGAAGCTGATGATTATGCAGATTATTTCAAAACAGAGCTGCTGTATCAAACAGGATTGGCACAAGAACCCCACAATTCTCTTCTTCTCGCCAACTACGCCGAGTTCCTCTACCTTGTTCCACGGGACTATGACAGGTAAATATCTTCTTTGTTACTGAATTCATTCGTGCTGGATCTCCATCATTAATTCTAATTCCCAACTTTTTCTCTGATTTATTAAGTTAATTCCAGTTTAAATCATGAACTTTTAAGATGTTGAACCGAGTAGACGTCAGAGCTTCTTCTGCTAATGCTCAGAAAAAAAATGATTTATGCCATTTGCGAACCTTGTCGTCTTGTTCTTTTGTGTCTGAATGGGTTTTTGAGTCTTCGATAGAGAAATGAGTGGTGCTTGTTTCCCCTACCATGGCAGACATCGTTTTTTCTTCTATCACTTTATGCGCGTAACTGCACACGCTTTCACTGGAAAAATATCTCTCTTTATTTTAGCTGTCTTAGACCACAAAGCCGTTGTTGACTTTGATTAGTCTTATAATATCATAGTATACAGCTCATGATAGGTGGGAATAATAGAAGTTAGATCGCCAATTAAGCTTTTGCTTGGACTAGTTGTTGACTTCTTGTTTCTATTTGTGAATACAGAGCAGAAGAGTGCTTTAAGAGGGCGATTGCGGCGGAGCCGCCGGACGCAGAGGCCTTGAGCAAATACGCAAGCTTTCTGTGGAAAGCGAGAAACGACTTATGCGCAGCTGAAGAAACCTTCTTAGAGGCCATTTCTGCTGATCCAACAAACTCTTACTATGCCGCTAATTATGCCCATTTTCTGTGGAACACTGGTGGGGAAGACACATGTTTTCCTCTCAGCCCCCCAGATGCCACCCAAGAAGCCTAATCCCTACATTTTCTTTCTTTTTTTTTTAAAAAAAAATCTAGAAACAAAAACAAAGGGCACAAAGAAGACAGCCCACCAAAGCATGTCTCCGCACCCCCGTCTGATCTTTTTTCCGGGAATTTTATAATAAAAAGAAAAATATATGCACAAAAAATGAGAGAGATTTTTTCCTTTGATTTTTTTCAATTAATTTCGTCGGATTGGGGAATATTCGGGGAGTGCGTGTAGCGTAGGAATGTGGGAACAGGAGGGTTGCACGTGAGCGGGTGAGGAAGTGGGGGACATAATGTTGGGGCACGTGAGGAGCGTTTGTTGCCTTTGCTGTTTGAAGCTAGCTGGCCCTCGGAACTTGGAGACGCCAATGAAGATGGTTAATAATGGTTGGTACTTGGTACCGCTGGCTGGCTAGGGTTTAGCATTTTGCTTTCTCTTTGCACAGTCTCATCTCTTTTTAAAAATTTTTTGGTGACACAACCACATGACAAATTGTAATCAAGCTTTTGTTAATACCTCTTTTTACAACTCAATATAAAAAGTGTGACAAAGTTCCTCGTGCCCTTCATGCAATATTAACACGTATACACATAGCCAAGTTTCTTCCATTTTGATGCAAATACAGTCAGTATGGCATTAATAAGGAGTTAATAATTGAATCAAATAGCAAATTTGAACATGTTTGGAGAATAAAGAACATGTGATGGATTCCTTTGCCGAAAAATTACAATCAAATTGACAAAAAGATTCGAACTTTGCACGTGGGTTTGTCAAATGCATTCAACACCATCCATCCGAAGCGAACACTGTCACTGCGTGCAGGAAAAAGCAGATCTTGCTCACAGTTGGCAATTGTATTGTATGATTTTAAACCATTTACTCTTCTGCTTACATGGGTTTTACCTTAAATTTCCAAACTCACGACTGGTAATTAGTACTGAATAATTAAAGTTAACGAATACACATGATTAAGATCTTCTAAATCTTCTAGTAACGCTCGTATTGATAATGGAGTTATTGAATTCGCATCAAATTATGCAATGCAATTAAGAGGGGTGACACATTATATGCGTTCTATAATACATTTATAAATACGCACGTGGGTCAATAAAAGGATATTGATTGTATTGTATGTATATACGGAGGAAGCATTAATGAAGATGAATAGGACACATCATGGGATGCAATGCTATATTTACATGTATAGTTGTGGCGTTTGGTCCTCGGGATTGAGTTTAGGAGCGACTAAGAAAATGGAAAAGGTGATAGTGTTATCACGTGGAGAGATGGTGACATTAACCGACTTTCTTGGGTCCTTTACCCCTTCACATCCCTCCTCTCTCTCGCTCTCTAAATTCCCAAATTCTGTACAGTACACCTAATGTTAGGAGTGAAACTTCAAATAATTAATAACTCAGAGTTGAAATGCATCAGGGAATCTGCTACGGCCCAAAATGTCTGAGCCTGTAATGGACAATAACATTGGCCATTTAAGTTTATAAACGGCTTCAAAAATCATAAGACTGAATTCAAACGCTACACAACTTAATAATGGCATTGTCCCCCGTTTAATTGAAAATAATTGCCCAATTAAAATACTGGGAGAATATTAGCTGAAAAAAGGGGATAGATTTATTATCATTCGTCACCCAGTTACAAATGGACAATTTAATAAATTTACTGTATTTAGAGTTATTATTATACAAAATTAAAAAATTACAAAAAAATAAAAATAAAAATACATAAATAAATGATATAAAATATATAATAATATAAAAATAATACGTCAATTAAATTTAACAACGAATTATCCATTAATACAATTAAAAATAAAAGTAAATTATATTTTTCACGAATATTATCTATTAAATTGTATTATCTCATAATAATAGCTATAATGATATCCAATGGTGTAGTATATTATGTGATACTATAATGTTATGCCTTTGTATTATCCTAAAATACAGTGTATGATAGATATTTCATGTCACATGGAAGTGTAATTAAGCTGTTCTATGCAGTTCATTTCCTTCAAACATCGCCTTTTTAAGTAATCTTTGCATTACTACATGCTTAGTTTTGGTCAATGTTAGCTCATTTCCTTCATACACAATTTGAAGAGAGTCTTTTTCTTTTTTATTAAAGGCTTATAATGTACCTGAACAATTTGGTGGCCATAGAAGTAGTTAAAGGAAAAGCTTGCAATTCTCCTGAATTTCATCACCTAATAATTGACATTAATTTTCATTAATGAATAGGGCACCCACAATTTGCTATGTTTTGTACATCTACAGTTTTTGATTATGCCTTTGGCATCCCAAATTTACCCTTCTTTGCTTCGTGACAAATTGTTTTAATTAGGGATAAAATGGTCTTGTAAACAAGAGCTAATCATACTTGGCCAAATTTGGGAGTTGCCCAATTCAGTATCAATTTTTATAAAACTCAATAAAAATGATTATTGATTGGGTCTAATAACGAACCCACTAATCCCTCCCTTTCATATTTACTTTTGTCCGGGAGAGGAAGCTCAGGAGTTACAGCCACTGGTGATTCTCAGCTGTTGGATTCACCCCCTGATCAGCGGCTATTGCGCCTTGTGGCACGTTACAAGGCTTGGTATAAGCTTTTGTGTCTGGCTGCTGTTATGGGGTTTTCTTGCAGAGTATAGCAAGAGAAGAAGAATTAAAGCACTAAAAACTCTCCCTAAATTCAAGCGTGTTTCAATTCAACGCCTTTAATTGTCCTTTCCCTTTCCTCTTCTTCGTTAAATCTTCGAGCTCGTTTCATGGAACCAGGAGGAGGAGGTGGCAGAAGTTTTAGGTATGGAAATTTACAACACAAGACTCATATGTATCGGCCGACTCCTCCCTTAACAGCCATAGACAGGTTCTTATTTGGTCAAAGCCATTTTTCACAGCAACAAACACAAAACAATGTGAAAAACAACGAAAGAGTTGCTTCATCAAATGGGTTGAGTGCTTTTCCTTCTTCTAGTGGTGCAATTGCTGCTGCTTCTGGCAGCGAACTTTCGTGGCCAAACACCCAGGAGTTTAGCTTCGTTGATGGCTTTTTTGCCGATGCTGAGTCTCTGAACTGGTCACAAGGCAGAAATCAAAACGTGCGTTCCAAAGAAGAAATCTGTGTTGCTGCAAAGAGCTTTAGAGTGATGGGAAAGAGAACTAAGAAAGACTCTTCTGCTGCTTTAATCAAGGGGCAATGGACTGATGAAGAAGATAGGTGATAACATTACAGAATTGGCTTTATGCAAAGTTGTTTATTAATCATTTTCTTTTATTTTGTTTACTCATCGTCCTTTGGTTCAGTTGATACTCAAATATGTTGGGGTTTTGTTGTTATGAAGGAAACTGATCAAGCTGGTAAAGCAACATGGAGTCAGAAAATGGGCTCAAATAGCTGAAAAATTGGCTGGTAGAGCGGGAAAACAATGTCGTGAGAGATGGCACAATCATTTGCGTCCTGACATTAAGGTTTGTTTCTTAATCACTTCAGTTTGCCATGGTTATCAGCTTTGAAAAGCCATTAATATTGGTATGTAGGAACTAAACTTTGCTCTAGATTTTCAGATTTTTAAGTTACATGTAGTTTAGTCTGCATATGTATTGGATTCTTATTCAACATAAATGATTTTCTCTACTATTGAATAATAAGGATTGTCAAGGATCTACATCTACCCAGGATTCCCCAGTTCGACCTTACATGACAAGAGAGCTAAACTATATCCCGTTCGTAATTATATCTTGCGAGTAAAAGTTTCTTTCAAAAAGGGAGCTAGGGTTTAGATTTACATGACAAGTGCTTCCACATCCAAATCATTGCACCATCTATTACTGTTCAGACCCTCTAAACTATATCCCGTGCCTATCTTTTCTGACCCAAAGTGACTAGGGTTTGTTTTTTCTGCTCACTGGTTAGAAAACTACACGGTTGGTTCCAAGGCCGTTGGCATTCTCTCACATTTCTTCTATCTAATCGTTATAAAATGTCACGCCTTTAGTCTTTAATTCCTAGAACTTTATGCAAATTTGTTCCTGTAATTCTCTTGATTTTAGAATAAAATTGTATGGCATTTTCTTCTTCTTGGTGTCTCTGTCGTTTGTTTCAGAAGGATAGCTGGAGTGAAGAAGAAGAGAGAATATTAGTTGAAGCTCATGCCAAAATTGGGAATCGATGGGCGGAGATTGCTAAACACATCCCTGGAAGAACTGAAAATTCGATAAAGAATCACTGGAATGCTACTAAAAGAAGGCAGAATTCAAGGAGAAAGCACAAGCAAACTGAAAAGCAAAAGGGAAAGTCACAATCTTCTTTGCTTCAAGACTACATAAGAAGCAAGAGTCTGATCAACACTTGTAATTCCACCAACACAACCGGCGCCAGCCCAACTTGTTCTATATTATCAGAAGATCCCTCAACCCAATTCAGTTACTTTCTGCCCGAATTATCAGAACCCACCTCGGTTGATTCTCCGCCATTGATGGCTGAAACGTATGACGAAGAACTGGTTTTCATGCAAAATTTCTTTGCCAGCAATCAGAGTCAGCAGTCCACTGAACATAAATGTACCACAAATCTCACCAGGACAGCCGCATTTCATCACGATTACCTCAAGAATTGTGATCAGCAGCTCACTGATGTTACTGATCAAAGCAGTTTCTCCTCTTCCACTCTAAACCAGACCATGTGCACTAATGGCCTTCAAGCGCAAGAAACTCCCACTACTCACCTGTATTCTGATCTCTATCTGTCTTATCTCTTGAATGGAACAGCCATTCCTTCATCATGTTCCATAGAATGCGGGTGCAGGAACATGAACATGGACTCGGAATTGGGAGATCATCAAGCTGCTTTTTCTAACGGGAGAAAAGAGATGGATTTGATAGAGATGGTTTCTTCTTCTCAGTTCTCTAGATAAATTTTCACTTTGCATTTATGTTTTAACAGGTTAACCTTCCTGACAATGTGAGATATTACAAGAGCCGTTAAAAATGGAATTTGGTTTGTTCTTTCTCGGGCAAGGGAGCTGACCGTTTCTGGTTTTAGTTTATTGAAAATGTAATCGATAGCTAGCTAACTTGTGAACAAAGGGTGCCTGTTTTTAGATGGACTGAAAGTTGTTTCACGTGGGAGTGAGTCTCCATTTACTTCATTTCTGTTTCTGTCTTTTTCTTCGCTTTTCTCGACAATTTCTGGTTCTTTGAACGTTTTTCTGACGAAAGTTTTGGTTGATACTCGACGTTGAAGATGGAAAGGAAATAACAAATAATTACCACTCGAATCCATATAAGTTTATCAATGTTCTCAACAAAAGAACAAAATTTTCTAGTTTCTTCTTCAAATATTAATTTTCCAAAAAGAATACATGTTCTAAAACTAATGTAAATTTGAAGACACATTGATCAATATATTGGTATGTCCGACCAATTTATATATATATGGTAATGCTTGAATCAGGACATTTTGGCCCTGGCGAAGAATATTCCTGCAAAAAGACCTGAGAGAATTGAAGCATAGATAGATTGGTTAGAATATTACGAAAATGGAACACATACACATTAGCAGGAATTCCTGGTAAGCAAAGCTAATGTTTTGATTGTTACCAAAGAGTATGCTGAACATGTTTGGTAAACTGAGCGGAACTTTGAATAACACTAAACCAGCAATCGATATCGGAATCTTGTTCAAGGAACCCACCAAACTGTAAGAACAGTAACAATTTCAAAAAGAAGCAGTACACTTGAATTCTGCCATTCAAACAGACACAGAAGCAATTAATGACCTGTAAGTTGTCGGCCCAGTTTGGTGTAGAAACCACATAGAGGTGAAGCTAATAGCAAGTCCAAGCAATCCACTAGCTGTTGCAACTACCCAGAACATTGGCAATCGAATTACATCCCTGCAAATAATAATAAGCGCAGACCTTATGATTAATTCGGAAAATGATGCTTTACACGAAAGGAAAAGCATTCAAATAAAGTCAAATTAAGACATTCACTTACACGTTCATTACATATTTCCATTCATCAAATATGAGAATCAAGAAGATGGCGAAAGGAAGAGACAATAGATTGTTCAGCAACACCATTGAAACCTCATTCAGAGATCCTGATCTTGTTGACTGCTTTGCTTTGTCCATCACGCGCCGGAGAGTAAGCTGCCACAATGTGCAAATAATGTTACATGCTAGTTGGCAATTGTAAAATTACAAAGAGATTGTTAAAATTGCCGTATCTCTGAAACAAAATCTTAAGCTCAGTGAATGTTCTACTAAGCATACCGAGTAGCTTGCTGTTAAAACGCAATTGATAATCTGCCAAGCATATCCCGTTCCATCATAGGAGAGATCCGTGACACCGCCACTTATAGCAGAGATAATCTGCAGAGTATGAAGACATTTAGCTCAAGGTGCAGTCCACGCTCAAAATTATCAACACAAGGATAAAGAATAACTCTTACCATTAAAGACATAGCAGTCCATACTTTCTGATTCTGACGTTTCCGAAACATATACAATTCTCCAACTGCTGTTAAAATATTTGTCACATTCTTCAGAATTGTCACCATTGCAATGTTTATGTATTTCAAACTGAAAAGAAACATGCAGCATAGAATATTTAGCAGATAATAAGCTTCTGTTGTTCTAAACATTAGGTCCAGTTGGCTTGAATGATGGGTATGTAATTAAGAAGGTGCTGTTCATATCTTACCTATACATGCCAGAAACAAGCATGCCGACAAAGATTAAATTGACAGGAATCCAAAGCTTTATCAGCTTCCAATTTAGCTTTTCTACTGATATTGCTCTGCAGAACCCGAATACGACAACAACTAGAGTACTAATCAAATTCTGCAATGAAGAACCGGAGAAAAAAATAAACTTTCTTCATTACTGAACTAATAAGAGAATACTTTTGCTTATGGCCGACTGTGTCATATGAAATTGGGACGCAGATGAGTAACATACTTGATAAAACATCAATGATATCCCAGCGTTAAAGTTATAACTTGACAGAACAACTTTGTTCAGCAATATCATGCTGCAAGAAGAGATACAGTAAGCTGTTCCAGACAGAAGAGGTCCAGATGTTGCCGCAGATGCATGCTCTCGCTTTTCGTCCCCGTCAACTGGAAGATTGAAACCACCATTGAGTTTAACTCGACTCCCTCTAAAGAACCTGTATGGTTTAAGCAAACAGACTTGTGACACTACAAAGAGAGGGCAGCAATATTGTTCCAAGCTAAATACAATTGTGAAGATCAGATTTCTGTTTCAACTCATTGATTTCACCTGTCACTTAATCCTCTACGTTCAGCATTTGTTGCAATATTGCTTATTGCCCTGTATCCTTGCTTTTGAATGCCATCAAGCATCCTGTATAAGCCAATGCTACTTTCACTCAGTGTTACTTTCCCATTAGGAGAGCTTGTTGCTGGATCCTTGGAATCACTATGGATAACCACATCAAGCTTGAGATCAGACATTTCGCCAACCTGAAAATAGGCAAATAAAAGAAACTTAAAACAAGCAAAAATCAAGTCTTATTAAAAGGGTTTCAAAAAAGATACATTCATCAAGCTTTGAAACCTTTCCAACCAATTTTCACTGAATCAATCGCGAAGACTGAGGATAAAGCACAAAATTCTTACCCTTTTAGTTCACGGTGACAACAAGTTCTACCAAGAAAAATTTATTCTCTTTTCGAAACAAATAATCATTCTCAAGTTTATTGTCTGGAGAAAGGACTAACAGGTACTGTAGAAAACAAAGAGGTGGCAGAGAGCAAAGAGAATGAGAGAATGATTTTTTGAGAAGTACGCAAAGGGAAGCGAAAGGAGTGGATCTAAAAATCGTGTTGATTATAAAAGTTTACGGAACTTGATGGGTACGAATAAAAAACAGTTAGAGAACTGTATCGGTATTAGTATAGATTAAGAGAGAGGCACCGTCCAAAGAGTTGAATGTATTTGAGATTGGGACTGTTTTCGAGGTTTCTTCAAAGTCAAAATGTTCCATTAATGGTTCGAACGGGTGAAGAGAAGGAAACTGGAATCAACAGCAAAGTTGAAGGAAATAATGCAATGCAAGTTTGAATAGTTGAGCATTTTTGGCGGAAAATATGGCTTCTTGTCACAGAAATCCAGGTGGGTCGGCTTTGCCTTATGGATCTAGGTAGTTTGTTTCTGTTCCACAGCCCAAGTCCAAGATTTCTTTTCCCATTTGCTTAATTTTCTTCAGGATTCCGGGATCAGCCCGACTGTTCCGTGTCACATGAAGAAAGTAGGGTCTCGTGCAATCGTTCGGACAAGGAGACAATGTTTACCATTACCTAAAATGAAATCTCACTTCTGTTCTAGGGCTTGACGGGTGCAGATAACAATTGATGACGTTGTCCATTATTTGAGTATGGGCCCCCGAGCATGCTCTGCTTCGGATTTACTTTCTTAACACAAATATATTATCATTTATTATTGTATATAGAGAGAGTAAAAGCTCTGGACAACTAGTACCACTCCATGCCCGGCCAGGCCCCAGCCTGAAGCTAGCAATTTCGTTGGACCAAAAGACAATGCAGGCCGACGCATAATTATTCTTTTAAGAATAACCTCTTTATAATTATTACTTTTACTTTATTTTTTTAAAAAATATATATAAATAAAATATTTAACAAATGCTTCCTTTTTATTCGTATTTTATGTTAATTAAAAAAAAAAAGTCTACCTATTTTTACTTGACAATTCAACTCAATATAATTTAAATTTGATTTACTCGACAATTCTCGAAAATTAAATAAAATTACGATACACCTGTGCATGTACGTAAGAATGGATATTTTTGAAATGGGTTAAGAGTTTAGATCAAAATAAAAAAAAATTATTGTTCGATTTTAATTTTAAAAAAATAAAATTAAGAAATTTTACTTTTAATTTTTTTTTTTTTAGATTTGATTCAAAATGATAAAATTGAATTGACTAATTATTTTAAAATTTAAAATTTATTTTTATTATTTTAATTAATAAATAATAAATAACTACTCATTTAAATTTAATTTGTATAAAAGTTAAAAAATAATTTTTATTTTTTAGTTTATAACCTATAACATTAAAACAATAATATTTATTTTTTTGATTTAATTCAAACTAATAAACCAAACTAAACTAAATTAAAACTTATCTTAAAATTTATAAGGCAATATTTTATATTATAAAACTAAATCAATATTTTAAATTTAATTATAAATTAATTCAAATCTAAATTAATTCGTTTATTTTTTACAATAGATTTGATTTATACTAAAATTTATGATTTTAAATTAATTTAAATTTTAAATAAAATTACTCCAAACTGAATTTATATTAAACTCAACTCTGTCACCCAAACATAAATACAATCCCATTTGGTTACATTGAAAAATAAAAAGAAAAGCATATGAAAAAACAAAATTAATATCCTATGTTCAAACATGCACTAACAAATTCTAATACTAAACTATGCACCATAACATTGATTCTAGGAATTAGAGGTACTGCACTGCAATTATCTCATATTTATCTTCTATATTGAACTTATCGTAAGGTTACAGGCATCTGGTAGTGTCATGACAGTCACAGCCCCATCAGCTGTGTCTGACGAAGCCGGGCAGTCATGGGCCCATCACTTGGGACCCACGTCAAGAAGCTGCAATCACATCATACGGCCAGCGATGGGGCTGCGTCTGTCTGTCTGTCTGTTTGTCATCACAGACAAAAGCAGAAATTCTAACGACCAAAAACCCATCAAAAACTCCACAAAGCATAAGCGAAAAAGTAAGATTACATACAGATTAATATTTTATAGACGGGTAACACAACGCGCTCACACCATTATCACACGGTGTACACAATCACGAAGCAAGGAAGCACGGCCCTTGGATTAAAAACCAAAAGCTCCTCGTCGTCGATTCTGGTGTGGACCCCGCTGGCACCCCTCCCGACGACTGAGTCAAACCCACCATCCTCCTTGGATATGTCCACATCATCGTCGGCGTCGCATCCGACCCGACCCGCTACGACCCGGCATACTAGCATAGCCCGTTTCACGTTCATGAATTTGAACTCCTCTTCGATCTCGTCCGGAATTGCCACGTGGGCTCTCCAGCTAGTAGATAGAGTAGAAATTCCGTCCAATTTGGGTGAGAACCCGGATTTTACTATCCCACACACACTGCAATACTGCTGGTTACAAATGCTAGATTTCCCATTAAGTCCCAAATCACAGAGAAAGGTAGAGCAGTAAAATCTCAAAAGCTCGTTACCGTCGGCTATACACCTCTCGTCTCGTTTACGCTCGGCACCGTTTCTTGCAGCTTTGGCCTTGACAAGTTCTCTGTACTCTTCGAATCTAGATAGTATTTTTGGACTGTTATGGATCTTCAAAATTCGATGTATTTCAGGGTTCTTGTCTTTGTTGGACCAACCCGTCTTGAATATGATATTGACAATATTCTTGCCCGAATCGCCATCGATGAGCTCTGATACAGCATGTTTGATAGCTTGATGTTGTTCAAGCAGTTGGGGCTTCTGAAAAATCTCACCACAGGCTGTGCATGGAAAGATATCGTTACGCAGAGGAAAGAACGGATTGGGATCAGCTGAAATTTCAGATTCTGGGCATGAATTCGATTGTTTGACAGATGGAGGTATGTCTGATATTTGATTTTGATCAGGTGGGATCATGGAGACAAGAGAATGCTGAGATGATCTCGCGGAGGTTAAAGTCGGCGTTGAGGGGCGTGTTTGGGTATTGTTTTTGCGGGTTTTGGAGGAAGAGAAGATATTTTTGATACGAGACCAAGAAGAGGAGAGAGCTTTGTGGGGTTTAACACGAGATGGAGATAGAGATGAATTAGGAGAAAGAGGAGAGGGTTTTCGTTTCTTTCTGGTTGGTGGTTGATTATTGGCAGTGAAAATGAAGCAACCCAGGTGAAGGAGGAGGAGGAGAAAGAGAGAAAAGAACTTGTTGAAGAATGATCCAATGCTTGTTGTAGCCATCGGGGTAGAAGCTTGAGTTCTGGTATTTTCTGCTAGGGCATCAAAGAGTCATTGTTGTTGAGAGACAGAAGATGCCGTGAATGATGGAAGAAGAAAGGAAAAGGAGAGGGGAAGGGAAGAACCTAAAGGTAGCTGTCGCGGTTGTGAGGGCATGGAAGAATAAAGTTGAAAGAGTAGTTGTAACGCAACTTCATGGCACATTGGCATCTGTCTCTGTGTGTGTATATAACATTAACATGAACCGTATTCTAATTTCTCTTCTTGTGGGACGAGAACAGTCTATCTTTCATCCACAGTAGAAAAACTATACATCTAGCCATGATTGATATTTCTAGGAATGCCAGTTTACGTAGACTTCAACAGAAAGTACCACAATTTAACTGAAAGTTTTAGGACAAAGACGCGGAATTAAGCAAGCAAGAGTAATGGAGTTTGCATGTGAAGAAGTCCTCTATTTAAGGTGATGACGATGTTGACGCTATAGCTTAAAATCTTATATTGAAAATTACAGAACGTAATTTTGAATTCCTAGTTCTGACTAGAACGTGGCTCCACACACGTGCATGATTATTAGTAAACATTATTCGTATTCTCATTTCTTTCTCCCCATCTCTCAAGGGGAATCCGATGCCTGCCTGCACCGCTTCTGTTGTTCTGTCCATTTTCAGATTTACTACTTTGCTTTCTGCCTTCCTTCCTTCTTTCCAACATGAATTAATGCATAACACATGATTCTGTCTAATTGCCTATCTCTGCTATTCCTTTTAATAACTTATTATCTTTACAGAAGTAATAAATATAACACGCAAGCATAGCAATGACCCAGATTTCACGTTAACGCGTGTGTAAAATTGTATTAACATGGCAGCGGAGACAAACTAAATCTCCCCCACTGCCCACCTTGTAAGGGAGTGAAAGAAGCATCTGGCGCTCACTGTGATGGTTCGCAGCTGCCACTTTATAATTTTCAGTGATGTTTGTTCCCATTTATGCATTCCCACGTTGCCTCCTGCCTCTACAATCTTTTACTACTGCTTTTTCCAACAATCAATACGTTAGGTCTCGACATAAACTTTGTTGCTATTCGTTGGCTGTTTTTACGGCCATCCAAAGTAGACTAAAGCAGATGTTGTCTACTTTGTTACTAATACTAGGGGCTTTGATAGTTTTCCATTCTTACAGTAACATTTATAAGCTTGCTTAATTACCCAATTACAGGCAAAGGCAATATTTAATCATTGTCGTTTTGTGTTATCTGCCTGCATCGTCTTGCGATATCTATCTTGGATGTTTATAATAATAGGTTGTTTTCAGAGTTATAATGCGAGGCACATGATCTTGCCAGACTCCGATCTTTGCTTTTTGGGTGGGCCACCTATTATCTTCTCTTCGTCTGATAAAAATTCTGATGATCCCTCCGCGACTCCCGTTCGCTAATTTATCTCTCTGTCTTTAATATAAACGTGTTCAGTTGATTGAGGTTAGATTAGCACGCAACCTGAGCCAGCCTCATTGGGTGGTTTTTATGGGCAAATAGTTTCTAACCTAATCCTTTTTTCAATTTATAAATAATATCTAATTATATTTAAAATTATTTATAATATATTTTATATACCCTAATTTAAAATTTAAAATTTATAAATTAATTATTTTAAATTCTTTTGTTAGTATTTTAAATTTATTTATTTTGTATTTTAAATCTTAGATCAATTATTTTAATTTTAATTTTTATTAATTATTTTAAATTATTTATTATATATTTTAAATTTTATATTTAAAAAAATATATAAAAAATTAAATATATTAATAATTTTTATTAATATTAATTTTCATGGGTATATATGTGATCGTAGGATCAAAGGATTCTTTTGAAAAACTCAATATTAATATTAATTAACCTTTAATTAATCTTTTTAACCTTGTGATACTATACTCCATCAATTGGGATTAGGGCCAAGTGTCTCCAACATACCCTTAACTCGCAAGTTTGATTCTATCATTTCGATGTAGGTATCAGTGAGAAAATATCGAGGATCAAACCAGTGCTTTTGTTAGCTTCATGATCCATGGCAAGCCACATCACGTGCAATGAGAAGTGTATTTGACTATGACCAAATAATTGTGCGTCACATCACATTCAATGAGAAGTGTACCTCTGACTTCTGTAGTTCAGACTGAGATTAGGGTTTCTTTCATACGTGTTTTACAGAATTACCTATTAACTCTGCAGTATTAAAAAGGCTGCCGACACTGCTGAGTTAATGTTCATTGGAGACTTGGGACTTCTTAGCTTTCTAGATTGGTTGGCCATTTTAATAATGCCCGTGAATTTTGAAGAATGATAACAGTGGGGGAGAACATCGACGACCGTCTTGTATATATACTACGTGGCTTCATTTATACATTCCAATATGATACTTGGCATGCCCGGTGGTGCATGCGGCCACCATTTTTGTGCCCTAACCATGCATTCAGTCATATATGTCTACTACCAAATTTGTGGCACGACTTTCGCGTTGATATGAGTAAATTTGGAGTCTGTTTTTGATCTAGCTAGCTAGCCATATATTCTCGATTGAATTATTGTGACCGACAATTCCACAACACTTATAATGAATGAATTGTCATTTTCCCTCTGCAGTCTTCTTACCTACTAGAGATAAGATCATTCAATCAAATCATCCTGCTCATAGTCATCTCGTACATGCCAGGCACATGATCATGACCTTACAGACTTACTATACAATGTCACACACACACACACACACATACATGTGTATATGTAATCGAGGCATCGAGTACCGCATGGCTTGAGCATTATGAATATCCAAAAGCTTCATCATTTCGCATTTCTTTTCTCTCATGCATATAACAATTAACTTCTCATACTATGCTGTCCATTTGGGCCACCGTAGCAAGAAGCAATTGAGTAGCTGCCTTGGGTAACAAGTCTTATCAGTTTTCAGTCCCCTACATGTAATAAAAAGCATGGGGCATCATCTACAAGTATTATTGATGATACAAGCTTTTAAGCTACATGCCCACATTAAAATTCTTTATATTGATGATCATACAACTGAAAATTAATACATATGGGCCATCAATGGTAAGATTTGAGTATTCATCTCTCCCTCTCTATATATTAAATAGAGAGTTGTATTGTTGATTGCTGACCCAGAAATAAGTTTGTGGCTGTATTATTTTGAAAGATCATTATTGTGGCTACTGCTTTAGATGAAGGGGCAGAAGAAAAGTATCTGAAAAGTGTTGTCGAGAATTTGTTTTCTTTGTTGTGGGATCCGGATAAAGGTTAGGGTGAATATATTTTGTTAAGTTTGCAGTTGACTGATCCACTTTCTCTTTTGCATAGACTTTCGTTTTTATTTGATCAGCTTATTTAGCTTTCTTAGAGATTGTGGTTATGATCTTCTGAATTGATGAACGATAGAGAACGACATGTTTAAGGTTAGCATTATTCTAAATAGAATATTAAAATAAAATACAAAAATTGAGCTAAAATTGGAGGCCGATTTTGCATGGAGTAGTAATTCAAATTATTGTATTCTTGTTGTTACGTTAAAAAAGTAAACTCAAATTTCACCCATTTAATAATTATATAAAAAAGTAAATATTATAATTCAATAATTATCAAAAAGTCAAATAAGTTGTAATGGTATCACTTATTCATTATCTTTTATTTTATATTTTAATATATTTTTATAATAATATTTTATAAATATTAATTAATTTTATTTTAAAATATAACTAAATATCTTTTAAAAATAAATAAATAAAACTAAAAAAATTTTAAAATATAAGAATTATAAAATAAATTTATTAAATTATAAATAAATTCACATAATATAAATAATTAAATAATTAATTATATCATAAATAAAATTTTATTTAAAAATTTTAAATTCAAAATTAATATAATTATTAATTATGTTGTATCTATTATTCATTTGATAATTGTGTCATCGTTAATTAATTAAAATTTATAAATTTTATTTTGTGTTTATGTCGAGTTGGAAGATCGTATAAAAAATTATTATTTTTAATTTTAAATAAATAAACTTAGGGCTTAGCCCTATCATTGCAAGCCCAAAAAAGTCCCTCAAGAATTAGAGTAGGCCTAAATACTTTATTGTTGAAGCCCATAAAATCTTGCCCAAAGTGAGCAATAAAAAAAGGCCCATAAAACTCTTTGTAAAATTATCAAAAGCAGACAACTGAATTCGTTTTCTGTTATTTCTTTCACAATCCAATCCCCACAATCCATCCGCCACGTGTCGAAACGATTGCCAGTGCCAATAAATATCCTCCATTCTTGAAACTTTTAAAAAATCTTCAATCAAGGCGAATCCTTGAACAGTTTCACTCTGTCACGCCATGAGAGCGGGAGTTTTCTTATACTCTCCTTTTTTCCGAGCTCCGTCCGATTTCTCCGCCCGAAATAAAGTATCGCGGGCGGACCTTCAGCCCAGGGGCCCGTGTCAGCTTCATCTTCGAGTTCGGGTTCACTCCAGGGAAAGGAGTTGTTCGTTTCGAGTCTCGGTTCGGGATGTGAAGTCGGATTCCTATAATGTATCGGAAGAATCGGTGGAGTTTGAGGAGGAACTAAACGATATCGTCTTGAGAAGTGAGAATGCGGACCTGGATTTGGAGAGCTCGGTTTCGTGGTGGGAGCAGTTCCCGAAACGTTGGGTTATCGTAGTTTTGTGCTTTTCTTCTTTCTTGCTTTGCAATATGGACAGAGTAAGCTTATAGCTTCTTCATTAAATGTTGTCGCTTTTTTTTTTCCTTTTTTTCTCTTTAAGTTTTGATAAAATGTGTTAGTTTAGTTGTGCTATCTGTGTCATTGCCTTGCAGTTTTCATGCCGGTATAAAACTTGTATTTGAAAATGGGAAATTAATCCTCTAGTTTTAGGCAATTGCTTGTACATCTTAACCGGCATTGGAGGATGCTTTTATTATATTATTATTATAATTATTATTTTCCTCCAATTAATTTTAGTCTGCGTTGGCGACTTTTGAATAGATTTCATTTGGCAGGTAAATATGAGCATTGCCATACTTCCCATGTCAGCTGAGTTTAATTGGAGTCCAGCAACTGTTGGTTTGATACAATCGTCTTTTTTCTGGGGTTACCTGCTTACTCAGGTAATTTCTTTTTCCCATTATCATAACTATGATTTGCTTTTGGCATACAGCTCCGAGCTTCTCGATGTATGTGCTAGTACGATATTACATCCATGACTTAGCATCTGGCATATAACTATTCACTATTTAGGTCCATTTTATAAGCCATAAGTTCAGGCCAGTGCTAATTTGTAGTTGTCTGATATTATTCACGCTTTTGGTCCATTTTTTGTCTGATATTGCTACCTATAATGTCACAAAGTGTTCTGCATTTTGTTCTAATTTGTAGTTGTCAGTGACAGATTGCCGGTGGCATATGGGCAGACACTGTTGGTGGGAAGTCGGTCCTAGGGTTTGGTGTAGTTTGGTGGTCGATTGCTACAGCTCTCACACCAATCGCAGCTAAACTTGGCCTGCCGTTCCTACTTGTTGTTCGTGCTTTTATGGGCATTGGCGAGGTTGGTTCTTCTGTATCCAAATTATATTTCTTCTGTAATTTGAGGAGAAATTCTTTGAAATGGGATTGCAGGATAAGGTTTCTTTCACGAGGTTCGAAGTGAGATTCGAATGGTCAATTCTTCGTTGGTTGTGAGCTCAGTTATTTTGTTTTTCTTCAGGGTGTTGCTATGCCTGCTATGAATAATATTCTGTCCAAATGGGTTCCTGTAGCAGAGAGAAGTAGATCATTAGCTCTGGTGTACAGTGGGATGTACCTCGGATCAGTTACTGGCCTTGCCTTTTCACCTTTCTTGATACATCAATTTGGATGGCCATCTGTCTTTTACTCTTTTGGTTCTTTGGGCACAGTTTGGTTTGCTGTGTGGCTAAATAAGGTAATTGTCACTACCATTGGTGAACTATAATGGCTTGTTGATAGACATGCTTCTTTCATTGAGATTCTGACGTTTCTTGAGTTATTATGTCTTATCTATGAAACTCATGCATTTAATGCATTTGGCTGATAGTGGGAATGATATTGTTATCAGGAATTTAATTTCCTTTCTATGGGAGTATAATCATCTTATAGAAGTGTTCACTCTTGTCCAATTATGGTATATCCATATGTCACCTTTTCTGTTCTTTGTGCTTTAGGCCTATAGTTCACCTCTTGAGGATCCTCAACTGAGACCCGAAGAGAAGAAGCTAATTGTTACAAGCTGTGCATCAAAAGAACCTGTTAAGACAATACCTTGGGGATTAATCTTGTCAAAACCACCTGTATGGGCTCTTGTGGTGTGTCACTTTTGTCACAATTGGGGGACATTTATTCTTCTTACATGGATGCCAACATACTATAACCAAGTAAGTTTTTCTGTTGGCAGTAAACTACCATGCACTACTAGAATTGTTACTTTACATCTACAAATTTTACTAAAATGCAAGTCATTCATCGTTAGGGTCTCATGTGACACAAAATGCCTGGCTTGCTTATTACCTAATACCTACCTAATGATTTTCTGGGCATTGTGGATTGTGATGATAGAGGATTACAGATTCGGTTTTGACAACCTGATGTTTGTCTTCTGACATAGCATTGAAACTTCTGGTTTTTGCTTACAACTTTTTGTTACAAACATTTTGAAACCTAGAAGTGTATATAACATTGAATTCTGCCTCATTAAGATACAATAAATGGAAACTTTAATTTCTTTGATATCTTTTCAAAGATCGTTGCTGCTTGCCATAATATTGATAGAATCAACTTCTTATTTTGATGCCACCATAGGTCTTGAAGTTCAATCTTACAGATTCTGGGCTTTTCTGTGTTTTACCCTGGCTTACTATGGCATTTTCTGCAAATGCTGGTGGGTGGATTGCAGATACCCTTGTGAGCAAGGGTTTATCTGTAACGACGGTTCGCAAGGTATCACACATGCTTTTGAGAGTTCGTATTATTTTGCATCAATATTTGCCTTGCCTATGGAGTTATTCACCACAAAGTTTTCTTCAAAGCATCATTTATATATTTTTTGGCATTTCTTTTATAGCCCATCATGGCTTGAACTTGTCTGATGGGTTGTTATTTTCAACACCCAACTCAATGGAATACATCCCATTTTGTTGCTAGTAGGGGGATAAATGACTATTCTTATCTTATTTTCTCTTTCCATCCTTCATGCCTCTCTCTATTGAGCAACAGCTTCAGAATATCCAAAAGAAATAAGATGATTACTCTGTTCCTCTCTTTCAGTTTCTATAAGCTGCACCAAGTCGCCCCCTTCCTTTCTGCTAAGGGCATTGGGCACCGCAGTCCTTTCTAATGCTTTCTTGGTTCAACACACATCTGAACGAATGTTCTCTGTGTTCTATTTTGCAGATTATGCAATCAATTGGATTTCTTGGCCCTGCTTTCTTCCTAACTCAGTTGAGTCATATTAATTCTCCTGCGATGGCTGTTTTGTGCATGGCATGCAGTCAGGTTAGAATCGTATGCTTGTTAAAACTTTAGTTTTGAATTTTTTTTTAGCTTTAGGAATGGGGATGGTTTAAAACATGGAAGATTCCTTTCTTTACTAGAAACTTTTCATCTGACAGAATAGATCTAGGTGACAGGTGCTTAGATCTCCAATATATTTTATTAGGTAATACTATCTACAATAATTGTTAGAATCTCTATGTCTCCTTTATATAATTAAGGTTCACCAGTGTGGTCTATATTTCCTTTTGTTATCTAATTCTATTTTTACAAGTACTATAAGTGAAATTTGGAAACTATCTAGAGCTGATTATTCCACACATCAATTCATTGAGAGAAACATATTGTTTGGGAACATTTATTATGTGGTATTTGTTTCCTTGCTTTTTAGGTTAAATGTAGCTATTATGTAATGAATTTCTTTTCCTTTTCATGAACAGGGAACTGATGCATTCTCACAGTCTGGTTTATATTCAAACCATCAGGACATTGCCCCTCGTTATTCTGTGAGTATTATTTCTTTTGATTTTGTTGAAGCCTTTGAGTTACTGATTTCTGGTGCTTGAATGGTGACTAAAAATATATTATTTTCTAATGTATATTAATTACCTGTTGAAACTGCAAAAAACTGTTTTTAAATATGTTGCTTCCATTTTGGCACTATAATGTGCGAAAACTGCTTTCCAGAGGAAAAACCAACAAATTTATTATTTTCTTTGTAAATATGTTTTCAGGGTGTATTGCTTGGTCTATCAAATACTGCAGGAGTTCTGGCAGGGGTCTTTGGAACTGCAGCAACTGGCTATATCTTGCAACATGGTTAGAAGTCCCTTTTTCACTCTTTAAGTTTCTAGTAATTTGAATGTTAACATTCTTAAAAGTGAAAAAAGAGAAGAAGAAAACAGGGAATCAAAACACAAATAAATGGGTTAACTACCACGGCACATAATAAAAGTTCAAAAACTAGACAGAAATCTGGGCCACATTTTACTGCAAAACTGTTAATCCAGATATGGTTCATTAGATTTACTTGATTATTGTCTGTGCCAAGTGTTCAAAGTTGGGTGAGCTGGTCTATGGGGCAAAAAATTCGGCCCATTTAAGCTGTTGATGGTCAAAGTTTGTATTGTGAGTTTGAGTTGTTTTCATTTTACTGTATCTTAGCCTTGTTGGGAGTAGTTTTTTATGGATGTTCTGTTTGGAAGCAAAATTATATGACACATACTCTATAACCATGTGGTTGTTTTGGTGAAAAACTGTCATTTGTCAGTGAATTTCTAGGTTCAACTGCTGATCATATAGATTTTTTTGTTACCTGAAGAACTTGATCGATTTTATTGATGTTGGAGTGACTACACCGTGGTGATATCAAATGAATGGTGAAGGAGTTTAGCCCATTCATATGCTTAACTTTCATCTGTCTTGATGGCTCTGTGCAATTCTTGTCACCTTCATGTATGGCTTAATGCTATCTGAGATGATAACCTTTGAATAATCTGACAACTTTATGTTTCCTTCCTCTCCCCATTTGAATTTTCAGGTTCTTGGGATGATGTTTTCAAGGTTTCGGTGGGGCTCTACCTGGTTGGAACTGTAGTATGGAATCTCTTTTCAACCGGTGAGAAGGTATTGGATTAAACTCTACAGGAAAGTTGATATTCAGGTAGCAGCAGCTCAAAGCCTTCACAAGCGGGCCAGAGCTAGTATAGAAGTGTTCAATCGATTGATTTGGATAGAAGATCTAAACATTGAGAACCAATTGAGAATTGAAGCCAGAAATTTTCATTTTTTATTCTGGACATTGAAGGTTTCTTCAGGCCAGGAAAAAGACTCGAATTAAAATATGTCAAAGATTCCAGATCAATGCTCAAAAAAAGATGCATCCCATCTCAATGGGGGAAGAATATGTTTGTAAAGTATCCCTTGCACGTCCTGTAAATGTCATTCAACAACAGCAGAGCACCATATCATTTTTGTATTCTGTTGCAAATATATACTATAAACAGTAGTCATTCATCACTTGTTACAACACCATAAATTTCTGCAATTTCGGTTAAGCTACCTCTGCCTGTAATTACAAATGGTCGAGATAACTAACTAATCCTACTACACTATCAAGGTCGATTATGACCAAGAAGGAACAAACTACACCTCCTTTAGGCCAAACCAACCTCCAAGAAGAACTTGTAACCTCACACGAAAGTCTTATTCACCCACTAAACACTTTTCTATCACCTCCTCGTCAATCTCAACAACTTACATTAAAAATTTAGAAAGTTTTCTACCCAACTTTGTAAAAATTCTCAAAATCACTTTATTTTATACTAATTTACATAAAAAATTAATTTAATTTTATAAAAAAAATTATTATGTTAATTATTTTCATACAATTTTATTTTTATATAATTATTTATACTTAAAAATAAAATAATAATACCTATGAATATTATACGAGTATATAATATTATACAATGCATTGTAAATAGTGCTTACCCGTGAAAGTTAGATATTTATATACTTTTAAGTGTAAATAAATATGAAAAATAAAAATTTAAAAGTAATAAATGTAATAATTTTAATAAGATTAAATTAAAAGAAATTATTTATATTTGTCCAAAATAATATCAAAATAAAAATTTTTGCTATTGATGAAATATTAGCAACTTAAAAGGAAAAATAACATGATGGATAAACACATTCTACAAAATAAAGAGTATAACATTTGTATTATTCCATGAAAGTATAAAATGAAAGACGGACTATCAACAAGTACAACGATACACTTGGACCCTTCCGATTTTCACCACCCAAACAGACAAACACATCAATATATATATATATATATATGTATTCATATAAATACAAAAACAAATTGAATAATGAACTTATATATCCCCTGCAAAACGAGACCAACCTTGAGATCACATTCGTATGACCTTTTTGTCCTCGTCCCTTGCCAATTATTTCGGATTTACCATCGAATCAAATTGCAAAATGCGATTTGGTTTTGATCTGCTATGCAGGGGTAAGAATACGAGGATGCATGTACACTCGAAGTCCGTGTTTCATGAACAAAGTAAGAGACATCTTCTGCTCCACGCGGTGGCCGGGAGCCAGTGACAGCCGGTAGCGCAACAGTACGGCTGAAGCTGCGGATTTCATTTGCAAGTAAGCCAAGTCCTTCCCTAAACAAGTTCTCGGTCCAGCATTGAATGCCACGAATTTGTACCCATCTTTGGGCGGTTCAAACCGGTCTCCTTCAGCCGATAGCCACCTCTCCGGTTTGAATTCCAGGCAGTCTTCACCCCATATTGTCTTCATTCTTCCCATTGAGTAAATCGAATACGTCA
The DNA here is from genome assembly GCA_032402905.1 of Khaya senegalensis. Lineage (NCBI taxonomy): Eukaryota > Viridiplantae > Streptophyta > Magnoliopsida > Sapindales > Meliaceae > Khaya > Khaya senegalensis. The sequence goes on along the minus strand of CP135552.1, from coordinate 8,227,168 downwards.
CCGTTGAACCAGCCGGAACAAGTGTGCCATCCGGCAAAACGTCATCTGATACTACGTACTTGAAGTCTTCTGGGACTGACGGGTATAAGCGCAGCGTTTCAGCTAGTGCTGCTTTGAGATAGATCAGTTTATCAGCTTCGTCAAATACCAGAGGCTCGTCTAGCCATTTCTGGACATCGTTGCCACGTGTTTCTTTGAGAACCGTTGATATTTCATCAATGATTTTCAGTTCTATACGAGGATGGTTCATGACGAGCCAGAAGAACCAGCTGAGGGCAACTGACGAGGTATCACGGCCGGCAAGAACGAAGTTCAGAGCTATACGTTGAAGAACTGAGCTTGGGAACAGGTTACCGTCGACGTCTCTCTTCTTCATGAATCTTGATAATAAATCATCTGATGGACTTTCTTTGCGCGCCTCTATAGCACCGTCCATGTACTTCTCAACAATTTTAAGGCTCCTTTTCAATCTCTTTTCTGCTCCAATTTCAAATATTTTTTCCAATCTCCATAGAAATCCAGGGTACAGAAGCCTTTGAAGAGTAGCTTCAGTTGCTGTGTCAAAAGCGATGGAAAATGGATTTTCAGGTAATTCAGGTGAGAGAGTTTCAGGGTCTTTACCAAACGTCAGGCCACATATGTTATCAAATGTTAAACGAAGCAACAAGTCTTGTAAATCCACCGAAAAATTTTCTGCGGCCGCTTGATCTAAAATGCGCCATAGACGATTCTTGATAGTCCGGTTCACCCAGCGCGCCATGGCTTGCCTTAACGTTCGTGTAGTGAACTCAAGAGCTGCAGTTTTACGTTGAATAAGCCAGGTTTCCCCATCACTGTTGAAAATTCCTTGCCCTAACAAATCATGGAAAGCTTTCTGCCATGTTGGCCCTTTGGGATAATTATCGAACCGGGTTCGAAGAATATGCTCAATATTTTTGGGGTGACAAGTGACTGTGTAAAACCCTTGTTTTTGAGCAAAGTACGGGAGAGCAATAGTAGAAGTTTGGTAAGTGGCTGAACCGCCGGTTGCACGAAGATTACTGGCAATCCAATCATGCAGTCTCTTCCGATTCATGATGAGAATCGGAAGGCTACCAACGAATGGATATACCTTCGGACCGGTCAGTTTTCGAGCTAGAAGATAGAACCAGAAGACATAAGCCGATAGCAAAGCTGCCAGGCTGAAGAGAATAGGTATTGTTTCCATGACGGTTGGTGTAATGCTGAGGACTTTGACAAATTATGTGAACTAAAATGCAAGGTGCTGTGATGACTGAATGCATGAGAGAGATGAGAAAGAATTGCCTCATATATAGCATACATTACGAGAAAGTTTTAGGAGAAGTTGTTGGGAATTTTGTGAATGGAAGTCGCTGTTGGGTTGATAGGACTGCTTTAGAGAATAAATATACACGAAAGCACCATGTAAGCAAATTGTTTCAAGTGTTGTTATGTCTCTACTCGCTTGAGTTGTTGTGAAGACTCTGTTCTTTCACAACCATTACAGATGAAACGTGTCGTTTAGATCAATAATTAAATCTTCTTTTCATGAATTTCAGTTTATTCATTTGACAATCAAATCTATCATGTTCTTGGGAGCTGGTATACATTGACTAACTGTCTCTATCCATTAATTTAATTAAGCAAGCCATAGTGATAAAGTGCTTTGGTGGCAAATACACTAACGTGATCTTGGGTTAATTAAAAGCTGTTTTTACCTACTAAAGAATATACATACCTGCTGTGGCGTGCTGAGAAGAGACCTTGGACCTTGTCGTCTTCTTCTAGCTTAGCTAATACACAGAGAAGAAAGGTAGTTAGAGACAGTTTAACGACACCGAGAAAATGGCTTTGTTTCAAACATTGGAAATAAATATGCTGAGGAAAATAAGCAGACCCATAAAGGAAGCAAATTTGACGCTGGGGAGTGAGTGGTAGTTTTAGCAAAAGGAAAATTAATTAAAAACCTTTCTCCTGTCTTTCCCCTTTCTTAAGGGAAGTAGGAAACTGAAGGGTTTTAATTCTGGCTGTCCAATCACCTCGTGGGAAAATTACGTGATGTATGGTAAAGTCCCAATCAGTCAAATACCAGCAAAATTTGAATCTTTCTTCACTGTGTGCGGTGCGGTGAAGTTTAATCCTTTCTTAACCACATCTAGAAACTTTCTTCTTCGAAATTTGTCTTATAAGGGCATTTGTCTCAGTAAAGTAAACGAATCTCATGTTCATAACCTCAAGAAATAATAATAATAATACCTAAGTAAAAATAAAAAAATATATATTTACTCCTCTATGATGTATTCAAACTTAGTCATCCTCACTTTATAATTTTAGGTGAATCTTCTATTAAGTGAGGTAAAAAAATAAGTGAATGGTTAATTTAATTTATTTTTTTTAATCATTCACTAATAAGTAATATTTTTTCAATTTACTTTCCTGTATTATGATAATTGATGTCTCATTTAAGATGGAAGGGAGCAACATAATTAATCGGGCTAAACCTAAAGCAAATCCTAGGATTTGTGAAGCACAGTATTGCCTGACTGTGAGATCATAAAACGGAAAAATGCTGGTAGGAAAACTTGCAGGGCTTTCAGCTTTGAGGTGTCATACAACATTCCACCGAAATCTGACCTGTAAAAACTAACTTCATGATTTCTGCAATGCAATGTCCTAGATAAGGGATACTGTTGATCAAACAATCTTGCGATGGAAATCCCCGTCTGCACTGGCCATGGTACCTGTCCTTCCACGCCAATGCCTGCTTTTGGTAAAAGAAGACCCCCCTACTCCTCCTCCGCTGTAGTTTGGCGTTGGAGGAGGAAGTCCTCAGGTGCCAGATTGTATAGGACGTTGTTTCCTCGTCAGGTTATAACCTGTGCCCGCCGGTTTACCATACACATGGCAGAGCAATCGCCATTACAACTTGTAATGCGACAGCAGCCAAGAACGACAAGTATGAGTGTCACTAACCCACCCTTCATTTTTGAACTGCACCAGTTCAATCTGATCGAGTAGTATGATTTGAATGAACGATGATATATAATAAATCCTCTATATATATATATATATCTAGGAGCAGCAAATGAGCCATTTATCATTGTAACAAAATCTTGCTTCCTCCCTTAAGAGACATATCCATTTGAAGTAGATGTCTAAATTATACACCTTGAATTTGGAAGACTTACGTTAATTGATTAGATGAAAAAGGAGTACACTAACCCTAGCTAGTTAACCAAAGAAAAACCCTAAATCATATAATAATATCCCTGCTGCCTGCTAATTTCTAAACCTTTTTAGCACAGTATTGCTTGACTGGAGTATCATAAAAAGGAATGATGCCGCCGAGGAAACTAGAAGAACATTCATTACTAAGTCTTTGAACTTTCTTACAGCTAGCATTCTACAGAAACACGACCTTTCAATACAGCTGACTCCATGATTTCGGTCATGCAATATCCTAGTAAAGGAATACTGTTCAAACATTCTTCCGATGGAATCCCCCGCTGCCCCGGCCAGCCGTAGGCGGAAACACAAATCTTACCCCTCCCCAGCCGCCACCAGAATGCTCGGGACGAATAGCAGTGCAATCAACGTTATTCCCTCGTTTTGTTATAACACGTGCCCACCCATTTACGACGCAAATGGCAGAGCAATCACCATTACAGAATGTTATCCAGCTTAACCAGCGAAACGACAATCAATCTTCCCTTCATCATCGTTTGCTGAAACCAAGCTCGCTGGCTCACCTCACTGCCCCTGGTTACTCGAGGCTTAATTTGACTTATTTCAAAGTATAGATTAATTATTGTTATTGGAATTTCATCTGCATTTGTAGAAAATCAAATATTTCAGAATTAATAGCCAATTTAATTTGATTTAATCATTTAAATTACAAAATCTTAGCAGTGATACAAGGGTGGGTTATTCATAAGCGTACATACCCACCGGCAAAGCCCAGCTCATAAAGCTTGTGGTGCCTCATGATGTCAACATTGATGGGCCCAGGCTCGGCCCATAATGATGATCTGTAGTTTTTTTATGAGATTTAACATTATGCCACGTGTCAAACGCATATCCATATCTGCTAAGGATGATCTATGACCCCTCATTTTTTTTTTCCTCCTCTCAAAATAAATACGAAATAAAAAAATTAAATAAAAAAATAAAAATTAAAACTAAAAACCCAGAATGAAGATAAGACACCTGTGGAGAGCTCGTGTTACAAACACTTCCAATTCTTTCTATTCACAATGTGAAGTCCAATCCAACGGCGTGTAATTCCCCATCACGCCCATCTCAGAAATTATATTTTCAGAACCACCCCGTTTGTCTGTTAAACCATCTTTTGAAACCCAGAAAAGAAAACAGTGCTGTTGATAAGAAATGGCTTCTCTTCCCTTAAGCTTTGCTTCTGCTACAGTGAGAGTTTATGCAGCAACAGCGGCAAAAGGGGCTGTTGGTGGCAAAGAAGAGAAGAGTCTTCTTGATTGGATTCTGGGAAACATGCAGAAAGAAGAGCAGTTTTATGAAACTGATCCAATCCTCAAGAAAGTGGAAGAAAAAACTACTTCTCGTGGCACAACCAATGGCCGCAAGAACTCAGTTGCTGTGCCGCCGAAGAAGAAGGGTGGCTTTGAAATTGGAGGTCTTTTTGCCAAGAAATGAACTCTTATCATTTTCTGATAATTAGCATTGATATGTCCTGTATGTTTGCTGCTGTTGCTCATTCTTGAACCTTAAATTGTGTTTCCTTCTCTTTCGAACTATGAATTCATTATATATCTTGGAAATTTGCAAGAAACTTCACAAGTGCATCTGTGCTTGTCATTGATTATTTCTAACGAACTGCGGGAAACAAATTCATCCTCTTCACCCACCAAAGCCGTTGACCCGTTACCGGAAAATAAATGCTGAAAAATGCCAAACCTTGTTAATCCTTGAAGAACTACGTGGATTTCATGTAATCCAAGAAGTGGAAGTGTGATTTTCTTTTGTTTCTTACCAAAAACTTTAATCTGTCTATTTATTCCGGATAATTCCTACAAATGTTGCAGAGAAGCAACGGCATACCTTGTACTGTAATTCGCTCGTGTCCCACAGTCCTTGCAAACCTGTTTTTTTTTGCAGAGGAATCGAGATGGGTTGATGCTTAGAAGTAAAACTAGATTGCAATCGGGGAACAAATAGGCTGTAGAAATTACATGCCAATGGCTGTATCAGATTGTCGGAGGAGATTTAATTCTATAGGAAGTATAGTATTCCTCTAACTGTGCACCTAACAAAAGACGAGGAAAAGTTGATGCAAATATCAAGTTGATTAAACGAAATCCAATATAATTACCCATATTATTGTGAAAAAACAGAAACAACCATTAACTTGGTGGAACAAAACAGCAACAATCATATATATGGATTGTGCTTGGTCACCATTATCAATGGTAGACTTCACTGACATCTTTATCTTTTCAAGATAACACTGCCATACAATCTTTCCAAGTGAGTCTAGTTCGTTCACAAGTTAAGGAATGGGAGAATAAGGGATCAATTACGGGTTCAAGTTGGGCATGCACATGTTACCTCGGGACAAGAATGGTAAGTGAGGGCGACAATTGACAAAAACAAAGGACTAAACTGTTGGCCTTGCCTTGAAGGTGGGCTGGCAATGCGCATGCGCTCCCAACTCAACATCAATATGGCTTATAGTACAACCTTTAATTAGACCAATTCCATAAACAAGATCACGTGATCCCCTCACTCGCCTTAAGTTCATCGGTAATACCAGAGCGACCATGCCAACTTGCAGCTGGTTCCATCATTTTCATGGTTGGTTTGTGTTGAGTGAAGAATTCAAGATTGCCAGACAACAAATTAAAGATGATGTTGTTTATTATTTCTGGTTTGTTGCATTTACTTTCTGATTACTTTCTGATAAGAAAGTGAAATGAATGATTGAAAGAAACTGTTTTAAGAAATATTTATCACTAAAACGAAAATACAACCTTCAGTTTATGGATTCAGCATAGGGATTTTATGCATATTAGGGTGACATAATATAACTTAAGAGTTATTTGTGGAAACAGAGTTTGACCTAGGCAGAGATGAAGAGGAGTTGATGAACTCTATGCAATCCTCTATGGCTTCAGTTCTATGAGAATCAACTGGTATCACAGATGGCTTTGATCTTCCTGATGAAGAAACTGCAGGTGAACGCCTCCTCTTAAAGTAAGCAAAACATAGACCTCTTGCCATCTTACTGCTAAGATGTTTGAAAAATCTAGTCGGTGAGAACTCTGATCCTTTTGGTAGCCTGATTCCGCAGCCCCCAGCTGACCTCTTGTTCACAGCAACTCTGTTAATACAGTTTCGTTTGTTGATTTTGTTCTCCTTTTTAATGCTTGGAATGCAACTCACTTGGTTACCCTCACTTGTGCCACTAGACCCTGTAGATTTCGTGCTCCCCGCACCTTTGCTTGTAAAGTTTTGCTTCTGGGTTAAAGCTTCTTTGTTAATGCCTGGTCTGCTACTTACTTGGTTACTCTCTTTTGTTGACATCTTCCACAATAACAGGTTAAAAGAAAGAAAGAGTTGCAGAAGAGGGAAATATGGAGGGGAGTAGGTGGAAGATGAGGGCGTGCGAAACTTTAGCTGTGAATGTATGAATGGAAGACCTTGACCTATTTATAAAAGGAGAAACCAAAACAGTAAACAGAAAAGGTTAAGAGGCAGTCAAAAAGTATTGTGATCATCTATGATCCAACACTTCACCTGAAGTAAAAACGCTGAAAGGCTTAAGCAATCAAACCCAAATAATTAGATATTAACATCTGATAACATTAGTAAAAATAGGTACCACTAGCAGTGATTTCCGGATTTCAAACAGTGCAAGCTGGATACTGTGATGTGATCTGAGCAGCAGAAGAGAACATAATAAAATGGAAGTGTTCACACAAAGCACAAGATTTTCCATTTGCTGTAATTGTCAATCATATTGAGAATTGCTATCTACAGGATGTCTATTACAGCTCTAACTCACATTCCCAAATGGGTTAGTAAAATATTAGGCAAATTATTTAATCAACTCTCTCTTTGTTCATTTCTATGCAAATACAAACTCCCTTCTTTCATGATAAAAAATAAAAATACTGGCTTTGTGAATAAAATAGCAAGATGCTCCTTAGCAAAACTACAAATGGAAGACAAGAGTGCTATGATTATTTGCATTTTGTGGTGGGACAATGAATTTCTTAGGTGTGAACAGAGAAACTGTCTGAGCAGAGCTATGATACAAAAATATATTATATATCTAGCAGGAATGATATTCAAAAGAAATTGGCCCCAAAGCCCTTAAAGAAATTTAAAGTGGAAACAGGAGAAGCCAACAATGTCAACCTCCTCTCAAATTCTAGCTTTTTCAGATGCTTTGCTTTTTAAATTTTTGCAGTGGCGGTCCAGACAGAGCATTCTGAATTTCATGGAATCTTGTATCTTTACCAGGTTAAGTTTGATCCTTTCTTTATAAAAGGAGGTTCTAGGCGAATCAACCTTTCGGTAAAAATCTTGTTCTGGTGGTTATCCACCACCACATAATAATTAAAACCTTTTTGAATCTTTGATCCACCGCAGCAAGGAAGGAAGATTTAATGAAAAAATATTGAGACAAATGCAGAAAAATTGTAAGAATAAAATGAAAAATTGGTGAACTGTGGGTACAATGACTGTGGTGTAGACAGACCCTAAGCTTGTGAACCATCTTTTGTTTTCTTTTCTCTATGGGTTTGCAATCAACAGTGTGTTTTATTACTTGAGCAAAAACAAAATAGATGTCAAAGGTGGGAATAAAGAATATAGAAAAGTTCAGAAAAACCAGCAAGTTCAAGACATAAAGAGCCTAATGTTCCTACCCTGAACCTTGAGACAGGATCCCTCAGGCCAAATCTATGTTTGTGTAACCTACACTACATAATGGTGGTAAACATTTCATTTGACATGACAAAAGTTGCATTATGGTAACACGGATTGATCTAAAATCCATAAGAAAAAAAACAAACTTTTGATCACATATGATAAACGGTATTTGGCAGTCATGACAATATTAACTCGACTGTATTTTAACTTCAAGATTAAAGTTCTCTACTAAGGAAGAATGCTGATAGTATTTCAATCATTCAATGTTTTGAAATCAAGATGAATTTTATTCATCTTGCCTCCTAAGTCAGTGAATCTTTTCACAAGGAATCAGAACCGAAGTTGTCAAGAATGCATGGGATATTATAGCAATTGCAGCAGGATAAAATGTCGAGCATTTCCTTGCATTTATAGAATAGCAAGTATACAAAACGCCTAGGATTTCCTGCTATGTACAACCATAAACATGTAGACAGAAAAGCACGCTAAAGAAGACAGCGCTTTTGACACTGAGCTTGGAAAACTGTATGGGGTCCCAATCTCACAACTCTGCCACTAGTCTAGTAGGTTCACTCTCAAAATCATAATTCTAAACAGCTAGGCAAACAAACAAAGACTTGAATGGTCATTCCAAAAAAGTTGTTTGTTTCCCGTGGAATGTGAGCTCATAACCAAGCCTAATTGATTCAAATAATGCATACCGGCTTCTCAATTTTACATATAATTTTCCAACACTTTCATCATTGGCAATGAAAACACTGAACCCAGTAGACAAGTACTTTGGTTTCTTCTAAGTTTTTGTTTGCCTAAAGGACTGTACTCACCTCTCCTTGGTGAAGGCTAAAAGCATGGAAACTCTTGTGCCATCTTTCCTTCTCAACAAATTAAACTAGCCAGTCAAACACCTCAAAAATCAATGAAGCACATCTATCATGGCCCTCAATTTCAGCAGAGAACAAGACCACAGCCTGTTATTAATCTAATTGATGCAAAGAGGAAGAGGAATAGGCTGGAAAGCCTTTATCTGGGAAGTTTTGCCTCAAAAGATTTGCATAATTAAGTATAAAATCACCAGACTATTTGTAGGATTGTATGTTTCTATCATATACTATTGCTACATATGCAGATAACAAACAAATGCAAAACTAAATTTAGTTATTTTCACAATACAGCATTTGAATTTACAAAATCTATGGAACAAAAGACCAATCACCAATCATAGAAACTTACAAAACTAAAATGGCCAAATTTATACTAAAATGAGCGAGTTCACATTCTACATCTTCACGCTGACCATCACCGTCCAAAAGGAGCACAAACAAATACTTCTACAGACAGCTCCTATGTGTCACCTTTATTCAACCACCTCATTTCTAATCAGCCTGGACTGGCCGCTTGCCAGAATACATGATCACTCACAGCTGGTATGTACAACAAAATCTCTTCTGCTTATATCAACATGCTGGTAGTAGCCAACAATCAGAACAAAACAAAGGTTACTCCTTATCATTCTTTACAAGCAAGACCTCCCCGCCAGGACCAATAACATAATCCAAGAACTCCCTAACTTCTTCACTATCTTTAAAAGATTGGAGGAGCATTGAAATCACTGTCCAAATTATACCAAACTCCATCAATCTTTCTCATTGTAACCCAATGTCTTATCTTTCAAAGCCCAGCATAACGTGTAACTAGAATATTAATCACAATTCCATCAAATTATTGTCCGAGCCATCAAGATCAATGGATGATGCCTCATTTCGACGATCATGCCACACTACTCTCTTTCCCCTTCCTTCAAGAGCAGCAATAAGAACATTTATATCGTAGTTCCCTGTTAACGTATTATGGTGAGGCTTAAAGACAATAGATAACGGTGTCCACGTTTGCTGGTTTGGATCATCAAGTACAAGTTTTTCGGCTATTGCATTCAAGCTTGCTCGCGGAAACGCATCTTCTTGCTGAATTACAACGTAATCACGATATTAATCACAAACCCATTACGAGTTCAAATCAAAATGACATAAATTTAAAATAAACGAATAAACGAAGCTTTGAATGGTTCTAATTAACTTCAAAGGGGGAAAAAAAAAGAAGAAGTTTCACGTCGACTGAACTCAAAACTGGTAGTTTAAGTTTGTTTTCTCGAGTTCAATTTACCCAAAGCTCAGAGATTCAAGAATTTCAGCTTAAACTGGGTTATCAAATGACCATGCAGTTTAAGGAAGCAAACCAAGTTTTATCGAAAACAGAGCAAAAGAGAGATGGGCATCACCTGAAAGAGATTATTGAGTGAATGTACGAGGCAGAACTGTAATTTTTGCCTCTCATGATAGACTTTGCTCTTGTCGTTGCCATCTTCGAAGAGTAAAGTCAATTGCTTGCAGAGATTGGATTGAAGAATTATGGTTCAGAAAAAGCAAGGGTTTCAGTTCCAGAAGTGAAGCCTCGTTAACAACAAGAGTACAGAATCAAAATAAACAGCGACAGCCGGAAGAATCGGCGTCCAAAACCAAGATTACATTTTTTCTTATTATTAAGTAAAACTGACTCGAATGATGAGATGAAGGGAACTGATACAATTGAATATCAATTAATTCAGATAAAATTATCCAAGCATTCTCCAATGATATTATTTCTGACATGTTTATCAAAATTTTGAATATTAATTGAATTCGACAAATTATTTAATGCATATCATCAATTATGTAACATGATAATGTTAAATTAATATTTGCAATTCCTCTTCATATGAATTAGTCTGGATTAGGAAGCTCAGCTCTGTTGATACTTAGAGGGAAACTTGATTGCAGCATCCATCACCCATCATCCCTGCAAATAAGCTCATTAAATCTACTTAAGACACACAAACCTGCTTGCTTGTTCAGACAATTCAGTGTCACGGGGGAAGGATTTTATGGATTGGAAGCAGCAGCCATATATGAACTGCCAATTCTTTAGGAAAGCAGGTTCGACTCCTTAGGCGCCCTCTTAAAAGCGTACAAGAAAAAGGGTGGAGACTACAAACCGACTCGGGGTGACATCTTGAGCAGGCAAGAAGGATGGTAAAATTCATTGATTTAACTGGAAATAATAACACCCAAAACTGAAATAACTCATTATTCCTTAATTCCCATACAGCAGAAATAAGAACAAAGTGTCCCCTTTATTCTAGGGCCATCCCCCCCTAAACATCGCCAGAATTTCAACTCAATCTAATCTCACTTGTCTGGACGAACTTCAGATCAATTTGTGATGTCTAATAGTCAATACCCTACGCCTTGTTAAAAGTCAATTTTTCTCCCTCGCTTTATCAAAGAAATTAACATAAGTATACAAAATTTGCTCATTTTCTGAAACTTTACAGCCCAGATAACAAGAATATGTGTCTGCATCGCCAGAGCATAGCAAACTCATCCTTACAATTAGGTTCTCACAAAAAAATCACCTAAAAAGAATGCGAATTAAAGATTGCAATATGATACGAAACATTGTACAATTAAAATGTTAAGAAACCACAAAACAAATGATTAAATTTGACAAGCAACTTTAAACGAAAAGAGAGGTTACTTATTCTACAAGATATAAACACACCCATGAATGAACCTTCTTCAATTCCATATCCTAATTTGGCAATGCTATTTCATCCATTACCCTTTCTTTTTCCAATACAGCATTTTAAAAACACACACATGGCCGATTTCTGTGATTTTCTTTCATTGATGGGTAGACACTAATTAACAGCATCAAAAGGCACCCCGCAATTTCACCCATGTCAACTCAGTCACAAAAGCTACATATTGTGATCCTCTTCCTTAAGTGGCTGACCATGCCAAGGTCACCAATAATCTAGGGCTTCAAGTTTCATCAGTAACTGATCAATCTTAACTAATCCATAACCCCAAACCATGAATTCTAAGTTGAACATGTTCGACAACACTTCTAACAATCACCTAAAAAATTCAGAATCTGCATGCACACATCACAGACACTCGACGCGAGTTTCTATCCATGATCATCAATGTAGCACTTCAACAGAGCCAATCTATAACAAGTGTAAGCATTTTACAATTATTTGGGAATAACAACAAATAATCCACCATCTTTAAAGCACCCCAAAACTAAGGCAACATATAGGGACACTGGACTGCAAATGCTCACTGCAATATGAGCTGCAATTTAAGGGAATTCTGTTCTTTTCAAGAACAAAACAGGTAAACATGATAATCGTCATCAACAAGAAGTATTCCTTTAAAAATTTCGTACTATATAGGCATCATGTATGTACACATCAATATTTTTCTTTTTTAATAAGAAGATCCACACATACGAAAGCATGAGTTGCTGTTTGCAGGTCCACCTTGAACCAGCTCATTTGATCTTAGTTTGAGCATAACATAACAACGATAAGTATTAGCACTCAAAGCATGAATTATATAAGCTCAAATGTTCCATAATGCACATCATATATAACTTGTTGTCAACCATCTGTCAAGAGAGCTTTCAGGAACTGAAAAAAAAAAAACATGAATAAGTCACAACAATCACAAAGCCCAAATCTCATCAGCAAGACGCAAAAACTTGGCATTTCAATGCAATTGGAAGAGTAAATAATCTAACAGATAGTCTGCGTCATCTTGGATACACAATTCTCTTCTCTTCTGTATTTGGGTATCCATAAGAGCGAATAAAAATAAAATAAAACACAAATGAAGACCGACACACATACACATATTATATATACAAATATATTCATCAAAGACAACCAAAGCAAACATTTTTTTACCACAAATTTATTAAATTTGCCTTCTAAATGTAAGTTTAAGTCTTGCATACTTAAAATGACTTCAATAATCATGACGATAATCGTGGTAACTGTAATTATCCCTTGCCGCGAATTCACTCTCAGCCCTTTTCTCCCTCTGCTTTTTGTTAACATCTTCGTCCAAACTTAACCCTCCAAATTGCTTTTGGAGCTTCTGATCGTAAGGCGAGTAATCGACCGGAGCCGACGGTACACTGCCACTTGGTACCCCGTAACTGGACGCCCGCGGCGGAGGCAACGGCGACTGCTTGTAATCTTGTGAAGGAGAAAAATCAACTGGAGCTGAAGGCACACTGCCGCCAGGAAAACTGTGACTGGACGCTCGGCTGTAGAAAGGCCGAGGCGGTACAGAAGGTTGGGCAGAGTAATATCCGGGAAAGTAACTGTAGTCGCGTGATGGAGGAGGAAAAGGCGGAGGGTGGGCGGAATAGTAATAATTGCTGTATTCAGGGGCAGCTTGGTAATCTTGACTTGGCGGTGGCGGTGGCAGTGGCCGTTCCTTGAGCACGAGTTTCACGCAAATTTTACCTTGTGGGCGACCAGACGGGCGAAGAAGCTCGATCTTGCGGAGGGGCTGAGTCGAATCGACAAGGTGAGCGAGGGGAAATTTAACTGAGCCAACAAGCGGTTTAGGGGTTTCAGAAACTTTGGAGTGGAAAACCTCAAGAGTAAGGATCGATTCACGTAGCGGGCGACTTACGGGAAGCGTGAACCGCTCGTTCCAGACGGGGCGAGTGGAGCCCGAGTCGTCCGCGTGGGTGGCGAGCCGGTAGTTCAGGTCGAGGTAGAAAACGACATAGGGTTTGAGATCACCGTTTCGCCAGTTGACGTTCTTTAGGTTCTTTGCGCAGATTACCGTGATTTCCAGATCCAGAGAGTTTGATGATGCCATGAGAGAGGAGTTTACAGCGGTGGTCATCGCTAACGTTCGCCCTTAGCGAGGGTAATACTGACTTTCAAGGAATGACTGATTCGTTGCCCGATGAAAGGCCTGTTTGGGACCGGGTAATTTATGTGGGGACAATGCTTGAAACGGCATCGTTTCTGGACTCTGTTTAAGGTGAAATTTGTAATTTAATCACTCCAATTCTTTTTTTATTTTTGTTCCAGAGAAACGGCAGCGTTTAATGAGCTATTAGTTACAATATTTACTGCATCGGCTTGGAGCGATCCACGCGCTGAGCGGCCCAATCCGGATAACGATACTAGTAGTATTAGCTCACTCTGTGTCTCCGTGAGCAGTCAACAATGGCAGCCTCTTCTTCTCTTTCATTTTTCTCCTCTTCAATCTTCGTCTCTTCTTCTAAGAAAACCCCAAAATCCATTTCAGATATCAAATCAAATTCTCTCAAAACTTCCGTCCCCAAACCGCTCGTTATCTCGTCTCTGCTCGCCACGCTCCCCGTACTATCCTTCAACGGAGAAAAAGTAGGCGAAACATTTCTTGACCTAAAATCGGCTCCGCCTAACACCGCGCGTGCTGTGGTCCACCGCGGCTTGATCACGGACATGCAGAACAAGCGTCGTGGCACCGCGTCCACTCTTACGCGCGGCGAAGTCAGAGGTGGAGGTAAAAAACCCTACTCTCAAAAGAAAACGGGACGGGCTCGTCAAGGGTCCACCAGAACCCCACTTCGGCCTGGCGGTGGTGTGGTTTTCGGGCCGAAGCCGAGGGACTGGTCCGTTAAAATCAACAAAAAGGAGAAACAGTTAGCATTATCGACGGCCATAGCTAGCGCGGCGGAGAATACGATAGTGGTGGAGGAATTTAATGACAATTTTGAGAAACCGAAGACAAAAGATTTTATTGAGGCGATGAAGAGGTGGGGTTTGGACCCAAAACAGAAGGCGCTTTTTTTGATGATGGAGGTGAGTGAAAATGTGGAGAAGTCTAGTAGGAATATCGGGACGTTGAGAATGTTGACGCCGAGGACATTGAATTTGTTTGATGTTTTGGACGCGGAGACGCTGGTATTGACGCCTTCAACTGTTGATTTCTTGAATGGAAGGTATGGGGTGGAGTATGAAGGAGAAGACGACGAAGACGAAAGGGAAGACAATGAAGGTTAGTCGTTGATTGTTTCCTCAAAATTTATGCATATTCATTTTGATATTGATACTTAACACGAATTAAAACGACTCTCTTCTGTCATGGACACACTTTAGTTATAATGCTGAACGTCAAATTTGTAACATTAATCATCAAACTGGTAATGAAATTTCTACCTTTTGTTTGTTTTCAATGTATGTGTATTGTATTTTGCATGTCACAAATGTCAGTATCTTTGGTATGCTACTATTTTCCTATTTGGTGTCTAGGAGGTAATTCAAGGCTAGCTTTAATTTATTCATATGAACTGCAAAATTGACTTGTTTGAATTTTTGTTTGGATGTTTGATCTCTGGAGCATGAAAAGTCTATTGAATATTTTTCTTTTGTAGTTAATAGTTGTAGTTCTTTAATTTGGGATGCAGGAAGTGAGACAGATGAGGGGGGTGATGCAACAGAGTGATGGTGCAGAGTCTTGATGCAAGCTTTCGTGATGGACCTACGATTCAATTTATAGCCTACCCACTTGATTACGAAGATGCTTTCTACATGGTGAAGCCAATGCTTGTATAATGTTGCAGGCTGTAGCTTTATTTTGCCGGGTTTGGTATATGGTTAGTACTGTGAATCATTCTTGTATTCTTGATCACTTGCACTCCTCTTTGTTAAAAATGTATCTATTCATTGGGTCAACCTTGTTATATCTACTGAGTGTTGCTCCTTTTCTTGTTCTAACTCTTGCAAGATTCATTTGTTGCTTGTATAACTTTTTGCTGGCTATTTTTCTGTCATGATTTATTATGTTGAGCTTTTCTGTGGTCATAATTAGCCAGTGGTAGGAATGAAATATGTGTACTTGTGAAATTGAGATTTTTCTTATGCATTGTGCATCAACCATACATTTTCTTATGATGAAATACTGCAAGTAAATTATTATCTGAAAGAAGTTGATTATGGCAGTTTTAGAATGATTACTCACATTGTAAGAGAGAGCAACTTGTGTTCTTAGATTGTAAGAGAAAGAATTGGGGCTTTACTTAACATGGCAATATTCAGAATTCAGGTCTGGATTGACTAAGGCTGTTCATTATGCACCTGTTCTTACAGCACGTGATTCATGAGGGGATGATAATTTGAATGCCAAGAAAATTTGGTTCCTTGAGGTCATTACCTAATCGCATTTCACTGGTCCAGGAGAAACTTTTAAGTTTGGTTTCAGTTTGAGAATTGCAGTTTTGTTGAAAAAATCTTTTGGAAGTTTGGTGTCTGCTAAATATGTTTTGTGCAGGATTTGAAGGTATCCATATCAACTATAGAGTGGACTCTCTTGGATCTTGGTGTTTGTAGCGCATCATATCCGTATTCTTGGCTTCTCCACTAGGAAGTCGGTCCTCCTTGCATCCTTATCTATGCAAGCCAACCAGTGAACTCCCTGTGATGTTATTGTCGATATAATTTCAACGCCATTTACCCTTCTCCTTTTTCTCCTATTGCACATCAACAGTTTTACCAGAAAACGCTCTTATTTATTGTCTCTGAGCGCCAAGTTCTTTCACTCTGGATGCGAGAAATAGAGCAGAAATGTTTACAATGGTGATATGTTTCTTTAGTGCCATGGTGGATGGATGCTGTGATCGGCAGCTTTCCTCCACTGAGAATTAAGTTACCGAATTGAACAGAGTTTTTCCAGTTTCCTAAATGTCACTATCAATTAAATAATTAATCACTCCCTTCCTCGGAAGAACTCATTCAGGTCCGTGCTTGTAGGAGCTCACAGAGCCCGTTGTACAGACACAATAAGATCGTCAAAATGAATAGGGTTTTCTTTTTCACTCCCGTTTCAAGAAACAGCTTATGCATTCCTCTATTAGAAGTATTTTGATTGGTTTGCAATTTTATTTCACAAATTTTGTACTTGGCATAAATCACTCTGAAGGCTGGACACGATGCTGAATCTGCCCACTCCTTTCTTGTTCGAGCAAAGAAACCAAAAAATGGAAAAGAAAATGCACACTCCCTACGCGGGCATTATCCTGTTCAGGTTCAAAGGGACCTTCTCAGCCTCATATGCCAGCATCCTGGCCAAGCGGTTTGGCCAGTCCACGAAGAGAAACAGGCGACCCTGGTGCGTTTCTTGTGTTAATAGAAAAGCCAGAAGAGATAATAATGTTGCAGATAAAGCATGTAGCGGCAACCTTTTATTACACAAGACTCACAGAAACAAGAACAAATATAGATGTCTTATAGTTACTTGACAAACTAAACTAAGTACTCACCTACATTCTGATGGTAAAGACTGGATATAGCAGTTTTTAACAAGCTAGTCTTGCATCTGAGGCTCCACGGAATTTCAAACCACTTCCCTCGTATGGCCCTGCAAGAACACAGCAATATTATTCCCTTACGAGGGAAGAAACTAATGAATGGGTGATTTCTGAGGAAAATGTCATCTGAATGTCAATAATTACAAAAAATACCAACACCAATTGCAGCTTTTCAGTTAGAAATATTCTTATTCAACCCAATATCCAACCTGGCGTTCCATTGTCAATAGAGCATGAAAATGATAACCAAGGTTACATCTGATGGACCAAGTAGTAGGAGCTCCTACCATTATTAATAATCATGGTACGAACATATTCCTTAATCATGATAGAAAGAAATCATTCTCAAGATTTCTGCAAACATATTCCTTAATCATGATAGAAAAAAAATCATATTCAACATTTCTTTCTTAAATTGTCAAGAATGAGGAGGTGAAATAATATGCAATTTTCTGCAGAATTATAAATAGTTAAGGGGAGCAAAATTATTATATTTTTACTGTTATGCACCTTTCAAACAAATTCTATTTTATCGTGAAGAAAGAAAATTAAGGAATACTGACCTATAACTCTCAGAGGAGATCATGTAGCTAGCTGGCAAATATATTTCTCCACCAACTTCACCATGTTGTTCCCCACTAACAGTTTTCTTGGCAGCCAGGAACTCAGCACTCATAGCATTCATACTATGCTGCACAACTTCCTCAGTGTGCCCATAACTATGCTCCCCAGCATACTTCCTCACATCCTCTGTTATCTTCATAGAGCAGAACTTAACCCTCACATAGAGCAAAAATGTGCCACTTTTGCACCTTCTGATGGCAGTGTTTCATCATGGAAGGACATTGCGGTCATCGGGTCCAGTGACAAAGCAAACTGGTCCATGCATTGGAATTCAAATCTTGCCTTGTTTAAAGCATCATCCCAAGCCTGAGCATGGGGGTGACGTTTGGCTAAATCAGCTGCATGAGCAGCTATCTTGTATGCTATAACTCCAGCCTTCACATCATCCCTATTTGGCAATTGTTACATAACAAAGAAGTGCAGTGCCAAGGACCCTGATATTAGCAGCACCAATGGCTGAGGTGATGTGATCATAATGAGGAGATATATCAGCTGTCAATGGACCAAGAGCGTAGAAAGGAGCTTCATTACACCACTCCAACTGCTTTTGCCCGTTTTCAGGGATCTTGTGCATTGGAATGTGTCCAGGCCCTTCGTTCATCACCTGAGAGTGCAAAGATTGTATCTCAAGTTACTATGATAAAATCAAGACAAAGTACACTTGATGCATCAAAGTACTGAATCAAATTGAAAAGAAATGACAAGTGTGATAATCTAGGCTTTTCAAGCCAGCAAGCATAAGGATAAAGTCTAACGTTAAGTGAAATTTCTGATTTGTTGTACACTTTATGCAACATGCATGAAACCCTGGCATAGTATTCATAATATCATTACCAGTACATCCTTTTCCCAAGCTCTACGGGTCAGTTCTCCTAGAGTTAAAAGCTCTGCAAACTGAGCAGTGTCATTGGCATCATATATGGATCCGGGTCTCACCCCATCACCAATTGACAGAGCCACATCATATTGATTACAAATATCAAGTATTTCATCCCAGTGCTCATAAGCAAAGTTCTCTTTGTGATAAGCTAAGCACCACTTTGCATGAATGGATCTTCCATGGAAGACGATTCCAGTCATGCGCTTTGTGGTTAAAGGAATATAGTGCAACAGAACTCCGACATGGATTGTGAAGTAATCTACTCCCTGCTCAGCTTGTTCAATCAGGGAATCTCTGAAGACCTCCCAGCTAAGATTTTCAGCAATTCCGTTAACTTTTTCAAGTGCTTGGTATATGGGCACAGTCCCCACTGGAACAGCAGAGTTACGTAAAACCCACTCGATGGTCACATGAATATGTCTGCCTGTAGACACATCCATAACAGTGTCGGCACAACCACATAGTTGCCCATTGAAACTTATAAATTTCTTCCTCAATAGGACTTGCAACAGAAGAATTTCCAATATTTGCATTAACTTTGACCAAAAAGTTTCTTCCAACTATCATTGGTTTCAGCTCCAACCGCTTCCTGTTGGAATGGATGATTGCTCGACCACATGCAACCTCTGACCTCACAAATTCTGGGTCAACCTTCTCACGAGTGGTACAATACAACATCTCCTCTGTTATGATTCCCTGCTTGGCATAATACATTTGAGCGTATCTTGGTCCTCCTATCTTCTCTCGCCTGTCAATCCAATCTTTCTGTAACTTGGGAAGTCCTGTTATGCATAAAATTAGCAACGATAGTCTATACTCAATGTAGCGATTAGAGAAAGATAATGAAATCAATACTCAAATAAGCAAAATAACCAGTTAAGAGTGTTTGAAAATTCATAAAGAGGACGTGTAAACACACTCTTGAGGTCCATACCAATATGAGGACTAATGTTTTGAGCACCACTGGTATAATAGGTGCCAAAGTCTGGTTCATCCCCACTCAGGTGAATCCGTCGAAAGGAACTTTAAGTACATGACCAGAATCTTCGTGAATAATTTCACTGTGAGGTATATCATGCATCAAATATTTGTACTTGTAATTCCAGCGGCAAAAGAAAGATAAGCAACAAACAATATATTGCAAAATAAAGTGTATATAAGTACACAAAGCAACGAACTGAGAAAAAGAGATGTACCTGTATTCTTTGGAGCTCTTTGGAAAACATTGTTCAAAGGACAGAACAGGTAGAAAATCAGGAGAACTGGGATCCACGGTATTCTTTCTTTTGTTTGATTTTTTCTGAATTCTTTGTTGGGGGATCAAATGTCAATGTGGCTCTAGTCCCTGAGCTCATGGAAGAAGGGTATGTATCTTTCTTACATACCCTTCTTCCATGCACTTGAAACATGCCCAACCACAACAAACCCAGGCAAGAAGGAAGTACTTGGAAACTTCGCAGGAGTGCAATGGTTACAATTCTTGCACACAATTGATGTCATTGTATCATGAACTGAAGCCATCTCAATGTCAAACTAAAAAATAGCAAAACATGAAGATTAAAATCCTATCACCAAGCAATAAATCACAAATGCAGTACTCACAACCAAAAGATGTTAATTTATCCAGCATTAGACGATTACTACTTGAAAAGAAACTGCATACCTTCAAAATTGTTAATTTATCCAGCATTAGACGATTACTACTTGAAAAGGAACTGTATACCTTCAAAACTGAGGAGGGTAATAGATTTGGACACCAAGGTCAATCACCACATGTTGATATTAAATGTCATATGGGTGCACGTCCAATCAATATTTTCTTGCTAAATATTTTATACATTTAACAAAAACTTATGTTCAATTCAAATTTAATTTCCGAAATTTATAGAAATTGAAAGGTCCTTCATGATTTCGGACCACAACAAAAACACTTTGGACCTCTTATCTTAATCACTCTCAAGTCTAGTAAAGCTGGTTAAGTCCTCTAACGCTCTGTAAAGCCAAACAAAGAAGCCTCTCTCTTTTTCAATCCCTTCAAAATCTTTACTATCTCTTAATTCTCACGAAAGCCTATATCAAATAGTTGGAAGATTCAAAACCCAGTTCCAAATCCATTTCACTCTCCATTTTTTCTTACAAATTTCTATCCACACTGCTGTAATGCATACGGAGTTATACCACAAATTCGTTGGAAAACTTTGATTTTAAATGGATAGAAGACGTGAATTATGAAAACAAATTTAATTGTTTTCCAACAAAAGAGTTCAACAAACTAATTATGGAAAAGAAACTTTGATTTATAAAGAGTTTTCAACGAATTGTGTCACTCGAAAAACATGGGCAAACGAACTCAAACTCGCCAGACCTAACGCAGGATTCAAGTGGAACAATTATCGGTGAGGCTACTCGCGGTTATCACATTGTGATACTCACAACATAACCTTTTCAAAAAAATTGCTAAAACGTTCCGCTTACAATGAAATAGCAATTAGCTGTGAGCCACTGGAGAGGGAAACCAATAACTAAAACAAGACATAAGCTTTATGAACGTAGATACGCATGAAACAGACCAAACAGGCCACAACCTTCCACCATGAAAGTAAAAATACACGGCACGTATGTGATATGAACATACAACATTAGATTTCGAAGATGAGAAGAAGAACCTGGTCTTATCTCCTCGCTCGTAGTAACTCTGAGAATGAACAGACTCGAAGCTCGTGCTTGATTTAATAGGAAACTAACATCAATGAAGTATCAAGAAGGGAACGCTGACGTTGAACCTTCATTTTGATATTTGTAGAAGTTAACGACCGCAATACGACGATAAGAATCACGTGAGGAACATGGGTTCTCCGTCACGCGGCCGTTCTCCATTACTTGGTATTCTCTGGTTAAAGTCTTAAAGATAGGTCGGATGGGAATGAAGAGCACTGTTTGATCTTCACCCTCTGTAAAATTCCAAGGAATTCTGTAAACACTTTAAAAAAAAAAAAAAGTTATCCCGCTTTTCCAAACCCTTGGCACCGAAAAGATATTCAAATTTATTGTTTTGGCATTTTGATTTACTTCAAGTAAAATATCTACCAGAAATTATTTGAACCCTTCATTCTTTGGACAAAGAATTACGCCCTACATAATGTAGAATAAGAATTATGCATGCATTATCGCTTAACTCAACCATCTATTGTCATTTTCCTTTCCATGTCCCAGCACATTTCCATCCAGAAATGCGTTATTCTTGTCTGTTTTCACGTAAAATAATCCTTTTCACCTCGCGGCTATGTCTGCAGTCTCCATCCTTCTGCTTCTTTACATCACAAAAGCACCGGCAACTAAAGTACATGATAAGTACTTGAAACATTTCACAATTAATAGTTCACAGCACCTCAATTTCAAATATAACCTTAATCCTTCACCGCTACAAGCAGTTATTTTTCTCTATTTCATAACAAGGCATACTATATGCGGCCTTAATTTAGCTTCTATGGCTGCACCAGACTTCTTTTAAGCAATTTGGATTTTGGAGAGAAATTACACAACTTCGACAAGATGAAAGGGCCTCATGTCGTCTAGGGACTGCATGAACATCCACTGGAACAATCACTTAGAAAATGGGATCATGTATCAGTTAAGAATTTGCAACACGAAATGCACTAATGAGTACTTTCTGATTTGAATTCACAAGGACATTTCTGAACCAGTGTGTGGACATCGTACACTTCACAGAATAATTATGTATACAACTGGATAGAATTGCCAATACCTAGAATATCTATTAACTGAAATAATAGCCAATTTACAACTGATTTCCAAGACCAATACCCACGTTCACAGATAATGTTAAAATGGGGAGACACTGAAGAAGACCATCAAAAGTTAGTGTTATGCTTTCCCAACTGCTTCCTAAAGTTCTGCACTATAAATTCTGAGAGAGAACAAAAAGGCAGGCTGATAGAGTTAAAATGGAACCAAAATTTACCTTTGCTCAAAATTTACAAAAGTTGTAGTGGTGAGTTAAATGCCAATCATGAGTATAACAAGTTTGTAGATATGAGATATGAAATAAAGAGCTGCAAGCTAACCCATTTTGCTTTCATGTTGAATCGCGCAGTGACAATAGTTGTTATCCAGAGCTTCCCTGAACTGGGAGAAGAGATCCTTGCAAGGGAGGAAGAGACTCTTGTTTGCCTGTAACAAAGTTTGAGAGTTCTTTAGGCGCAACCACCATTCTCAACCATTCTTGCAGCTCTTCACCTTCTACTTTCTCTTTCTCTGAAATATGAGGCAGTGTTAGAACATCATTACAACTACATGCACCAACTTTCTAGGAGAAGCATCTATTTTGCTACTAATGCTCTATGCAAACAATTTAAATATGGATGTACAATTGATTACAGCAGCCCATAAGAGAATAGAAGTGTGCATGATATAATTTGCTGAGAAGGATACAAAGATCAGGTTCTAGTTAGAATGTATCTAAAAATAACCATGCTATCTTACCAAAATAATTGAGGACAGTGAGAATACAGCTACTATACATCGTGCAAAGACATTTAAGGGGGGGAAAAAAAAGGATAATCTGACAATAACATAATGAGCCATCATGTTTAACAAATCATTTAGGTTAAACATGTTCAAATTAAAATGTAAAAGCCAACCTAATCTCTTGGAAAAAAAACTTCCCCAAATACATAAAAGGAAACAATTAATCTTTAGTTTTGGAAAATTGCAGATTCCTACAGAATATGAACCCTCTGGAAAAATATTTTAATGACAAACCTTTAAACACTTCTTAATAACCAGAGTCAACACCTAATGGCTTCTGCAGAATTTGTTTTGACAAAGAAGAAAAGAAAAACATGCCCCAAATTCCTCAATGGTTGAAGCATTCTCTAACATATATTTGTTTTAAGACATACACATATGCATTTACTGAGCCATGGCTAGCCACAATTGATGGGGAAAAAGATCATCATGCATAATATTTTTTGATGATCAGTTATGCTTCAAGAACTTTGACTATAACCAGACTAGCAGCCCCATATTTTGGTAAATATGTTGCAATGGAAGATGCAAATTCCAAATTTCTAAGGCAAGATGGGGAGCAACAACATAATTACCTTCCAGACAGGCACCAAGACCATCCAAAACAACAGGATTAGCATGAACAACACAAAGCGCTACTTCTAAGGCCGATTGCAACAATGCTTTCACCTCTCTCTGAACAAGATCAACAAGCTGCCCCTGTTATATTAAGTATTGGATCAGCCTTCAGATCAACATAAGAAGGAACAAAGAAAAAAAAAATAAAAAAACACAGGACCTGATCTCTTCCCCATGGAACAGCTCCGCCAGACTCATCAATCCCACCACTTGAAAGTGTTGCCATAGAGACAGGGCCTATTGTCTGATTAAGACCATATTCAGCTATTGCCTTGTAAGCCAGATCAGTTGCCCGCCGTATATCATCAAGTGCACCAGTTGAAATACGACCTGAATAAACAACTTCTTCTGCTGCACGTCCACCAAGAAGAGTAACCAAACGACCACATAACTCATCAATGAAGAGCAGATACCTATCCTCGTTGGCTGGAGTATAAGTAAAGCCCAGAGCCCCTCCTGTCCTCGGCAATATGCTTAATTTCTGATAAAATATAGTACTTTCAGATCATCCATGTCTTGTGAGCACCAATGACTACGTAAGTATGCTTAATGGACATTAGTAGAACTCCATAACTTTAAAACTTTATGCCTGAAGTTTCTAAACTTTTTTCCATTGTATTTGATCATTTGAGAGAACCTAATGATAACATTCTTTTATTTTAAATCATAGCACTCCTGGTCCTCCAATCGATTCTGATTCCCCCCATCTCTCCCTCTTGGGCTTTCCACTGAATGATGAACTGAAAAGAGTTGCAAATTTCAACATTCCCTAGATTCCTCTGGATATTTTTACAGCAGTTCCACACCCATACAACTTATGGAGTGTGGACATTATATGAATCCATAATTTAATTTTTCAACTTGTCAGCTGATGTGTACAGTTGTCAATAATCAGGTAATATTTTTTAGCTTGGTTGTTCTCTGGTGAGATGTGTCAAATTATTACTTTATAATGCTTCTAACGTTTGTAACATACAAGGACATGCAGTAAAACTTTTTCCAATCATTTACCTCCACACGTGGCTGTCCAGGAAGAAGATTCGCAACTGCGGTTCCAACTACCGCATGACCAGCTTCATGCCTTGCAACTACAGCCTTCTCACTCCCCTTCAACTTTGCAGTTTTCTTCTCTATGCCCTACAGAAAAATAATCCGTTTCAGTTTTCTGTCTTTTAACTTGTTATTTAATGTTTTCTTATCATTTCCATTGCAAAGTTTGGTTAATTGAAATCAAGAGAACAGCAGGATCAAACTTCATAAAACTGGAAATTAGAGTTTTTCTTTATAGAGGAAACAAAAAATCTGAAAAATTTATGAAAACTCAAAAGCTAGTAAGAATAGGAGGAGTTAACGACAAAAATCAGCTTGCACTAAAGGGCAAAATATATTGACAATTGATTGAATCAGTACAATGTTAGTTGTAAAATAGCCCTGCCTAAACAATTAAATTGTACTTAGATTTGAAAAAAAAAGGAACAAACCCAAGAACACAATGCAAAATGAGGCATTAGGATGCTTGGAGGGAGAGAAAGAGAAAGATACAGCTATTGAGCGCTCCACTGCTTGAATAAAATCAATTTTCTCCACAACTTCTTTGTTTTGTCTTCCAGCCAACAGAGCAGCTTCATTGACCAGATTTGCAAGGTCAGCCCTGCATAATTTACAAATTCAAAAAGTCATTGCCTTTATGTTCACAAATAAATAAATAAATTTGTAAAACATAAAAAAAAAAAATAAAAAGGAGGAAATAGCTTCTTAAGGGACTAAAGAGGAAGGAGTGCAGATACCCAGTAAAACCAGTTGTCATTGAGGCAATGTCGCCAAGGTCAATCTCCTTGGATAGAGGAAGTTCCTTCTTGGACACATGTACTTTTAAAATGGCTTCTCTTCCAATCCTATCAGGTGTCTCCACCTAAAAACAATGAGACTTCCTTAGAGGACTGTAATAAAACTTGTATAAGATTTCAAAATTCAACAGAATCAGAATACAAACCATAACCACACGATCGAATCTCCCTGGTCGGCGAAGTGCTGGGTCCAAGACATCAGAGCGATTCGTTGCTCCAAGGACAATTACAGCAGAGTTGCTATCAAATCCATCCAACTCCTGCAATGCAAGTTCATAAAGGTCATCTTATTTGAGATGGTTTTTCCAAGAAATTCTATGACCATAAGGACAACTATAAAAGAAGCTTACAGTGAGCAACTGGTTCAAAGTTTGCTCCCGCTCATCATTACTAACAATTCGAAATCGACCATCACGACTTTTTGCCACTGCATCTATCTGCAAAAAAATAAATAATGTGTCAGTCAATCCATCAATATCGTCATAGTGTGCCAGAGTTCCTGAAAAAATTGCAAATCCTTGTAGACTGACCTCGTCTATGAAAATTATTGAAGGGGCCTCCTTCTTTGCTCGTGCAAAGAGATCCCTCACACGGGAGGCACCCATGCCAACATACAACTCTACGAACTCACTTGCGGAACAACTAATAAAAGGAACTTCAGCTTCTCCAGCTACAGCCTTTGCTAGAAGAGTCTTACCTGTCCCAGGAAGACCCACCTGTAAGATAAACAAGACTGTACTTAGAAATCATATGGAAAGAAATTACGTCAAAAAGTAAACATAGAAACCATAGAAGCTTATAATATCCATCCTCTAGTAAAACAGAGTAATCCACCAACATACTAACTCTATGGCAACCATTTCAATCAGTTGAACTTTCAAAACCTCCTATGAAAAAAAATTTATGCTTTAACATAGACCAGAATGATCCAGCCAACTGAAAACCACTCAACATCAGAATAGTCTCTGATTTAAACTCACCAGAAGAACACCTCGAGGAGGACGGGCACCAAGACGTATATACCTTTCTGGATTTCTTAAAAATTCCTGGGCAGTAAACATGAGCTTGTAAAGACCATTTCCTGAATGAATAACAAAAATTAACTACGAAAATTTTAATGAACCTTTCAAGACCACAGATATATCTGAAGGATGCCTAGCATACCACAATTTCTTCCAGCTCCTCTTTTGCCTCATCAACACCTGCAACATCAGCAAAGGTAATCGATTCCCCTTGCTCAGACACCTTAGCACCACCAGGACCACGAGACTTGCGGTTCCCCACCTGCCCAGCTGTCTGCTGCCCGCATGCTTAATTCCAGTTACAAATCTTGCCACAGAGAATGAGTTTCAAAGTACACAAAAAGTAGCATGCCAATTACCTGAGAAAAGCTTACAGGAAATCGGTGGAGAAGCCCTGCAAGCACAGCGACATAAAACAAAGCTATCTGCAAGGACAACAAATTTATAAAAATATATACATATATATTAATCTGTGCAAAAAAAAAAAAAAGAAGGAAGCAAACTACATATTCAATTTACCTTTTACTTTTATTATATATTTACAAAAAGTGCAGTTGCACATTTTATTATATTTTCTGATCATTCAGAACGTAGTTTAATATTGAATTACTAATCTTCATAAACCTCGTACTCTATTTAAACCCATATTTAATGGCACAAATCTTTTCCCAACCACTTCAAATAAAACAAAGAATTTGACTCCCAAAACTCACCAAAGCCGAGTTCAAGAATCCACCAGACCGTTTATCTGGCGACCCAAACTCGACCTGATTATCAAGCATCTTCTCATACGGAGTCTTGATATCAGTAGGCCTCGTAGTGGTATATACTATCCTCTTAGTGGGCGCCATACTCTTTAACAAGTACTCGGTTTCTTGAAACTTATTACTGATCACTTCACCCTCCTGATTACTCCCATCATTTTTCAACTTGAACATTATATGCACACCATCAACTTCCACTTTTGCCACCTGGTTATTGTTAATTTTAGTCAGAAACTCACTGTATGGAACGCTAACGAGAGTGGTCGGAGTTCTTGGCTCCGAACCGGGTAACGGAATCCCAGGTCGGAGTAACCGCATAACGAACATAACTATACCTAACTGTAAAAGCAAAACTCCGATTTCTTGCGCCTGAATTATTGGCTGCCACTGAAACTTCTTTCCCTTTGACCACCAAAAGCTGCCGCTCTTGTTTCTTTTCTCCCTCCTAGGATTCGTCGACGGACCCGTACTTGCCGGACTCTGACTCTGATTTTGACCCTCACTCTCGCTCTTTTCACTCGATTCTCCATCTTGAGAACTCGCTAGAATTTTAAAATCTCCATAATTTTGACTGCTGTACAATAAACCTCTCCTGAGACTCAATTTTTGCTGGTTTTTTGATAGAAAAACTGAAGGGAAGGCGATTGTGTTGGAAACAAAATGATTCGTCTTTTGCTGGAAAACCCTAAATCTATAGCGACAGAAGCTGGCGCCATGTAAATACGGATGATTATAATTAGAATTAGAGCATAGAAATCTGCTGTGAATCGTTGGATGAAGAAAATCAATCGATAACATTTTCAGAAAACCCTAGAAATTTGACAAACGAGAATAAAAATGTCCGTATGTATTTATATGTTGAGGAGCAGAATCTAGGAGCGAATCAACTTATAATCTGAACCGTTGGATACGCAAAAGGAGGGCGATTTTTTAACCGTCGAATTTCCGTTTCGGGTCTTCGTTACCTGTTGGCCTCGTGTACAGTGTAGGCCAATCATAGTAGACGTAACCAAGATCCTGAGAGAGAATATCAGGTGTGGTGATGCTTACTTGGAGTTTCTGTTCTTTGAGGCTGGTTTAGTGGACACGTGGAGTAAAGAAAGAGGCTGATGATGGGGAATGTTTGAGAGCTACTGTCCACATGCTCAGCGTTGACTGCGCACCACACGTTTGGTGTATAATGACCGGAGATTTTTAAGGCATTTTGATGCTATTTGGAAAAAAACAGAAAAGTACCGGGTGCATTTTGTAATTATTAAAAAGCTTAAGGATCACATGACTCAAATACATAATTTTACTGCAATAACAACCGCCATTTCCGAACATAACTGTTTTCTATTCTGTCGTTTGCATGTCCAGAAATAGAAGGCCAGAAGTCCTGAATTAGAGGATCTCGCAAAAGCTATTAGCCAAACAAATTCAAATCTCTAAAGACGAAAACCCACAACCAAATCAAAGAATTTCAGTTTACTTTTTTCATTTCATTAACTGTTTCTCTTGTTTTTCATCGCAGGCATGCATCAAGACAGAAAATTATAGTGTTTATGTGTTATCATTCATTGTAGATTGTTCAAAGAAATAAAGATGGGCATTGATGCAAAAGATATTCAATGTTTTGCATGGAAAATTGTTAGATTTTCCATGAATACTGGTTATAGATTTGCACAGAAGCATCCTTTTGTTTCTTGGGTTGTGTCATTGTTCTTCCTTCTCTATTTGTTTCTCCCTTCTGTTTTCTTCTTTATGATATACTCTTCTCCAGTTACTGTTTGCATTACTGTTTTTATCAGAATTTATTTAAAAAGAAATTGTTCTGAAATTCAGAATGACAAAAAAGTTGATGAGAAATCGTCTGTGGAATCCAAGTCTATTGCAGCTGACGCCGCTGTCAGTAGAAATGTTGACCAGCCTGCGGTGCTGAGTAGACGAAAAAATGTCAAAGAGAATAACAAAGAATGGGATGCAGAAGGCGGTAGTAAGGGTAAAGGCATGATTTTAACTTCAGCTCCCGATGCTTCCACTGCTGGAAACCAAAATGTGACCACAGAGGAGAAAGAAAGTCATTCTTTGGAGCATGAAGAGAGTTCCAGTCAGAATATGTCCGACACTGAAAATATTCAAGCAAAAGATGATTTGGTGGGTAAAACTAGCCTCAATGAGAAAAAGTCAGAAGTTGTCATGGAGGAGAAAGAAAGTTCTTCTTTAGATGGTGGAGAGAGCTCCTCTCGGAATGTAGCTGCTGTTGAAAACATTCAAGCACCATATCAATCCGATTCAGTTTTATTTTCTGAACCTTCAATGGTTGATCTCATTTTGCAAAAGGACTTTGTTGACAAGTCTGATAAAGGTACTGGCGGTGGTGGTGGCGAGGAGGAAGGAGAAGAAAGCTCGGAGGATGAAGAAGAGGCGCAACAGGATGGGAATAATGCTGTCGAATGGACAGCAGATGATCAGCAGAATCTCATGGATCTTGGGAATTCGGAGCTAGAAAGAAATAAGAGGCTGGAAAGTCTAATTGCAAGACGAAGAGCAAGGAAGTTATTCAACATGACCAATGAAAAAAGAGAGATAGAATCAGGCAGTGGTCTTGCAGGTCAAATTCCCGGAATTTCTATCTCGAGAAATAACCTTTTGAATGTTCTTAATAACCCAGATATGGTTGATGGCCTACAAATTCCTGGTTCAGCCCCTTCTGTTTTGTTGCCGACAAGAAACCCTTTTGATATTCCTTATGATCCATATGAAGAAAGACCCAATCTTACGGATGACAGTTTCAACGAAGAATTCTCGGCAGCTAACCCGAAGGAATTGCTGTTTTGCAGACATGCGAGCTTCTTTTTGGGACCTTCTTTCTCAACGGAATGCCAGCAAGACCAACACGATTCCCAATTTGGTCCATACCGTATTGACAGGAGGACTGCACAAGGACTGAGATCCTCCGGATACAGAGCTTTTTCAGGCAAGACAATGCCTCTTTTGTTTCCTTTCCACATTTGTTTTCAAGACATTCACTTGTCTAAATTCAGACAACCCATGATTTTTATGGCTGACTCATTTGTTATTATTTTGCAGATATGAGTGCTCGTGACCAGCTAATTGATGAGTTGTTGGGTTCCCAAGAAGGTGAAGCTTTGTCCCGCATTGTGAGTGCAACTGATCTTGTTGAACTAGGAAGCCAATCTCCCGAACAATTGACGAAGTCAGAAGAAACCAAACATGGCACGGTAAGAGAGAAAGGAGAGGAGATAGAAAATTCAGCTGATAGAAGTGAATTTCAAATGGAGACAGATTCAGCAAGAGATAATACTAGTGAACCATGCTCACTCGCCTCTGATGAGCCCAGCGAACAGAGTTTCCATGCAAACCTATCTTCAAATATAGGGCATTTGGAACCAAAAGTGGGTATATTTCGTCAACCTCTGAGTGATCGTGTCAAAAATTCCCTTGTTTTCACAATTCCAGAAGGAATAGCTTTAAATGGACATTCAAACAATTCCAGTCCGTCTGCAATTGATTATCCGAGAATGGAGGACCGTTTGCTTTACAGAGACAAAGGACCTTGTCATAGCCCTGGCTATTCCATAGCTTCTGACTTGCAAGTGGAGGTCTCAGAACTTGGCTCACCTCCGCTGCCAATTGATGGAACCAATTCACCTCCTGATGCTGAATCCTCGTATGATGAAGACATGAAAAAGGAAATCACTTCTGAAAATGAGGAAATGTGGGGAGCCTCATCTCACCTATCTGGAGTTGAGGAAAATGAATCCAGATCCAGAGAAGTTAATGAGGTCCGTGAGGATGATATTCTAGAAGTAGGATTTTCTGCCATGAAGCAACATCTTCAGAACCCGGTTACATCATCCACACTTCCGGCACAGATAGCTAAACAAGATACGAGTAAAACAAGTTCATTGTCATCTCCAATAACTGAAATGCCAGAACAAGATCGAATACATATGAAGGACCGCGACAACTCAGTTTCCCCAAATATCAACCAAGATGTGCAAGAAGCGCTAAAGTCTTCTCATTCTTCTGGTGGATTACCACCCAAAAATCCAGAAAAAGTATTGCCAGTGAGGGAGTCAGTATTGTAAGGATAGAAACCGAAATTATGCTTTAAAAATAATTGCAAAAGTTTAAATAGTTCAAGAAAGTTAACCTCTTACCATTGTTGTTTGTTACTAAATTTGGATTGATAAATTTTTTTTTCAAATTCTCTTAATCCCAACTTAATAATAATTAACGAGAAAAATAAATTTAAAAATTATTTATTATATATTATCTTCCTTATATAAGTGTTTTTATCAAAAATTATATTGGAATTATCAAAATTAATTATGGTAGTTTTTACTTTTAAATGACAGATTTTAAAGTTGTTAAAAAATGTAAGAGGTTTGATGGTGGTCATGGGAATTATGAACTATTTTTAGTGATTACTACTATAAATATAATAGTTACTATTCATATTCTCCTACTTGATTCATAATATCCATTAATTATCATAATTAACAAATAAATACTTGAACCACAATGATAAGTTATTCAAATTAACAATTTTTCTTTCATGTATTATTATGTATTATATTTCTTATTTACCTTTCTATATATAAAAACTTATGAATAAATCTTATATTTATTTTTAGTTCTACTTAATATCTTTAATTTAATGAATAAATTTCATATTTATTCTAAGTTCAATTATAAATAATTTTTCTCTTACATAAATGTATATAATATAATGAGAAAATATCATATAAATAGAGTTTCATTAACTAAATAGTCTAAACACAAAAAAAAAAAAAAAAAATTACATAATAGAATCAAGTCCCATTCTAATTACATGATTGTTAAAAGTTTTGGTAGCATGCCTATTGTTAAAAGATTTGCAATCATCAATTCAGTACTGATGTATTTAATAATCACTTTATTTTTTTAATACAATTTTTAATAGTTGAATACTTAATATTAATGTATTTATTTTGACTCTCACTTTTATTGTTCTTACTTAAGAATATAATAGTTGAATTGTTACAATATATTCTTAATGGTCTAAAAATTAAATATAAAAGTTTAAGTTCAAATATGAAATTCTTTAACTATACTCTATAAAAGGTAACCTCAAAATATAAAACAAACTCAACATCCAAAGTGAAAGTAGCAATCGGTAACTGCTTAACACTTCTCCAAGATAAAGTTTCTTCAGTAAGTATAAAGATATATTCAGATATTTATTTTTTAAAATCATCATAGTTAGCGAAGTCAGAATCTAAGTAGTCAACTATTGCCAAATTGTCGATACACACACACACACACACACACACACACACACACACACACATATATATATATATAAACATATAATTTTTTGTTCCTTAAAGGTAGCTCAAACATTTTTTTGTAGCTTTCTATGGTCTATTCTTATATTATTTGATATCGTTTTAACATTTTAACTGCGAAAGTTATGTTAAATCTTATACATACTTAAACGCACATAATATTTTCAACAGTTAAAGTATATGTAATATTGTTTATTTATTTTTTTAAATTATTTTTAAGACATTGGTTTAAATTGAACTTATCTCTCTTAACAATCGGTGTTGTACTTGAAAAATAATTTTTTATGCAAAATTTCTTTAGAATTTTTTTGATATAAGTTTCTGGAGATAAATCTAAAATATTTCAATGTTTGTCTCTGTGTATCTTAATGTCAATGATATAAGATGTTTCATTCATATCTTTCATATCAAAATTTTTAAAAAGAAATTATTTCACCTTATATAAAATTTTTTATTATTAGTTGTAAGTAATATATCATTCACATATTGAATAAGGAAACAAATTTTATTCCTACTAACATTTTAGTATATATATTAATCCATGATATTCTTTTCAAAACTAAATAAAAAAAATAATTTCATGAAATTTTAAATATCACTGTCGGGAGACTTATTTCAATTTATATATGAATCTGTTAAACTTACACACCAAATACTCATCATCACTATAAGTGAATTTTTCATATTGTTTTATATAAATCTCTTCTTCCAAATTTTTAATTAAAGAATGTCGTTTTTATATTTATTTAATGTAACTCTAAATCAAAATAAATTATTAATATCATAATCACATGAAAAGAATTCTTTTTAGACATAGAAGGGTGTAGTTAATTTTTTTTTTTCTGAGTGAATCTTTTGGTAATAAATTTAATCTTATATCTTTCAATATTGTCTATTGATTTTTTTTTTTTAATTTTAAAAATCTATTTATACGCTATGGGTTTAAATTCTTTAAGCAACTTAATAAGAACCTAGATTTTATTTGTTGACGTAGAGTTTATCTCATCTTTCATGGCATCATATTATAAGTTAGATTAAAATTTAAACATTATCATATTTTATCAATATAAAATATACTTAAAATATGAATCATATGATATAAAATACTACCTGTAAGTTAAGTATTTTATTCAAATAGATTTACAAATCTTTATAATAAAACTATTATACTATATTTAATTTCTTAACTATTGTGAGTAAATTAAGAAAAATAATATATTATTTTATCTTAATTAATCCTATAAACATAATAAAGATTTTTATGGAATAAAATTTATTATATCTAATATGATTAATTATGATTAATATTTTAAACTATATGTATATTTAATTTAATATAAAATTTCATTTAACTTAAAGATATTATGACTATTCTCTAATTAATTATATTTTTATGGATCATTTAGATATTTTAATATATGTGTGTGTGTATGAATATATATTAATGTTTATGCCTTATAAAAAAAAAATTTTCAAAATATTTTTACATTTATTGTACAAGTAGTAAAGAGTAATCTATTTAACTAATAATTGTAGTAGGTTAATTTTTAAAAAAAATTAGAAGGATCACAAATTGTTCCACTTAAACTCAACCTCCTTATATAGAATTTTTTCAAATATATAATTATAAGCAAATAAAATATTATAACTATACCTAATAATAATAATTAATATGACATTTCTCTATTTGACTAAATGTTATATATATTTTTTTAATAAATTTGCATTATAACTACTATCTTTATAATATACGAGTAAAATAAAAAAATATATATAAATCAAGAAAACTATATTATTACATATAAAAAACATAAATTACATGCTTAGAATAAATAATTAAAATTAAATTTTAACTATGCATATAATATAACATAAATAATATATATAAATTTAAATATTTAAATTGAATTTAAATTTATATATATAAATTTAAATAATATGCACAATTAAAATTATTTAAATTAAATTTAAAATTAAATTATACATAAAGGATGTATTTAGATTAAAATTATAATAAACAAAAAGTAGAATTTTGGATGTTCGAAACTTCTGCAAGGTTATAGGTTGGATTCTTATTTTTGATTTTTCTATATAATTAATGAAAAATTATTTAAATTTAACTAAATGTGTTTTAATAATACAACACAAATTGTGGTCTAATTGCTTAAACTTAGTCTACTAAAACTTGGGTTTAGGTTTTATTTTCATATTGAAAATGGTCAAAATTATATAAATGTGCTTTCATAATATAAAAACTGGCTCAGCGATTAAGGACATGGGAGGCCCACGTTCAAAGTTGTGCAATCCCACATATCAATGCAGACATAAAATGACGGTGATACTAAATCTAAGCATAGGATATGGGAGCCCTCGTTCAAAGTTGTGCAATCCCACGTATCTATGCAAACATAAAATGACGTTCTTATACTAAATCTAAGCATAAAAATTAAAATTATGTTTTAAAAATAATTACAAAAATTTAAATAATTTAAGGAAGTTTATTTCGTACTATTGTTGTTTGTCATCAAATTTGAATTGATATAAAAAATTTTCAAACTCTCTTGATTCTCATTTGATTGTAATTAACAAGAAAAATAAGTTTAGGAATCACTTATTATATATTTTCTTCTTTATATAAGTATTTTTATAAAAAATTATATAAAAATTATCAAACATTAATCATAACATTTTCCCTTTTAAACAACAGGTTATAGAATTGTCAAGATAGTTTTTAGAATTGTAAAAAAATGTGAGAGGTTTGATGCTGATCATAGCAGGTATGGGTCACTTTTAATGGTTACAACCACAAATACAGTAGTTTCGACTCCAAGTATCTCATCTAGTGAAGTTTCTTATGAAAAGCCAGAGGTTAGTTATTTTGTAGTTGGTAAATCTGTCAACTGGCATAACTGTTTAAGCATCAAGTGATTCATCTCTTTCTCTGTGGAGGAGAAGAAAAATCTGAAAATGATTCTTGGATTTAACTTTTGTATAATAACAGGAAGTATCTAATCCCCCGAGAAGTCTGCAGAAGTGAATGCCGTTAGTAAGGTTGACGATCAAGTAGTGCATACAAACAATGACAAAGACAACACCGAGGAGAAGGGTGTTGGATCCCAAATATCAACCAACAAAGAAGATTTAACGGGCCCGTTACAACCAGCCTAGAAGATTACTTTAGAATCTAGCATGGATATTAAGAAGAACCGTGACACGCCTGCTGAGCAACAACTGTGGTAGTGTCTGAAAAACAGATGGAAGAAAATAAAAATCCACAGTTTATAGAAGAAGATCCTCCAAAGCTAAATGAACAGGAAGTAGGGAGTACGTCGATGACAACTGAGGTTCAAGAAGGGCAAAACACCGCAGAAGTGGGAGTTTCTGGCGTAAACCAGGGTTTTGATAATCCTGTTGTTTCAGCGTTGCCGCCGGCATTCGTGGCTGAGCAAGTTTCTACCAATATAAGTTCAAGCTCATCTCCAAGGTCTGTATTACCAGGAAAGATCCAGACAGATCGAATATATCCATTGAGTTTTCACCAACAGGCACCCAATGACGTATTCAGCTCCTATGACATTGAACAGGAAACCTCAAATTCTCCTAGGAAATCCACCAGAGAAGCCAACCTCGCTAACAGCATAAATCATCAAGTGGTCAATGAGAATGAAGATAAGGAGAAGACTGACAAAGCAAGCAAAAGTGAATCCCAGTTGTCAAACACAAAGAGGAAATTGTGAAAACTCTAAAACCTGGAGAAGTTGCGCCTTCAAAAGTTTTGGAAGATAGTGGTGAACATCAAGGAAAGTTGACAGAAAATGAAGCTATTGTTGGCCCATCAAAGTCATTTGATGGAGATGAGAGTTCAAGGGTTGTAAAGGATAGTGAGGACATGATACAGCTGCCAAAACTAGCTGATTCGGAAAGCAACTTAGAAGTCAGTCAAGGTAGTCAAGCTGAATCTAAATATGCGGTGGAAAACAAAGCGGCCAATAAACCACCAGTTCCAGCAGCTGAAACTGCTGTAGAAAAGGTAAGATAATGTTAAATAGAAGTTTCCACTGTATTCTATCTGAACTTTGTTGAAAAGAAGACAGCTTGAGATAAGGAAAGTTTAAATGCTAAAATTATATTCAGAGCTTACAAGACTTCGAATTTTCTATTGTTTATCCTTTCTTCTAAGGAAGTGAAAGGAGAACAAATTTTATTAGATACAATGTCATAATCCCTGATTTAACAGAAAGTTTCTGTTAGCATAAGATATTAAGCACAATGTTAATAAGATGAATTGCAAAAAGAGCTTGATTGATCAAGACAATGTTTTTGACCAATTAAAGCCTGGTACGGGTAGTGCAATAACTTAAAGGCCATTGAAGATGATAAACATGAACCAAATGATCTGAAGAAAGACGACGTTAAGATGGATAACTTGACCAACCATAACATTGTTGTAGATCAATCAAAACCAACATAATCAGATGTCAAGGAAACAAAGACAGAAACAAATACAGCAGCATGATGTTCTACATGGCATTACCAAGTCTTGAGGCCAGATGTTTAGAGGAAGTGGGGTTTGCTTAACTAACCAATTTTTTGAAGGGAAACTGAGAAGTTTTTCATTCTTGAATCAAACTGACGACGAAAAAGCTTTGAACGGGCTCAGTTTTGAGGACAAGGATAGAGCTGAACTGCAAATCAAATACACTAACTATTCTTTGGAAAGAAGTTTATGTTTGGTTCGTGGCATAGTAAATTGAATCTTTTGTTAGGCCTGGTCAGCAAGAAGAGACTTCTTTCTTCCCGAAGTAATAGTAGAGCAACTGGGATTGCTTCTGAGCATCTGATTCTCCCATTTTTGTTTGAAATTAAAATCATATTTGTACATTTGAGAGGTAGCATAAGCTATGCACTATTTTACATATTTGATGGACATATTTCGTCCAGGCCAGTGGATTTAGTTTCTCCTAATAAGTATATCTGGTCATAACGTCTGATCTTTTTCTTTCTTTGTTTCCGAGTTGAAGTAATTTCATCAATGAGATATGGTTTCAGATTGTTGTGAATTACCTAACCATCATGTTAATTTCTTTTCCTTGGTATTAGCATAGGAAAACAGAACATGTGTAAAGCCATTGTACATAAATTTCCAAATGTAATTTCTAATTGGCTGAATGAGTTGTATATAGACAGTGACTCTGTGACCTGCAACACTTTGCCCCATCTTCATTGCCCTTTCCAGTGGGAGAAAATCTTAACCTTTTAAATAAGCCGTTGCTGGGATCAGATATTATCTGAGGATAAGTCCGAACAAAATGGTTAAATTTGAGATTAAGATTAGATTTAGAGTTTGTAGATAATTGAAAATGGATAAGAACCGATAACATTTCGAATTAAACCCAATCTTATAATTCACATATCTTGCCAAATCGCGCAAGTTTGTTAGTTAAATCAAACACTTTCTTAACCTAAATATTTTACAGAAACCTATAAATTGAAGCTTGTGCTCTTTCACTACTATAATTGTTGACAATTTGGCCTAGTGAGATAAAAGTGATTCACTAGTTTTGGGAGCTTTTTGTTGAGAAGCAGCAACAGCAAAAGAGCAGCAATGCCTGCTTTAGCAGTGGCTGAAACAGGTAGAGGGAAGGATTTCCCGGCCAAGCTCACAGGCCAAGTTGTTATTTGTAGCATTATTGCAGCCTTTGGTGGCCTTATGTTTGGCTACGACATCGGCATTTCGGGTAAATCTGTCGACAATTTCATTGAATTTTGCATTTCTATGTTATGTTCAGATTTTGAATCTTAACTTTGTTGATACTTGTGTTGCAGGAGGAGTAACATCAATGGATGACTTCCTGTTAGAGTTTTTCCCATTAGTTTACGTTAAAAAGCACCGTGCAAAGCAAGATAACTACTGCAAATATGATAACCAATATCTGCAGCTGTTCACATCCTCCCTGTATCTTGCAGCCATTGTGGCCTCTTTTTTTGCATCTCTTTTTTGCAGAAAATTTGGCCGAAAACCAACCATGCAAGCGGCTTCTGTTTTCTTTCTTTGTGGAGCCATTTTGAACTGTGCTGCGCAGAATCTAGGCATGTTGATTGCAGGAAGGATTCTTCTCGGCGCCGGAGTTGGATTTGGTAATCAGGTTAGTTTCAGAAACCTGAATTTGAGGAAAAACATCGACGATCAACGAATATTTATTTTAATCTTTTGGTGACTTTTTCAATATTCTCATGGGATGTTGTTAATGTCTGTACAGGCAGTGCCATTATTTATATCAGAAATCGCACCCCCAAAATACAGAGGAGGCCTGAACATTTGCTTTCAATTGCTTATCACAGTTGGTATTCTAGTTGCAAATCTAGTTAATTATGGTACTTCAAGATTGCAACCATATGGATGGAGAATATCACTGGGTGGTGCAGCAGTACCAGCACTTTTTCTCTTGTTTGGTTCCTGCATTATTGTAGAAACCCCAGCAAGCCTTTTAGAGAGAGGAAAGAAGGAAGAAGGTTTACATACTTTAAAGAAGATTAGAGGGGTGGATGATGTTGACAAAGAGTATGAAGAAATTTTGCAAGCTACTGAAACTGCTAAATTGATCAAACACCCTTATAGGAGCCTGATGAAAAAAAATAGCAGGCCTCAGCTAATCTGCGGCACAATCATTCATTTCTTTCAGCAATTCACTGGCATCAATATAATCATGTTTTATGCCCCAGTGCTCTTTCAAACTATGGGATTTGGGAGTAATGCATCATTATTATCTGCTGTCATCACTGGTACGATTAATGTCTTAGCCACATTGATAGCAATTGTCCTTGTGGATAAAGCTGGAAGAAAGATTTTGCTCGTTCAAGCAGCAATTCAAATGATTGCTACCCAGGTAAATTATCTATCAATGGCTTGGAATGAATGATATTCTAATTATCTTGTTTAGCATTACAGACTCGATTTATTATATATCTATCTTGTAGGTAGCAATAGGAGTAATCCTGATGCTGTATTTGAAGGCTACAAACATAATGCCACCAACTCTAGCTATGGTCATTGTGATTTTGATAGCTGTTTTTGTTGCTGGTTATGCATGGTCATGGGGCCCCATATGCTGGCTGATTTCCAGCGAAATATACCCATTAGAGACCCGAAATGCAGGTTATTTCTTCGCAGTGAGCACAAACATGTTCTTCACATTCGTTGTAGCTCAATCATTTCTCACAATGCTTTGCCGTATGCGATGGGGAACCTTCTTTTTCTTCGCTGCATGGCTCATCATATCATGCACATTTGCTGCCATCATGTTGCCCGAAACAAAAGGTATCCCAATTGATGAAATGACCGAAAGAGCTTGGAAGAAGCACTGGTTCTGGAAGAGCTACTTCAAAAATGACAACAATGGCTGCCCCAGATGCCAAGAAATGGGTGCCAAAACAGAGCAGAAGCAAGCAGAATAAGTAGTTTTTCAACATCTCAAAGAATTTCCCATTCTATAGTGTTTTGGAAATTACATTGTAGAAGTTAGTACTGATAAGGAATAAGTCTATAAGTTTTTTCTTTAACGTTGTCGTTACTGCAATGTCTTCTTACCATTACTTTTCCATGTAAATTTCTCTTCTCCTTAGATGATAAAATTAAAATTTTATATTTTAAAAATAAAAATAAATAAATATGACAATTACAAATATGCCCTATTCATAAAATCACAATTTACTAATTATCATGATAAGCACGTTTTTCATGGTACTTTAAATGCACTCCATCATTAACAGATGACCTGTCGTATTAAGATAGAAAAAGCATACGACACTGAGAAAACTGCTTGGTCAAACATAAACTCCATGCGAAGGTTAGCTTTTGACGTGATATGGC
Organism: Khaya senegalensis; assembly: GCA_032402905.1. Classification (NCBI taxonomy): domain Eukaryota; kingdom Viridiplantae; phylum Streptophyta; class Magnoliopsida; order Sapindales; family Meliaceae; genus Khaya; species Khaya senegalensis. The sequence goes on along the minus strand of CP135552.1, from coordinate 8,186,553 downwards.
AGATGGCGCATTCATATCCGTTGATCTTTAATCAAACGTTGTTCCACAATATCCGTAACTACCACTTAACCAAGCATCTGCCTCTCTTTTGTGAAGACGGATCATCTCTTCGTTTGTGGTCAACCTAAAGAAACGTTTTCCATATCTTCAATCAAGTAGTCTCCATCTATTCTGGTCTCTGCAAGAGTCCACCATGGACTGCATTTACAAGAACCCAAATGCCCATGTGGAGGATCGAATCAAAGACCTTCTCTCTCGCATGACTTTGAAAGAGAAAATTGGTCAAATGACCCAGATAGAGCGTCAAGTCTCCACTCCTTCTGTTCTCAGAGATTTATCTATTGGTATCGTTCTTTCTCTCTCGAGTTGTACGTTCTTTTTTGTTTAATGACTGCATGCTAGTGTATGTTAGCGGCGTATGTCTTTGAGGCGTTGATTCGAGCACCTGGCGGACTATTTTTGCAGGGAGTATTCTTAGTGCAGGAGGGAGTGTACCTTTTGAGAATGCATTATCATCGGATTGGGCGGATATGGTTGACGGCTTCCAGAAGGCGGCACTTGAGTCAAGGCTTGGAATACCGATCATTTATGGAATTGATGCAGTTCATGGTAACAATAGTGTGTATGGTGCCACCATATTTCCTCACAACATTGGCCTTGGAGCCACAAGGTCAATTTCATTTTCAATCTTAAAGATCCGCTGGTAATTATTGTTGTTTGATGAATGAAGATAGCCAAGGAAATGTAAGAAACTTTCTCCTAATATACTTTCATTCTATATGGAGACGTCAAGAGCAATGAAAGGTCAAACAATGAGAATATAAAGACTGAATTAATTATGTGCCCTTTCTGTTATAGCCATTTGTGTAGTTGTCATTGTTGTTCCGTAATTCTTATGAACTAAGGTGTGTAACAGAGATGGAGATTTGGCTCGAAGAATTGGAGTTGCAACAGCTCTTGAAGTTCGTGCAAGTGGCATTCATTATAATTTTGCTCCATGTGTGGCTGTAAGTTATTGGAAAATGCCACTGTCTTCAATTTGATTGTTGAGTTAGTTTCATATTACCCATAATTAGATTTAAACATTATAACCTTGCTGAGTTGCTGTAGTCGTGAAACTTCTTCTGTCCTTGTTACTTGTTAGGCAAGCATTTAATTTGGAGGAAGGCTATAAATCTTTTTCTAGTTGCAATGTTACTGTAGCATAGATTACAATCATGTGAAAGTATGGTTGCTCGTAATTTTGCAATTTCATCATGCTGCAGAGGATGGTTTGCATTTAGCTGCTTTATCAATTTTAAAAACATGTTCTATTCTGCTCAATTTTGGACCGTAATGCTCTTGTGTTTATTCTCCACCTTTAACCAAATAGGTGTGACATTTGATTGGTGCTGTCATTGATCTTTGTTTCACAAGGTCAAATCCACTTTTATCACTTTTCTCTCATACCTCCAAGATTAGTTGCTGTATTGTTTAGTAGTTTCTGGTCCTTATGCAATGTTGCATGAAACTCACATATCAAAATACCATGACAATTAATTAAATAAGACATGAAAGAAATATAATGAATGGTTTCATTTATTTTTGTTGATTTGTTATCAATTGACATTACAAAATTTGGTAGTATCTAATAGTCGGTCCCCTTAAGGTGTGAGATCCATAATGATATTGTCAGACATCTTTATAGAGATCTGGGTTTCAGATCATGAATTTCCAGCAATTCAAAAACTTTGTTGATACTTGAGATATTTGGTTCTTTGTTTATTTTAATCTCTATATTCTTTCACTTTTGACTTGAAGCAACTTTTGTTGAGCAGCTGATTTTGCTCTGACAGGTAGGCAAAGATCCCAGATGGGGAAGATACTACGAGAGTTATAGTGAAGATACTGAAATTGTTAGACAGATGACTTCTATTGTCTCAGGATTGCAAGGACAGCCACCCAGAGGACACCCGTATGGTTACCCTTTTGTAGCTGGAAGGTAGAAAGAAGTCATCACCCAGTAATTTTCTTTTCCACTTCTTTTATAGTCATCCTTATCTTCATAATGGATAAATTTAAATTCTCATCTTTATTGAGTCTGGATATTACATACCCCAATTGGGAAAAGGATAACACCAGACATCGCTCCACTTACATTTTCTGGTTCTTGAATAATTATACTACCTATTTCTTTTATACCTTCCAACTTATGCAGTCACTCTTCACTTTATTCTAACCGTAATGTGGCTCGGCCATGGATTTCCATCTTAACCATCAAACACCATACGCTTATTCCATTGAATACTCTTCTTATTAAGTTACTTTATGTTATTCCAGAAACAATGTTATTGCATGTGCTAAGCACTTTGTTGGAGATGGGGGTACTGAGAGAGGTGTAAATGAAGGGAATACCATATCAACATATGATGACCTAGAGAAAATTCATATGTCACCTTATCTGGACTGCATCTCTCAAGGAGTTTGCACTGTCATGGCATCCTATTCTAGTTGGAATGGCCACAAACTGCACGCCGACCATTTTCTCCTGACAGAAGTTTTGAAAAATAAGCTAGGTTTTAAGGTAGACAACCCCAATTGTATATATTTTTCAATACTTTCTGGATTTTTTTCTGTCAAAGTACACTATTATCATTACATTTCCTATTGTCATTCGTTATTTATTCTGCTAATTTCTGAATATTAGAATGATGCTGCTGGTCTTACTTCCATATTCATTTTCTCTTTACTTTCCCAATTTTGTTTCAGTTTGTTGGAGTGCAAGTCAATATGAAATTTCTGTGTATCTTGATCCAGTGAATCCTTCTGCTTGCAGGGTTTTGTAATCTCTGATTGGGAAGGTCTCGACCGACTTTGCCAACCTCATGGACTAAACTATCGTTACTGCATTTCCACTGCTGTTAATGCTGGAATTGACATGGTAGGGTCCCTAATTTTTATTAGAGGTTGCTCAAATTGATTCATGCCATCATTTTCTTACTGAGGAAATATGCAGGTTATGGTGCCTCATAGATTTGGACAATTTTTTGAGGATTTGACATCTCTGGTGGAATCAGGGGAGGTACCAATGTCCAGGATTGATGATGCTGTTGAGCGAATATTGAGAGTGAAGTTTGTTGCTGGTCTTTTCGAGTATCCCTTCTCTGATAGATCTTTGCTCAATATAGTTGGCTGCAAGGTCAATTTTAAAGAATTCAGCATATTCTCTGTTTATCTTATTACATGCTATGGATGTTCTATCAGTCAAAAACATAAAATTTCTCTTATGTCTCGCCAAGCTGAATATTTGAATTGCTTTTTCTCTAGTTTTGTTATAACTTCACTTTCTTAATAAATATTAAAGAATTTAACTAGTGGTGGCATTGTATGATTAATTAAGTTAAGACTTTCTCATGATTTGGTATTTATGATATTCATGCAACTTTAGTCCATTCTAAAACTTGTCCCCTTCATCTTCTCAGTTCTTTGATTGGGCAATTGCGTTCTATAATTGTTCCATGTTAACATGGGTGTTTTCAGTATGTTAGGGCTGATAAGATTCAGTTTAAACACTTCTCCTTATGTCTTTATATTGATTAAAGAGTTTTTCTTGTTAGTAGGGTAATCTTTTCCATGTGATACAGACTTTTCTTAATGGTTTTTCTGCAGCTGCATAGAGAACTGGCTCGCGAGGCAGTTCGCAAGTCTTTGGTTCTCTTAAAGAATGGAAAGAAACCAGAGAAACCTCTCCTTCCATTAGACAGAAATGCTAAAAGAATTCTTATCGCTGGAACACATGCTGATGATCTTGGATATCAGTGTGGAGGATGGACAAAAACTTGGTATGGAATGAGCGGCAGGATTACTATTGGTATGTAATTATATGGCCATTTCCCAAAGTTCAAATATTTCTAAAGCTTTCTTGAAAATGGTTGTGACACCATGCATAGCTTCATAAGCCTAAGCCTTTTTATTTTTCACCTAGAATGTTCCTTTTTAGATGCCCGTCTGATTCTCTTATTGGTTTAAGTTTTAGGGAATCAAGTTTCCTGTTCCTTTCCCAGGCCCCCCTTTTTCCACATTTCTTTCGCTCTTCTTTACTTTTTGTTTGATCGGTGAAGGAGATCAGTGCCAGCTAGACTCCATTACCACTAGCATCAGATATATAGGCGATTCATAGTAACCATACTCACATGCATGAACATCCTTCACTCATATATATGCATACAAACCATGAATGTTTAAGATTGTATGATATGTATTCTTACTGCCTTATCCAATTTGTCTGATTGTGAACAATATATGCAGCAGTACTTATTCCTTTCAAATTGACCTCATTTCTGTCCCATGTCTGAAAAGAAACCCACCCAGCCATCCTCCTCCTACTCAAACAGTAAAGAGGAAAAAGTGGGAAGAGAATTTTGGCACGGAGAGAATCATTTTATATGCAGTTTCTCTTGCAGCTTCTGTAGTTTTAACACCACAATGAAATGTCTTATTCTTTACATGTTGCAACGTTGGGTAGGCAACAGTTTAATCTCCTATGAAATTATTTCATTCCAGGAACAACCATATTGGATGCAATCAAAGAAACTGTGGGAGACAAATCACAAGTGATCTATGAAAAGTATCCATCACCAGACACCTTAGCAGCCAAAGATTTTTCTTTTGCCATTGTAGCTGTTGGTGAAGAACCATATGCAGAAACCCCTGGTGATAACTTGGAGCTTACAATCCCCTTGAATGGAAGTGATATTATAAGGTTGGTTGCTGAAAGAATCCCCACATTGGCAATTTTGATATGTGGAAGACCCTTAGTTTTAAAGCCACAGTTGTTGGAAAAGGTAGATGCTCTTGTTGCCGCTTGGCTGCCAGGAAGCGAAGGAGGGGGAATTGCTGATGTTGTGTTTGGAGATTATGATTTCATTGGCCGACTCCCAGTCACATGGTTTAAAAAGGTTGAACAGTTACCAATGAACACTGCAGATAATGCCTATGACCCTTTATTTCCTCGTGGTTTTGGTTTGTCATGCAACAAGCAGAAATCCTTGGACTAAACAATCTTACGGCCAAAAGAATCTGGCCTGAAGATTGAGATTCCTGAACAGAGATATGATGGAAATAGCTTGCTCGTAGTTGAGCTTCCCCTTGTTACTGGACATCTGTCTCTATTGCCTGACTTGTGGTGATTTATTCACCTTGTCATAGCACACTACCAATTCCATTCCCCTGTTTCTTAGTCATAATAATGTCAGCAAAGTTTGCTGGCCTATCTACTTTTCATCCAAGTTGATTAATAATGCGTGAAGGTAGTCAATTTGCTAATAATCATTTGCTTAGGTGTTTACAATCTGCTGAAATTTGAGAATGGTATTATCACATCAATGCATACTTTCAAACATACATAACTTCTAGCTGTGGCCAACCCAATGCTTTTGTATTTTGTTGAATTGGGAATATATAAAACTTTGTCTCTGCAGCTGCAGATTACAGCTTCGCATTTATACATCATATGTTAAGTGTGATTTTCACAAAAGCATAGCAAGAGAAGAATCAGAATATTTATTTGAGAACAAAATAGTACTCAAGATGACCGAAAGGTGAAGTTTTTGATATTGTAAATGTGGCTGTAACTGGTTTGAGTTGTTGAAACAAAGTGCTTTTCCCATCCCATGCAACTTGCAGTAAAGGCTTGTGCTTTTACAAAAGGATGGTGGATGGTTTTGTCTTCTACCTTAGAAAAAAAAGGGTAATATGACTAAGCTTAATCATGCTGTCTGCTTAGTATTCTTCAATTCTTCGTTTGATGGGTTATGTAGAATATGCACTTCTATGTAAGTCCAATGGTTGGTAACTGGGTTTTCAACATAGTTGCAGCTCCTGTAGAAGAAATAACTGAAGCAACTAGAAACAAATATAAAATTATAAAAGAAATAGAGTGCAAAGAATATGGGAACAGCACATTTTTGTTTGCCCGCCAAACCTTAACATCATCGATCTCAATTTAATTACTAAACTCCGGAAATTTTTTATTTAAAAAAAAAATAAAAATAAAGGAGAGAATTTATTTTAAAATACTAAATTTATGATAATAATTAATTGTTACAAATAGATATGAATAATTGTTAAAAGTTGAGTGTTTACCATTAACTTACAAAATTAATTTATTAAATATTATTATTTTTTTATTTTTATAAATTTAAAATTAATAATGCATAAATAAATACTAAGAAATAGTACATTTAATTCATGAATTAAGAATCATTACTATTTTGTCATTATTCTATCTTTATTTTCAACACTGCAATCTGACATATAGGAAGATTTTGTGTATTTATCAGTTTTGCTTGTGTTGTGTGGGGGAAGAGAGAGAAGCAAAATCAACTGAACATTCATTGAGTATTAGGGAAAATAGTACTAACCCACATTGGTACTTTGTCTTAATAAATGGATGTTGTATGATTGGTTCAAAAGAGCACTTAATTACAAAGCAGATTCTTTTCCTCTAAGAATGAGAGACTATTTACACATGTTAATTGTTATTATCATCATTAATTATTGTAATCTCTCCTTGTTAAATAATAAGGTGATTAAGAACTCTCTCTGGTTCTGCCACTGCTGCTGCCCACTGGAAAGCTAGATATTTTGTCTCCATGAAGAGGGTAGCTTTAAATTTTAGAGATTGGAGTGAAATCTTTTTATTTATTTAGTTGGTTAGTGCCGTACACTTTGTATAGAAAACCAATTGTGCTTTACTTGACTTTGCTTGCAACAAAATTGAATAAAACAAGCTCATAAATCAACAGATAATCTGACCTGAATCTTGCTTTGTGCTATAATTCTCCGCTAAAATAATTAATAATTTAATACTCTTAAAGAAGGATCTTCTTCTTTCCGAGTGGATCTTCTGAGGAAAGTATCATATTGTCAAAAGTTTACCAAAGAGTAACGAAAAGGGGGAGGTATTGGGGGGAATGAATGATGTTGGAATTAGTGGAGTTTAGAGTCAGCCTCAACTATGGTTTGAACAACAAACACAGTCAGACATGTACTATAGAAATGGCTTCAGGGGTTAAAAAAGGAAGAAAAGTAGGTCATCAGTACTATGAAGCTCTAAATTGAATGCTTTATGACTCAGCCACAATTCAAAATGATAGTAAATTTTGAGCTTTCCTATAGGAGCAGAACCACATAGATGATCACTTACCATTAGTTTTGCAATTGAATTCATGTGCAGGCAGAAAGTTCTGATATTTGGGTTTGTTATCACAGTGGGGATCATCAGTTTGACAACATTCACAAAGTAAATTATTACAGTTGAGATAAATTCAAAGATGCCCATTTAATAGGAAAGCACAGTGAGGTCATTTCACTAGTAATATTATAGCAGCTCATAGAAATTGTAGAATTCATGACATTTCTTATCATCACCGACCAAACAGATTGGCCTTGGCCTTGCCTAGAACATTCTATGCTTTTTTCCACTTATTATTGAAGATGCTTATCTGCTGATGCCTTTATTTCATTCTCCATGAGCACTTGAAATTCCATAGCCAAGCTTCTCTTTCTGCATTCCAATCTTATCTCAGAGCAGAGGTACCATCTTAAGGTACCAAATATTGAGACAAAGCTATGTTGAGCTTCAAACACACTTCCTAAACTCAATAATCAACACACAGATTTTCCATCGTATGGATGAGCACAAAACTCCCTTCTTCAATCTTAACCACATAAGAGAACATGTTATTAAGGGAGAAAACCTCAAGACCTCCAAATAAAATACACTACAGATAGTTAAATACAAGGGAAATCAAGGTTTGGCAACCTTCTTTTAGTTTCACATTTTGGACTTGTAATTCCACGGAAAACAGTCATATCCCCCTCCCGGTTATATTACCATTACTAAACTCAAGTTCATCATAACATATTCACATAAAAGCAAGAAAAAGCACAAACGCAGCTGTACTTAGGAGTACAAAGAAAACATGGCTGTGGCAGCCATGAAGGTTTTCTAATAAATGTAATCTTCTCATCCTTGAGGGTACGGCATCTGAAATGTCAAATTTTGAATTCCAAAGTAAGGTTCATAATCTCTTTGCACGTTCTGTCCTTGCATTTTAAGCCCGTATGAGTGAATCCCATAAGGAGATGTCATTAACATATTTCCCGGTGTTGAACTGAAAGCCATGGTTGCACCATTATTTGGCTGATGCCATTGAAAATTTGTTCTGGGCAAGCCACCGGAATTGGGCTGCTGGGAAAGCACTGTAGACTGATCTGGTGAAGGAGTTCTTTGATTATCTGGTGAAGGGGTTCTGGTCTCATTCAGATTCACTGTCGTTATGTCATGAATGCTTGCTCTCCTCTTATCTTTCCCTCCAGAAAGCTGCCTGATGAAGTACTTCTGAGCATGACTAGCTACTTGAGTTGGTGTTCTACTGGTAACGAAATTTCGAGAAATATTTCTCCAATCTCCTTTGCCATGCTTTTTCAAACCCAACAGAAACAACCTGTAGAAAATCATAAAATATCGGAGTCAAAATTACAAAAGTATAAAATAGAAGGTTGAAATATAGACAATTAACCAAGAGCCTAGAAAAATAACAAAACCAATTAACATGCCAACATGTTGATGTATGCCTTTAGACTAATCTTCAATCATAAAAAACTAATTAAAGGAATATGATTGGAAGCACATAGATATCATACATATCCAACATCCGTTCAAGACTTCAAGTTTCATAAATTAATAGTCGCCAGTATGGAAAAATTAGATGCATGAAAGGAATTGTGATAATCTTACTTATGCTCCTCTTCTGTCCATGGAACCCCTTTCTTCCTTTCTTGCTCAGCAGGCCGAACGGAAGATCTTTTTCCACCAGTCCCATATGATTGCTTAAATCCACCATGGTTATGATTGCTAATCCACTCCAATGTGAATGGAGAGGAATTACTATATCCTGGAATTGGAATCAGCCCTGCTTCTATATTGGTAATATCGTCTTCCAATTCCTTGTACTGCTTTATTACATCCATTACTGTCTTCCCTGGAATCATGGCCGCCACTTTGTGCCATCTATCAGGACTTTCCTTGTCATACACTGCTAAAGCATTCTCAAACATCTTGTTTTCTGCTGCGGTCCATTTTGTGCTCTTGCTTTCTTCATGAAGCCAACTCGAGCTCGAAAGATAAGAGGGAGGGGAGATTACTTCTGTTTCCCACTTCATCACGACAAATTACCATGCAAAGTGTCTGACAAGTATTTATTTAAAACCACATGTAATAATTGAACCAGGTTCAGATTGTTCTGATTGTTTTACAGTGATTCTTGATTCAAGGTTGGAGATTTGGCTTGAGAAGTTAAATGGGTGGAACAAAGGTAAAGTAGAGCAATAGGCCACTCAGAGGAAATGTAGAGAAGTGGAGGTATCACAAAGAAAATATCAGTGTTAAATCAAGAAGCATTTGCAGGGAATCAGAATAGCCTTTTCATTTATAGGGGCATACCACATGGAATCTTTAAAAGACACAACTTTCAAAAAAAAATCTCCGAAATTTTTTAAAAGCAGAAATTAACTCCAGTTGTCCTTAGATAAAGAACCCTAATAGGCTAACAAGTAATACCACTCCTGTAAGATCTGAACCAGTGAAACTTTCCGGGAAGACAAACATAAAGTGAAAAAAATTTTGAAAACCCAGAAACAAATTGAGGAAAAACAAACAGAAACTCCAAAAACTCAAAGCAACAAAGTCGTTTATGTAGCTTGAACCTGTTTGATGTCCCAACTGGGAAGGACAAAACAACCTGAGAGCCAAAGAAAAGAGCCGAGAATAAATGGAAACCCGAAACAGAAAAAGACCGGAAACCCAGGTGGGAAACAATGAATTCAGTGAAAATAAAAAAGCTGGTAAAGATCTCTTCTTTCTTCCTTTTCCTTGGAAGTTTGAGCAACAAAGAAAACAAAAGAAACCATGTATAAACTATCAATGACAGAGAGAGAATAGTGCTACACTGAAAAGCAAGCTAACCAAAGCTTCAAGAAATGAATCTAAATTATGCTTAAATCCTTGCAGAAAAGAGGAAGAGAGAGAGATGGTGGTCGGTTGTGATTGGAGGTTATGGGGGTTTGTGGATACTGCAACTTAAGTAAAAGTTCCCTCTTATTATAATACACTATCTATTTTTTCAGCATTAAAATAATACTGTAAAAAAGCGATTATTTTTATTATTATTATTATTATTATTTCTGGGGTTGTGGCAGCTCATGGTAAATTATGGAAGCTCCTCGCCGCTCTTGCACTAGTAAGTACATCAGACGTTTCTAGACCGTCCGATGAAGCAGCCGGGGACAACTTTGATTCACAATGAAATCAGTTGGTAAAATAAATTATAAAATAATTTAAAAATTAAGTTCAATTAACTCTCATATTTATATTTTATTTAGTCAATTAACAAAGTGCCAATGACAATTTAATCAATTACTAATAAGGAATTTGCAATTGAGAAATGAGTTGTTATTATTATTATTATAATAATAATAAATTTATAATTTTTGAAAAATTATTTAAAAATAATTTTTTTATTAAAGATACATTATTATTATTATTATTATTATTATTGTTATTGTTATTATTATTATTTGTTTCGTTGGTGTAGGCGACCGTGTTTGTGGCCGCCAAAGGAACGGTGCTGATGAACGTTAAATTTTTTGCATGGGCAATGAGATGCGGTGGGCCCCCGACACGGTTTCAACACGCTGATAGGGGGGCAGTCTCCCACATAATTGTAGGGGTTACAATCTCAAGGAGCTGGGCCAGTCAAAAGTATCTCGATTCGTTTACGTGTCGCCTGATCATTGGTGATGACAAGGTGATAAGCCAAGAGTGTTCCTCATCCAGTGTTCTGTACCCACGTATGAAATTTAAAAATTTAATGATGGTACCGACTGTACTAGAGTGAATGCAGTTGCCAGCCAACCACCACCTCTCACATCTCACATCACTCTTTTCCCAAATCCCCATGTTAGTTAGTGGAGTTGAGTAGGAGTACAATACCACACCCACGCTCTCTCTCAGCGTTTGTAATACACGCGTGATCATATCCATATTTATTTTCTTTTGAAGCTACCTCCCTTCAATTTTTTACAAATAAAATTGCACTTTTCTATTTTTTAAATAATTTTTAATAAATTATTTAAAAATATATATAATTTTACATCATATTTTAAACCAAATTTTAATTAAAAAAATAATTAAAAATAGCGAATAAAACTAAACAAAATTAACAAATATGTGTAAAAAAAATTTAAAAAGTTATCAATTGATGAGAGTGACTATTTTCAATATAATAATTTAATTAATTAAAAAATAATATAACACATATAAATTTATCTATATAAATTGATATGATAATTTTAATATCATTATTTTTAATTAAAATATATTTAAATTAGCCGCGAAATTATTATGTTAATAAATAGTTCCTAATTATTTTTTTATATCGTTGTATAATTAATTATTACAAGATAAATTGACTTTCTATTAAGTTTTCCATCATTTTTTTCCTCACATTTCTTGTTCTTTTTTTAATGGACATGAATTAAATTTAAAAGTATATTTAATTTTAATTTTATTAAAAAATATTAATAAATATTTTTTTATAAAATTATCTATAATATATTTTATATACTTTATATTTAAAATTTTTAATTCTTATATTAATTATTTCATATTTTTATTTATATTTTAAAATTTTTTTATTATATATTTAAATTTTATGTTAGTCATTTTAATGTTAATTTTTATTAATTATTATATATTTTAATTTTTGTATTAATAAATACAAATTATATTGGATGTACTCTCTCTCTCTCTCTCTCTCCTTCTTCTACTTTTCTTTTTTTTTTTAACAAGAAAGAAAAGTAGGAGTAAAGTAGGCAGCCAACGAATGATGGAAAGCACTTGGTTGATAAATGATTTGATTGAGGGGTGTTCGAGGGTGTTAAGTGTTAGGGCTTGTTAGTTATGTGTGCTCCACTCAACTTCACAAAGCGTGGTTGTTTAACCAATAAAACGCAAACTAAAAGAGGTGCCCTTCTCAGCCTCGTCTGCTCATCTGATGTGATGTGACCAACCGCTTTGCTTCTCTCTCTCTCTCTCTGTCTTTTGTGTTCTTTACTTCTTCCTCATTCCTTTCAACTCCCATTGACACCTTCCTTTATTTTACCATTTTACCCTCCTTAATTACTCCAAACACTAATCCCCGCCCCCAACAACCCCCCTAACAAGTGATACAACTTACTAAGGTCAAATCAAAAACCTTTTTAATATTTTTATTGGAAAAAAAATTCTTCCGCTAACCATCCCGTAACTTAACGGGGGACTCTATATATTGGCATCAAGTCATCGATATACAAACATACATACATCCATACATACTTGTGTGTGTATAGATATCTATTAGAAGGGTATTTTGGGTAATTAATACCCATTCATCTCCATTTGTGTTGTGTTGAGTTCCGGTAGGCTTAAGAAGAAGCTTGGCCAAGCACTGGAGTGAAGATGATTTGTTTCCTTAATGGGTTTGTTTTTAAATGCAAGTACATTCTTAATAGTCTCTGCTTTTGGTCTGGACTGATCTAAAAGACAATCTGGGTTTGTTAATAGTTGAAGTAATCTTACTGTCAAATCATTTCAGTAATTATCAGTGGCTGAGACAGGGCACGAACACTTATAGGGTACTGACAATGAGATGAGATGAGATGACTGGCTTTTCACCGCTTTGTACTTTTTCTTATTTACTTGATTGGAAAAGCCATTGAGAATCATGTGCCGTCGTTCCTTAGTGACAAATTACTTTCGGCCATCGATGCCATTCATTACCCTTAGACCTCATCCCTTTCTACTCCAATTGCAGTAGACAGAGACAGCAATCAGCAATCAGCAAAGAGGAAGAAGCAGGCCTTTGTGCCACATGTAACATGTACTTTTGGGTCACCGTCGTCTTTTACGTGGGCACCTCGAATCTCTCACCCCTCCTTCGATGGGACAACGTGTCCATTGAACTAGCCCATGTGTCGAATTCTCCTAATTGCCCCTTGCAACATCCCATATGCTACAATGCAGGTGTCCTGTCCTTGTCCCACCAGCTTGAAGGTACATAATTGTACTTGGCGACCTAAGACCCTTACATTATAAAGAAATTACCCGATTAATGCTTCTCACGTGCGACCTAATGTAGGGAATCATGTGCTTCCAACTAAACAGCAGAATAATAATAATATTATTATTATTATTTTTTAAAAATAAATAAATATTGTTGGGTAGCTGTTCTGACTATCTTCTCTTCCCCTTTGGAAATCTAGTGTGCCAAGGGCTGACGGGGGGATACTGGGGACATAAACAACTGCATATGCAACAAAAATTGAAGGATAGCAATAATATTAATAATAAATAAATAATAATAATAATAATAATTGAATGTAAATGAAGTGGAAAGGGGACATTGGCAGTGGCGCTACCCATCAGTATTTATTTTCTATAAAAGGAAAGATTCCGTTTTAATGTGGGTTTCTAAAAGTCAAAAAATCAGACAGGGGGCCCGTTAAGCGTGTGTATTTTGTGTTTGTGCTGGTGTTGCATTGCATCTACGCAACTTCTATGTTATGACACGCGCGCCCGCGCGTGTAGTTTCCCGCTAAAATTTTAATTCGCTAGCGATCTCATGTAAATATGCAATCTGATTGCTTGTGTGCATATGTATGTATGTATGTATGTATGTATGTATGTATGTGTGTGTGTGTATTTATGTAAAGAGACGACATCATACTGTCACACTCTTACATGGACAAAATTTGGATGGACCTTGGATTTCTAAACGCTATAAAATAAAATTATTTAATAGGTTAATACTTTAGAACAACTATATAAGTACTTTAGAACAACTATATAAGTGTTTTATACATAATAAATAATATTAAAATAAATTTAAAATTTTTTTTATCACACGCAAATTTCTAAAATTTTTATACTTTATGCTCTAATAAACGATTATCACATGGAATGTAAATTTTTCAAAAGATAAGAAGACAGGTAATACGGGTTAATTAGATCTATAATAAATGAATTTGACTGTGATAAGAGTGTCACTTAATTAGGTAGATGAAAATATCATGTTTCATATAGAATAAAAATAAAAGTGAATAAAATTAGATTTGATTTTGATTTTATTTAAAATTAGAGTCTATTTTATTTAATAAGATAATATTTTTTTATTCTTATTCTATTTTGATTTAGAAATAAAGTACTTTATTTTTCAATTATATTAATTTTTCTAATTTTTAACTATATACAAAAAATTTTTAAAAAAATTAAAATCAATAGTATTGAATTATAAAATCAGTAAAATGCATGAATAAAAAATTGAGTAAATAAAAGAGAAGAAAAATAATTTATAAAAAGTAATCATTATATGATAAATTATTTTTAAAAATATTATATTATTGCATGAGTTAATATTATATATCACCAAAAAAAGAGAAATTAAATTTTTTCGATAGTACAATTATACACACACATATATATATAATAATATTATACTGTATACATATTTATTTATTATAATTATTAACTTATTTAATACTTAAAATGAATATATATACATCATAATTTTATTAAATTATTATATAAATAATATGATAAATAAGTTAAATAAAATATTATAAACATGTTAATTTTTTTTTTTTATATAACTCAATGGATGAAAATTATTCTTTTTAATAAATTCTTTATAGAATTAAATATGAATATGTTTTATGTAAAAATTATATTTACAGAAATTCAATAATAAATTTTAATAGTATATTATTTTTTAGCTTGAAGTGTTTATTTAAAATTAAATAAATAATTTTAATTTTATCATTCTTTAATTGAATAATTTATTGAATATGAATTTATATTTATTTTATTTTTAAAAAATAAATTACGTAAAATATAATATTATAAATAAATTATGTAAATAAT
Source organism: Khaya senegalensis (assembly GCA_032402905.1). Taxonomy (NCBI): domain Eukaryota; kingdom Viridiplantae; phylum Streptophyta; class Magnoliopsida; order Sapindales; family Meliaceae; genus Khaya; species Khaya senegalensis. The sequence continues at coordinate 8,171,552 of CP135552.1, read as the reverse complement.
TTTTAATTTTTAAAAATAAATAAATTTTTTAATTTAATTTTCGTTTAAAATATTTAAAATCAAAAACTACTTTAAAAAATTAGGTTTTGAATCGAAACTAGTTTTTTTAATCAAGTTTTTAGTAATTTTGGTTGTACTCAAATCCATTGCTCACCCCTAAATAAAATATGAATTGATATTAAATTTATAAATTTATAAGAGTGAGTAAGTTATTTTAATAGGTTAATCTTTTAGGTTAATAATAAACGTTCGACTCATAACTAGTGATATTAAAATAGACCCAAATTTTTGTTCGACTCATAACTAGTGATATTAAAATAGACCCAAATTTTTATTCATACGTAGACTCTTAAACAATTGCGCCTTAGAGTTCAATAAGAGAGTGCAATGTGAAATATGGATTCTCCAAAAGACAGGAAGGATGAACAATAAAATTCATATAAGTCTATGATGAACGAACATAGTGGTGACTAGAATGTTATGTGATCAAGTGGGTTAATATATCATGTTTAATGTTATATAAAACATAAATTAATTTTAAATTTATAAAATTAAATAAATAAAACTACTTAAATAAATTAATTTTTTAAATTGACGGGAAATAGCTTTGTGACAATATGACTAATTATGACGCTGAAGTGAAGACTACTGTTGTTTATAATTTCATGCGACGTTATAGAAATCCATTCATCATTATGGATCTTAAAACTACCCAAATAAAAATACGGGCCTTGTCTTTTAACTGGAAGCTCTGAAAGATGGGTCAATGGGACATTGGATTCATTCCATAGAGGAATACCAAGCCGAGGCCAAGATTTTGCCAAATGGGACAAACAAGAACAATGTGCTATATGTGGGGAACACAATTAGTCATTTGCATAAATAATTACACCGCACTCAAACACACGCCATCGAAAACGATTTGATACAATCAATCGCAGAAAAAAGAGAAAAATAAAAAAGAAGAAAAATCAATGTCTTTATTCAATTGCTTGCACGAGAGAACTCTTTCTTATTAGTTCTGACCGCTGTGTCCTATTCTCTTCTCTTGCCTTTCTTGACTGTTTGTTTCTCCCTCATCCGTATATGTTTTGGTTCGATAGTATCAATTAATTTTGTATGGGTGGAGTTCTGGACTTTCGCTAGCACTTGGGAAGATCACTGGGCGGAGGCAAAAGCGATTCGTTGGGGCCTTTTCCATTGTCTACAACAAATGCCATCTTAAGTCCCCACGACGTGTGCACTTCCAAATGGCAATGCATGAACCAAACCCCTGCAAATCAAGAAAGGAGTACGTTAAGAGTGCGTTTTAATTTGCAGAAGTGCTAATCGGGAAACGACGAGTTATTTTACCTGGGTTGTCTGCCCTGAACCTAATTGCAGCCCATCCACCAGAAGGGACACCAATTGTGTTCCTCTCAACAGGGTCAACGAGATTGAATTTCTTTGGATCCTTCTCTGGATTGAAATTGCCTACTCCACTTCCAACTGTGAAGAAATTGAAGCCATGCAAATGAATTGGGTGGTTTTCAGGGGCAATCATTCCTGTGTCTTGTAAGACTAGCTGTACAGTAGAATTGTAAGCAAGTCTGTAAAGCCTTGTTCCATTCATGGTCAGGAAGTTGGTAGGCTGGGTGCCTGTATAGTTATATGCTATTGGTGGATATGCAGGGAAATCATCTGTGAAAACTCCTCTGATGTTGAAGAAATGGGCTTGAAGTAGGGCAATAGTTGGCATAACAAAAGTAACATTGTTAATATCTGCAACAACACGACTGCCATTAACACAAGTTGAGCAGGGGTTGATTCCAATGCCAACGGTGAAAAGAAGGGAATGATCAATCTTCAACGGAACTCTGGCGGGATACTTTATGGAATTCAGGCTTCTTAGGGAATCAGTAAAGATTGTGGCTACCGGGGTGGCGTTTCGCGGGGGAGGGGCGGTGAGAGTAGTGGCAGTGCCGGAGAGGGTGCCGGAATAGTGTACTGTAGCGGTGGCAGTCTTGTTGTCTACTAAAACTATCGGCGTGTCCATGAAAGGCGATGCTGCAACCATGTATTTGCCTGTTTCATGATCAGCAGATAAAAGAACGTTTGTAGTTTGGCCGGGAGCAATGACAATGGTGTCGATTTTAAAGGGTTTTACGTAAGAGGCATCAACCTCAACGACAGTGAGTTTATGGCCAGCAATCTTAAAAAAGAGCTCCTCATTCAGTGCAGCATTGATGAGTCGCAGCATGTATGCTTTACCAGGTTGTACCGACAACGTATATCCTCCTGGAAATCGTAGAAAGATTGTGTTAAAATACATTGGAAATGAACATAATTTTCTTAAGTACTGTTTTTATTTATAAATTTTGTACCCTGAGAAGGGCAGCAAGACAGATGCCCTGGATGTCCATTGATAGTGTGAGCATCGGAAACATTGGGTGCCAGACCAGATTTCATAGCTTCGTTAATCACAGCTTCAACATCTGATTTCCACCATTCACCTAATATCATGACAACTTCCTTGTGTGGTTTGGGGAACGGGTAAGGCACTCCCCGTTTAGGCAAGATGACGATGGCACCGTGGACAGTAGCCCTGAGCCAGAGAATGTGAGCGTGCCAAAAAAGCGTACCCCTTTGACCAGTAAGGGTGAAGTTGTACACATAATTTTGCCCTGGTTGAATCGGACACTGTGTTATGTATGCCGGACCATCAGCCCAACCGGTCCGCAATTGCCTCACTCCATGCCTGTATTAAGCGATTGTTAATACATCCGATTGGAATTATGATACATAATAGTCTTGATTAAAGTGTAGAAATGGTGTTACTGATGCTCACCAGTGGATGCTAACATTGTACTTGACATGGTTGACGACTTTTACAAGCACATTGTCGTCCTCTCTAGCAACTATAGTTGGGCCAGGGAACTTTCCATTTACTGTAACGATGGGTTTTGTTGAGCACATTCTAGTGGCGTTCTTCATCACAACCTGCATGACATTGTTCATATGGTGGGCTTTAGTCACCAAACTTAGGTGGTGCAGTCTCAACAACAATACCTCTTTGCTGTTTGACCAAGATTTGTTAGGCTATATACAAGCAATTTAACCAATTAACTCTTCTTTGTATTGACCTGGTCGCTAATTGTACATGGGTCGGTATACCACATACCCAATTTTAACCTCATTTTCATTGACCAAAATCAAAGAAAATTCAACTTCATATCACGCATGTGCCTAGAAAATGCTAGTTTTGATCATATTAGACAAGACATGCTCGGCTGTTGGTCAGTCAATTCGGATTATCGAAATCTTTTCGTGATAGACAACATCGATTTTGATTAACACTAATTACGTAATCAAAAGAAAAATGCAATTACGTACATAAACTTAATGACAGGTAATATGAAGACGTGCATTAGCATGCTATCTGGATTTGAAGAATTTAAGAAAACGATTAAGGCAAACAAGACCATCGATCTTGAGAAGCCAACCAAATTAAATGGCAAAACATTGGAAACTCACTGTCAATTTCTTGCAGATGTGGCTTTAATGATTTGATCTTTTTCAAATTTCGTCCTACGTCAATGTATTTTCACTTGATCAAGTAATGGATATTTCAAAATTATTCTCCCAATAAATCAAACGTGAAGATGAAGCTCATCAAAGCTTCTCCGACTCATTCAAAGCACTTGGCTTTACGGAAGAACTTATTTCAGATGTTTTTCTTGAAAAGAATCATGCACCATGAGTCCTAAATTTTCTTTAGGGACCAGTATTTTAAACCCTACAAGCAGGCCAAAGATATCTCGTTGTATGCATGCAGCAGGCAGAAGCACTAGATATAGCAGCACTAATGTCTACTTCTCAGGACTTGCAGACATTATATCGAGGTTGAACACCACAGGGGAAACTGGATTTTCAGATAATGCTCAGCACACGATATCATATACAATAAATACTTTTGGAAAAAGCGCTTACATTGAACTTGTAGTGTCGAACCATGCACTCGACGGATGCCGGAAACAGACAAGCGACTAGCAATAGAACTCGAATCCATGGCGCCATCTCCATTTCCCTCCCTCTAACCAGCTCTTACTCTAAAATATCCTCAACTCTTAATGGTTTATTTTCAAAGTATGTTTGTGCAGTCATGGAAGAAAGAACAATGCAAGCTTATAAAGAGATGAACACGCAGAGTCTCTGCTGCCATGTCGTTTTTACCAGTTAGGTGGAGAATAATATATAGAAAGAATACTTAACAGGCCAGCTCAACGTTCGTGTAGAAATTAAATAATCAAAATAATAAAAAAAAGGAAATGGATCAGGAGATTTCTTTGGAATTTTCTTGCGTATTACACAAAGTAAAGGTAGTTATAAGACACTCTCTGAAGCGAAGCGAAACCAGTGGATGTTCGGATGCCATATTTCAATTGACTAGGTGGTCGGCCATCGGTTTGGTCCAACCGTATTGGGTAAAGTACACCCGATCCCTCATCTAACTTGACCACAATTCAAAAACCATGACATATGCATGCTACAAATTGGAACATGTACGGACCACACCACCGTTACTGAATAATTTTCATGTAGCAAAAAGTTGAGATTCTAATTTTCGCAATAAGACTAAATTCTAATAAATCATAATTTTTTTAAATTTCATTTAAAAGAATTTATTTTCGTATAATAATAATTATTTGTATATTATAAAAAAATATATTAAAGAAATATTTTTAAAAAAAAAATTCTATAATAATAATTTATTTTTTAGAGCTGTTGTCACATCTTTAAACATGCAAATACGTAATAGCAAACTAGTATATACACTTTCTTATTGAAGTCAAATATTTATAATTTTTTAAAATTTATTAGTACAAAATTTTTTGTATTTTCGTATTATCATTCTCAGAATTATTTTATTTTTCTTTTTATTTAGTTACATTAATGATTCTTATTTAATTGAAACTTATATGGTTGAGCTAAATATAATTAAATTAAAATAATAATTTTTGTAATTATATTTTCATAATATTATAACCCTTTTACAGTAATAAAATTAATTTGATTATAACATTACGAATATAAAACAAAGGAAATTTATTGTATTATCTCACATTTTTGTTCCATTTTAAACATTGTTAATGCAAACTCTCTCTTGGGTGGTTAGTATTATTTCATATTTTTGTTACCATTTTAATAATGTTTCACTGTATATTATTACTGTATGGATAGATACGAAGACAAGTGAGGGAAACTTGCATGCTTCGAGAAGATGTGGAAGTGAGCGAGCGAGCGAGGGAGGCGGCAGAAAAAGACGTGTTGTTGGGTAGATGAAATGCCTAGCTATGCACTAATGAAGGTGTTGAATGGTTAAACCAACATTAATAAACAAGTTCGATGTTGCTGCAGTTGAGATATGCCTTTCATAGACGGCTTTCTACAGCTTCACTGCACACATTTGCTATGTCTTTCAAAGTTATAATGATATGGTAGGTAACTACAGCTCAGCTAATCTTTGTTTATATATATATGTATAGCCAATCATTTTCTCTCTCTCAAGGACTTTACCTGTTTACATATTGCTGTATGTGGGCTGGATAAAATACTAGTGGAGAGAAAAAATGGGTAAATTATTTTCCTCTTTGTATATTGATTTCCCATCATTTATTACAGGTTGTTCTTTAACCAATCATATATTTGGAAACATTTTTAAACCGTGTTAGAATGGAGTTGGGAAAGCCACTAGTGATTAGTTCATAATATCTTAGAAAAGTTGTTGAAACATTGAGAAATAAATATAGAATTGCTCTTTGGGTCTAATTTATCATTTTCAAATTAAGATATTTTTGAATTTTTTTAAAATAATATAAAAAAATTTATTTAAAATTATTTCAATTTCATATAATTTTAAAATTTTATATGCGATATCTGCACGTGCGCACACACGTATATTATTTAACTTTTTATGTTATAAATTTTTATATTAGATAAAATTGAGATATTTATTTTTAAAAGAAATTATTTTATTTTGTGCAATAATAAAAATATAAATTTTTTATACAAATTTATTTTTAAATGATATTATTGATTAAATGAAAATACTAAAATTAATAATAAAGAGGGTAAAATATGTGACACATTAGTTTGTATGTATATGACTTGGACTTATTGTGATGGTTATTAACACACTCTTACACTACTAACAGAGCTTTTAGATTAATTTGTTTGATAGTATCAAAGTTCATGTACACAAGTTGTCATTTTTATTGACTTCTTGTGTTGATTATTTCCAAGTTTCAATTTGTAATTTGGGTTAGGAAATGACAAGCCCTTGGAAACTAAGTGCATTGTCTAAAGCACATTGTTTTTCTTCAAATGTATCAAATAGTAAATAATATGATCATTAAAAAATAATTATTTCATTATCATATATACATATATTATTATATCATTTAACGTAAAATTTAAAATATTTTACATTAAAATTAAAAATTTTAATATAAAATTTAAAATAAATAATAAAAAAAATTTAACATATAAAACGTAAAAATTAAAATAATTAATATAAAAATTAAAATATAAATGTAAAATTTAAAATAATTAATATAAAATTTTAAAAAAATTATTAAAGGTGTATTATAGTCAAAAACCCACAATTGAGAACCCAAAATGGATTGTCATTTGTCATTGCCGAGAATCTTTTGATGGTTGTGGACTATTCTTTTGTTGGCACTTGTTAATACCAAAGTTGTACAAATTCAAACCATATTCCAAGAACTTAGTCTTACCAATTTAGCCTTTAATCGTATAATTCCAACTACTAGATTACCACCAATTTACAATTGCAAAATAGAAGAGCACATTGGGACGATTGTATCCTACAAATGCTGCGAGAATTCTCTTGTATGTTCCTTCACTTCATTAATGTCCAAAATTGGTCGCTAATATAAAATATGCCCAACGTATGTACAGAGACAGAAAATTGGCAACGTAGTTTTCAATGCCATTATACAATGCGAACCAATCGAATAAATAAATGATTACAGCTGATTCTGAAGAAGCAGATCAGCTGGGCAGGCCGGAATCTTATCATACTATTTTGTTAATATAAGTTAGCATCTATGAACTGAGGATCATACGGTTCCGTCGGTCAAGGGAGGCAAATTAACAGGTAGTTCGTCAAATCCTCCTGCATCAAAATACGCAATGTCAGGACATGAATGAATGGTAAAACTTGATGATGTAATGTTAGTGTGGGCACTGGCTAATTGGTTTGTAAAAGATACATACAAATCAAATTCCTGTTTTTCTCTGCAGAAGGCGAAAAGGTTGACTTGAGCCAATGGTTTTAAGGTTCAATTTGAAAGCGAGTCAAATGCCATGTTCACTTCTTTGTATTTTTATACATGCTTGATCCAGTAAGTAGATTATTGGATAAGTAAGAGTAGACTCCATTTGGGTCCAGTTCGGTGCCTAAGGAGCTTGTCACTGTTAGTTGAATTTGTCCAAATTATGCTGCTTCTCTTCTCTTCTCTAAGACACACCGCATAAACTTGTTGTGATTCAGGTTTGCATATTTTCTGTCATTCTTAAGCTGCTTTTCTGTGTGTTTAATTTCTTTTGCTTCTATACTGATTGCAGTGGCAACTTAACATTTCTTCTTGTTAACCTCTCTGATAATTCGGTTGTTTGCTTGTAGTATGGTTCTGGAAAATCACTCTTCTTCTTGAACCTGAAATTTAATTGGTTTTTTCCTGTCAATTTAACCACGCAGCTAAAATCCCAATGAAATGTTGTTTTGAATAGGAATTTTAAATTTTCAAAAATAGTCACAGCATTTGCAAACTAATATTACATATCTATGTGTGTGATTTGCATGCAGATCTAGTTCTCTGTTAGCTTATCCCTGTCCAGATTTTGAATAAATATTCCCCACAAAGTTACCGGGAAGCCATGGGAGAAGAAGATAATCACACGAAAGACGGGACAACAGATTATCAAGGAAATCCAGCTAACAAAAGGACAACTGGGACCTGGAAGGCCTGCCCTTTTATTTTAGGTACTTGCATATCACCTCCCGATGTAAAATGTAGTGGAATCTGGTTACGGAACAAAGATGCTTATAAGTTTGAGCTTTGATGAACAGGAAATGAATGTTGTGAAAGATTGGCATACTATGGAATGAGCTCCAATCTAGTGCGTTACTTCAAGCATAGACTAAATCAGAGCAGTGCTACTGCTACTAAGAACAACCAGGACTGGAGTGGAACATGCTACATCACACCATTGATTGGAGCATTTCTGGCTGATGCATATCTAGGAAGATATTGGACTATTGCCATTTTCTCAATCATTTATGTTATTGTAAGTCTTGACTAAAGCAAGTGATTTGCTTTCAATTAAATTTGTTGCGGAAGTTATATTGCTAAGAATGATGCCATAAAAAATTAAAAATGGCTGTCATAAATACTTCAGCATGAACTTCGATATTGGATTAACTCAGTCCAGCCTTAATTCTCCAAATATAAGCATTAAAGAGGTTTAATTTTCATACAGGGGATGACATTTCTAACATTGACAGCATCAGTCCCTGGCCTAAAGCCAACATGTCATGGAGAAGATAACTGCCGTGCGACAGATGCACAAAAAGCAGCTTTCTTTGTAGCACTCTACCTGATAGCTCTAGGCACGGGTGGCATTAAGCCTTGTGTCTCGTCCTATGGAGCGGATCAGTTTGATGATGCCGATGAGGTTGAGAAGAAACACAAGAGTTCTTTCTTCAACTGGTTTTATTTTTCAATCAATATAGGTGCTCTTATTGCTTCTTCTGTGCTCGTCTATATACAAGATAATGTGGGTTGGGGATGGGGTTTTGGTATTCCAGCAGTAGCCATGGCAATTGCTGTCATAAGTTTCTTTTCAGGTACTCGATTGTTCCGTAACCAAAAACCTGGAGGCAGCCCTCTCACACGCCTCTGTCAGGTGGTGGTGGCATCCATAAGGAAATACCGAGTTAAAGTACCAGATGACAAGTCTCAATTGTTTGAGAATGCTGAGTCCAATATCACGGGAAGCCGCAAGCTTGTTCACACTAATGATTTTGGGTTTGTATCGATCTAAACTGATTATCGACTTTGAATGAGATCCGGGCAAAAGGAATTAAGGATCAACAAACTTATTTTCTTACTTCTTGTTACCATTTTCAGTTTCTTTGACAAGGCAGCAGTAGTGGAGATAGAATCAGACCCCATTAAGGGTTCAGTAAACCCTTGGAAACTCTGCACTGTAACCCAAGTTGAGGAGCTGAAAGCTATCCTAAGGTTGCTCCCTATATGGGCAACTGGTATCATCTTTTCCGCCGTGTACAGTCAGATGGGCAATTTATTTGTGTTGCAAGGTGAAATAATGGACACTCGTGTTGGAAACTCTAGCTTCAAGATCCCACCAGCATCACTTTCAATCTTTGACACCCTCAGTGTCATCTTTTGGGTCCCAATCTACGACCGAATCGTAGTCCCAGTCGCGAGGAAATTCACAGGTCACGAAAATGGACTAACTCAGCTGCAGCGGATGGGCATTGGCCTATTTATATCCATACTTTCCATGGTATCTGCGGCAGTTTTGGAGCTCATAAGACTTCGAATGGTGAGAAGGCATAACTACTACGAACTTGATGTGACTCCAATGACAATATTTTGGCAAGTTCCGCAATATTTCCTTATAGGTTGTGCCGAAGTCTTCACATTCATCGGACAGTTGGAGTTTTTCTACGAGCAAGCACCCGATGCTATGAGGAGCCTGTGCTCTGCTTTGTCCCTGACAACAGTTGCACTCGGCAACTACTTAAGCTCTTTGCTTGTAACAATTGTTACAGCTATAAGTACAAGGAACGGGAATCTTGGATGGATACCAGGCAACCTGAATTACGGACACCTCCATTATTTCTTCTGGCTTTTGACAGTGCTGAGTGTATTAAACTTGGGAGCTTTTCTTTTTGTTTCGAAGTGGTACACCTATAAAAGGCCAGTGGGGACTCTTCGTTGATTGTATTGCATCTGCAGCTTCAACTCTGGCTGTAAATACGTTCAGTCTGCTTAAAGAATTCACTGCAAAGAATTTAAACAATCTCTTTATTGGACTAGTCTTTATATGGTGTAACGGAAAATCAAGTATATGTTCACAAAAAGTGAATCAAAGCAAATCTATGGTCTTTTATATGTTAATATATGGAGTAGTCTTTTTCAAAATCATTGGTTCAAAACTCATAACAAGACACTTCTATACAGAAACAAAAAGAATTCGCCCGTGGAATTTTCAAATACCAAAGTGAAAAACGTGCTGCATAGTGGATAGAAAAATTATATGCCCATTTTTCCTCTACAGAATGCGAAAATGTCGGCTTGACCTCCGCTGGTTTTTCGTTAACTAGCAAGTATCAGAAGTCCTGGCTGCAACTTGTGTCCATGGACTATGAATAATGAGATAAGAGATAATAATTTCTCACTCTATTATTACAAGCTATTGGCTATCCCATCATATTTGGGACATCGAAGTCAAAGACTTTATGGAATCAACGTAACCCCATTCCCATGTGCTTTGTATTTTTATATACATTTTCCAGTTTGTATATTGGACCACCTAAGAGCCTAATTATTATTGGGTATTGACTCGTATCTCAGCAAATTAGTCTAGTCTTCCTACTGTTCAGCGCTCAAGTAAATGACGCTGCTTATGTATGCACCAAGCATTCCGCATTTCCGGATTTCATTGCATAAACTTGTCAAGAATCAGGTTTGGATTGGATGCTTCCTTTTTTTCTCAGTTTTATGTTTATTTTTTCTGGGTTGGTGTTTTGCTGTATGTTTTGTTTTGCCCGTGCAACGGATTTTAGTGGGAATTGGATATGATATTGTGTCAATTTTTCTTTTTTGTTTTTCTGGACTTGGGTTGTTGGTAACCTGTCTGATCAGTCAGTTGTTTGTTATACGTTTTCGAGAAAGCACCTACTTTCTTGATTCCCAATATTAATTGGGTTTTGCTGCTGTTTTCTTTTCAATTGAAGTATGTAGCTAGATTTCTATTCTATTGAACTCTTGTTGAATAGGACGATGTTTCTGTTCTGAAAAAGTGAGCTGAGCTTGCCTGACTCAAATTAGACATCTTTGTGGACAATTTTATGCAGACAGAATTTTGTACTTTGTGCATCGTTAAAACATCTATGTCCTATTTTTGAATAGATCCCCACAGAAAGAATCGAACAAGCTTTCACAAGTTACTGAAAGCAATGGAAAAAGAAGATATTTACACGAAAGATGGGACAGTAGATCACAAAGGAAATCCAGCTAATAAAAAGAAAACTGGAACCTGGAAGGCATGTCCCTTTATTTTAGGTACTAATTTTGCTCAATCCTTGTACAAATGATAGTGGAATATGGCTATGCAAAGAAATGGTTGTAAGTTTTGGCTTTGATGTACAGGAAATGAATGTTGTGAAAGATTGGCATACTATGGGATGAGCACCAATCTGGTGCTTTACTTCAAGCATCGACTAAATCAGAGCAGTTCTACTGCTTCTAAAAACAACTTGAATTGGGGTGGAACATGCTATATCACTCCATTGATTGGAGCTTTTCTGGCTGATGCATATCTGGGAAGATATTGGACTATTACCATTTTCTCAATCATTTATGCTTTTGTAAGTTTGACTCACCTGGAATACTAATATCTGGCTGATGCATAATCAAGAATGTTAAACCTGAGCTTTAGGAGCAAGATTTTCCTTCAGTCTGTGTTCTTTCTTGTTAAACAATGAAAATTTGGTTTTCACACAGGGTATGACATTTCTAACGTTGTCAGCATCAATCCCCGGTCTAAGGCCAGCTTGTCATGGAGAAAACTGCCATGCAACAGATGCACAAAGTGCAGCTTTCTTTGTAGCACTCTACCTGATAGCTCTAGGCACGGGTGGGATTAAGCCTTGTGTCTCATCCTATGGAGCGGATCAATTTGATGACAATGATGAGGCTGAGAAGAAGCACAAGAGTTCTTTCTTCAACTGGTTTTATTTTTCAATCAATATCGGTGCTCTTATTGCTTCTTCTGTGCTCGTCTATATACAAGATAACGTGGGTTGGGGATGGGGATTTGGCATTCCCGCAGTAGCCATGGCAATTGCTGTCATAAGTTTCTTTTCAGGTACTCGATTGTACCGGAACCAAAAGCCTGGAGGTAGTCCTCTCACACGCCTCTGTCAGGTGGTAGTTGCATCCATAAGGAAACACCAAGTTGAAGTACCTGCTGACAAGGCTCTCTTATATGAAACTGCTGATGCTGAGTCCAACATCTCGGGAAGCCGCAAGCTTGACCACACTAAAGATTTCAGGTTTGCTTCTAATTGAGTAACTATATTGGGATTGAAGTGGATGTCGAAGAACTTAAAGGACAAAGTATCTTCTTGTTTAACACAATTTAGTTCCGCACTCCATGATTCATTAAATATAAAAGAGTTCAAATAACTCATTATTTTTACCTGGTATTAACATAATAAAGCGAAGCTATGATCATATTCTGCAATTCCTATACTTCCAGGAAAGCATTGGATATTGAAGTTAGTCCTTTCATTTTGAAGAATTTAAGAGCTCAAATGAGTTCTCTAAATGTCATTTGTTCCATATATACTAAATTGAACTCATACCAATTATCAAATAGACCTATATAAATATAATGATCTCTTGTTCATGTCATTTGCTTTTCCAACGTATTTGCAGGAATCTAATCTCATGTTCAACATTAAGATGAACAAACTTAATTTCTTACCTGTTATTACCAATTTCAGTTTTTTTGACAAGGCAGCAGTAGCGGTAGAATCAGACAACATTAAGGATTCAGTAAACCCTTGGAAACTCTGCACTGTTACCCAAGTTGAGGAGCTGAAAGCTATCATACGGTTGCTCCCTATATGGGCCACTGGAATCATGTTTTCAACTGTGTACAGTCAGATGGGCACTTTGTTTGTGTTGCAAGGTGAAAGAATGGACACTCATGTAGGCAACTCTAGCTTCAAGATCCCACCAGCATCACTTTCAATCTTTGACACCCTCAGTGTCATCTTTTGGGTCCCAATCTATGACCGAATCATTGTTCCCGTCGCGAGGAAATACACAGGTCACAAGAATGGCCTAACTCAGTTGCAACGGATGGGCATTGGCCTCTTTATATCCATATTTTCCGTGGTATCTGCGGCAGTTTTAGAGCTCATAAGACTTCGAATGGTGAGAAGGCATAACTACTATGAACTTAAAGAAATGCCGTTGACAATATTTTGGCAAGTTCCTCAATATTTCATCATAGGTTGCGCAGAAGTCTTCACATTCATTGGGCAGTTGGAATTCTTCTATGAGCAAGCATCTGATGCTACGAGGAGCCTGTGCACTGCGCTAGCCCTGACCACAGTTGCCCTTGGCAACTACTTGAGCTCTTTGCTTGTAACAATTGTTACAGCTATAAGTACAAGGAATGGGAAGCTTGGATGGATACCGGACAACTTGAATTATGGACGCCTCCATTACTTCTTCTGGCTGTTGACAGTGCTGAGTGTATTAAACTTGGGAGCTTTCCTTTTGGTGTCAAAGTGGTACACGTATAAAAGGCCAGTGGGGACTCTTGTTTGACTGTATCGCGTTGGCAGCTTCAACTCTGGTTGTAAACAAGTTTAGTTTGCTCAAAGAATCTACTGCAAAGAAAACAATCTCTTCATGGAGGTGTTTATATGGTGTAATCTGTAACAGTAACAGAGAATAAGTGTATGTTCAGAAAAAAAAGTGACCATTAAGTGAATGAAATCAAAGAGTACTGTAATTTGGGAGAGAAATTTGCAGAATTAACCAACACTATAATAATCTAAATTTAAAATAGAAAAAAAAAAATTAAGAAGAAGAATAGTACTGTAAATTGGGAGAGAAGTGTGCAGAATACGGTCAAAAGGTAAGTGAATCATGGCATATGGGCTCCAAGAGTAAACTGGGAACTAAAGAAGGTCAAAGAAGGAGGAAGAAGACTTTGAGACCCAAAACCAATCCGTTTCTGACATGTCAGCAATTTTAATTGAACCTGAGCTCGTGTAGACTAGTCACCCTTCATCTGTCCACGTCACCTTGCATATTTTGAGCAGTTGCTCTCGCCTTCTCTTTGATCGTCTTAAAGCCATCATATTTACGAAGTTGATCGAGAATTTCGTATCCAGACAGAGATGGTTCTCAAACGATATCAAAGAGCCAAAACAGGTATTACCCAGAAACTAAAATTCTTTAAGTAAACTGTTTCGTTCACTTTCAAATCTGGGCATGTGTTACTCTAACAATAAAATCTGGCCTGCCAAATGTTCGATAGAATGCTTGAATGTAATTTTTTTTTTAACAGAGTAAAGTGGACTCTAACCTTTTGATAAAACGTTCTGAGTCAACAAAAATTCTTTGTTTTAATCTTCATTTTTGTTGTCTCTTCTAGGTTTCCAGTATTTGAAATCCCTGGACGCTAATTTTTTTTTAACAGTATCAAGTGGGCTCTAACCGTTTGATAAAATGTTCCGAGTCAAGAAGAATTCTTTGTTTTAATCTTTATTTTTGTTGCATCTTTTAGGTTTCCAGTATTTGAAATCCTTTGACGCCAACAAGTACCTAAAGAAAGTAGGCCTCGGTAAGGAAGACTATTACTTCTGGAAGCAAGTTGGCAAGGCTTTACTATGCACCTACACGCTATTTGGCGTTGCATGGATCTACAACGAAACTTCACCGCTGGGTTGGTGGACGCTGAAGCCTAGACCAAAGGAAGAAAGAGAACTAGCTCACCTCTACGAGAGGATACAGTTTCCGTACCCAGGTGACACAGAAGCAATGGAAGATTTCCTTAAGAAGGGTGGCATGATCGGCTCTGTTATTGGACCAAAAGGAACTATTGAATCTGATAAAGATGTGAATAATTATCAGAAGGAATTGCAGGACAAGAAATTTGATCAAGAAGTTCAAAAGATGTGGTTTAGGATGAGGAATGAGGTCATCCAAGAGCTACAAGAGCAAGGATACGATGTTGAGTGAGCCCCGAGCGTGTGTTTTCCTGTACGTATATTTTGTGCTGCGTGGCAGCTCCATAGCTGGTCCATGGGTATGGTTTTACTACAAGAGATGTTTGATCTCCAGATGTTTGTGGTTAATGACCTAGCAATTCTATATGTCAACTTTCTTCTTTGATTATTGAACTTCGATTGCTATTTACCTTATTGTGCAGAAGGAGAAAGAGAACAAACCTCCAAATCTCCCCAAACTTGAGCCCTTGCAATGGAAAATTTTCTATTATTACGTGTAAAATTTGCATACATAAACATGGCCACGCTTTCATCCTAGTCTCGCCATTTTAACGCATCCCGAGAAGGAATTCATGTTATGAAACGCAGAAGACAGCGAAATGGTCCAGGTTAGTCAAGGTTAACCTGGACCATTGGAACAAAATTTCGCCTAGATTCAATCACTTTACTAAAAGTGAACTTGTTATTGATATTTTACTGCAGCGCGGGGTGGGCTAAAGAGAAGTTTCTGGTTTTCTACCATGCCTTCTATATATAAAGAGAGGATAAAGCACGAATCCAGAACCAGAAGACCTTTAAGAGTAAAAATTGTATATAAAAGTCTCGAGTGCCACGGAGCATAATTTGTTGAGGGTTATTTAATGAAAGGATAGATGCTTTGACATGATGCGACTCTAGGGAACAGGGTTTATCAGGACTCTTGGATCTTATGCAGAAATTCCAATGGGTAGCGCCAGTTAGCCAACAAAATAATGTAGCAAACAAACAATTATTGGCAACCTGTCCCGTGGCGTCTCAGTAGGATCCTATGCAGGACCTTACACATTAATTTCAGAAACCTAGATCCCTGCTCAACTACTAAAATTAACATTCGGAATGAATACTCTGTGAAGGAGCATCAAAAAGGCAGTAATGTGCGGGCAGCAGCTGCCGCTCTTTCAATTTCGGAAGACGGAAGAATAATGATGGGGATGGATACATGACAATTAACTGGCACCCACCATTACTGCTCACGAACTTAGATGCCTTACTTCATTAACCCAATAATCTCAGACCCAATGGTACTTGGTGTAGCCCTATACCAAGTCAAAAATACAAGAAGCACACAGCAGAGTTAAATATTAAAAACAAAACAAAGTTAAATATTAAAAAGCTACATTCCCGTGGAAGACCACTAGCTCTGACACGGGATGTAGATACTAACTTGAAGCTATCAGAAACCCATGAGGCCATAGGGTGGCAGTTTTCCATTTTAGGTTTGTCACCGAGTTGTTATGAAAATATGGGATCCCGAATTTTCCAAATACCAATTCAATTTAATATTGTGAAACATACATGTGCGAACCATTTCTGAAAATATATCTGAATATGTTTTACCAGCAGGACAATGCTAATTCTGGTTTCCCTTCCAATATACTATCTAACATGTATTCTCCATACGTTGAGGAGCTATCACAGGTCTATTAGAAACTGATTAACCCTCAAAGCCAGGCCGTGAAGCCTGAAAGACAACCTCCTCGAATTAACAGCAAGGTACTTCAAGTTCCATAGAAAGAGATAATAGACACATGATGGATATGGCACATAGAGCAATCTTTCTTTCACTGAAGTTACAAGCCAATTACAATTTCTAAATGAAAACAAATACAGGTAGCTGTTGTAGAGATCCAATACGTCAGGAAAGAACCAAAAGAAAATTTTCATATATCATGCAGATTGTGAAAACAGAGTGTTGAGATTTACAAGTACCTTTACTATGAATCGTCAATAAATACAGCAGATTCTTTATGAAATTCATGTAACCTCAATTACATTCTTCAACCATAGTTATAATGTAATGTTGATAAAGGATCATAATCATATTTTTGGACTAAAAAACGATAAATTGATGCTCTATTGTTTCTTCAATTCTGTGATATGGCCAACATACACTACCACAAGTACTACTACCAGATGCCATTTTTTATCCCACTTGTACTCATGACCTACGGGCTGTCTCAAATTTCAAAACATTCACAGCAATACGAGTAACTGGTAAACAATCTACAACAAGAAGAACCAGATGATCTCATTTCTTGCAAAAGCTAAGCGACCTAATTATCAACAAGAGTAACGAAACATTGCTCTAAGCTCCATTGCTGCATTATTACTTCTCAAAAAACATGTTAAACAGAGAAAGGGAAACAATATGATGCGCTGTGTAAAAAAGGAGAAACATTGACGCATATCTTTACAACAAAATATTCCATTGAAGAACAGTTGATGCACCTTTTACAAGCCACCCATGGCCATAGATTGTGGGTTCTTTAGCCTACTTCTTCCAGATTTGCTTCTCCTGTAGCTCCTCACTGGTGTCAAATAGAATCTTAATAGGCCATTTTCAAGGTTGTTGGGAGAATATGCAGTAACCCGGTTACGCTGCAGCACAAGCTCATCTCTTTTCCTCCCACCATTATCTTTGGCCTCAACACCATTCACATTATGGAAAGATCCACCCACTTTGCATGAGTTCCCAGCACTAACGCTGTAACTGCGAATAAGCTTCTCACTAACTGTACCATTTGCTTCTCCATTGGCCACCCTCTTCAGCTTTTGCCAAGACTCAGCTAGTGGCCCATCCACCACATTCACTTGACCTCCAGTAAACCTCTCTTCATCTACACATTTACCTGCATTTCTCTTCTGTGTAAACCCCCATATATTCCACACATTACGCCACCTCAATGACTTCTTAAACTTGAATCCTTTTTCATTAACTCCGCTGGCAACATAAGCAACATTCTTTGAATCAGATTCAACACACTTAGCACGATAATCTTTTATTGAATACCAATTTGAATCCCTCAACTCTTTCTCTGTAACCAACAACTTGGCCCCATGAAACAATCCAACAGTTTCAGGAGACACCTTGGCATTTGATATCGATGACTTATTAACCTCATCAACATCTACAAAACTAGCTCTCTTACCAGAACTAGACCTATCGAAGCTCCTCCTTCGCCTCTGCATACTCAAAGAATCCCCGTAATAGTCTCTTGTCTGCTCTGACCCACCCGGACTCTTCTCTACCTTATTCCCCGAACTTGCTTTTTCTTTCTCTTTCTCTTTCTCTTCAACTGCAGCCATTGGCGTAATAAGCCTTGGACAGGCTTTGCCTATCAAATAACCGTCCCAAGAAGCCCTCGGCTCATCAAAGGAATACCTTCCATTATCGACCGATAATCTCGGATCAGTGTCGCAAGATCTCCTTCCCAGATATCCGTACAACCCAATCTCAGACTCTGTCTCTCTGATCGTTCTTGCAGTTGCAGCTGACTTATCATCTTCCACAAACCTCTCATTCTCTTTTCTGTTCTTACGATGTTGTTTCTGCTTCCATTTCAGCAATTTCTTACTGAAAACCGAAGCTGCACTCCCCCAAAAACTCAGCCTACTATTGTTCTTGCTTTCGAATTCAAGATCTATCAGTTCCTTCATTTTTCTAAACTCACCTTCCTCTTCATCTTCTTCTTTCAAATCAAGCCCTAAGTTTGTGGGGTCAGGCTTTTTCTCAGCTTTTAACCGGTCATCGATATGGAAGAGGTTGGAGAGGGTGTTGCGGGGGCCAACGTCGCAGGATTTGCGGCGAGGCTCGGAGGCAGAAGCTGGTACATTTGGGTTAGTGGTGGAAGAGTAGGATTTAGTACGGCGGAGGCGAGGAGCGGTGGAGGAGGAGGCGGAGTCTTCAATGCTGGAGAGACGTTCGCAGAGGCAGGACGCGCAGAAACCGGTGACGGGGTTCCTGGTGGGGTGGCGATGGCACGCGGACAGGCGGTGGTGCGTTCGGGCTTGGAGCGTCATGCTCATGGCTGGAAATCAAGAGAAACTGGTGGGCTCATATTAAAAACACACACCGGAGAGAAAGAGAAAGATAGAAGCGAGAAGCGAGAAGCGATAAGGGGAAGCGAGTGAGCGAGTGAGATAGTTATGGCCGAAGGGAAAATGAAACTGCCAAAATCATGGGCCCACAATGATACCATCAACGGTTTTGATTTGTGCATTAAACAGGTGTACAACACAACACCAGATAATTTCCACAATTCTATGTGAATATTTACTTATTTAGGTCCCTAAGTTTTATATTTTAACATACAAGGGTAAGTTACATTCACCAATATCCAATATTAGTAACGGTAATTGGCCTAATGGTTGCCTGTGTTGGGGACCTATTTGTAACAAATGAAAAATACTTATCCTCTGGTGTGAAAACGTAACAAAGAGGAAACTAGATGTTATTAACCCCATTTCGATGTTCTAAGATGGAAACTTGGAAAGCTATTTGTCCATCTGAAAAAGCGAAGAGGGAAATTTGAGTTGTATTAGTGGCGCAGCGTGATCTATCGGAGAATCTCCGATCGTTGCTGTGATCGGTTGAGATAGTTTTTGTTTCTCGCAAATCGTCGGTGACACGACCGGTAAGTTGTTTCGACACCTCCCGATTTAAGTAAGCTATCCATATTGTCGCCAAACATATGTGATGGATTCAATCGCAAATCTTAAACTTCTATCGTGTTGTTTAGTTTCGGTTACGGATGATTATAATGTGAGAACGCAGTATATGTGTTTCAGTATGTAATTGACGTGGAAACGACAGTTGCCGGAAAAGAACTTTGACTAGGAAATGACTTCTC
This sequence comes from Khaya senegalensis, assembly GCA_032402905.1. NCBI lineage: Eukaryota > Viridiplantae > Streptophyta > Magnoliopsida > Sapindales > Meliaceae > Khaya > Khaya senegalensis. The sequence goes on along the minus strand of CP135552.1, from coordinate 8,151,815 downwards.
TTCAAAGCGGTGCAAAATGACAGACTTTTGAAAATTGATTGTTTTGTAATATTACGTTGTAAAATTCAGGAATGGATAAGGCGAAAAAGTTTTTGGAACTGAACGAAGAAGAATCGGAGAGCGTTTCACGACTCACCATCCACCCGCACCGAGTTGGGTTTGAGTCTAGCTTCTATGAAAACTTTAATTTGAGAGGAATCCGTATCGATCGAGTTGAGCCTGAGTTTGTCGCTTGTACTTTCAAGATTCCTCCTCGACTTATTGTAAGTTTCCCAAACCAAAAACCTCAATTATTATGCAAAAACATTCTCAGATATATTGTACAATGATTTTGTTTGGGATTTGATTTTGTCAGGATAGGAATGGAAATTTGGCTAATGGCGCGATTGCAAACCTCGTTGATGACATTGGTGCCGCTGTTGTCCACGTTGAAGGTCTTCCAATGAAAGTTTCAGTGGACATGTCAATATCCTTTGTTTCAACTGCTAAAGTCAATGTAAGTAGAGCCCAAACAACAATGATTGTCTGCAAAATAATTTTGGATTTTATGGCTGCTTTTTTGCTTAGAATTGTACAAAACTTTGCCATCAGTAAAACTATATTAAAGATGCCTATAGTAGTTGCCACTTTAAATGAATGTTGCCAACCCCTTTTGGAATCAAAACTTTGTGTTAGTTTACCACATGGACCTGTTATTTAATTTAATGTGAAAGACTTAACAATACTCTCGAAGTTTGCTGTAAGTTTTGTGTCTTTCTAGTGTGAAATACAGAAGTTGGTAAACATCTTGGTGAGAGTAGTGATACTGTCTATCTTTGCTAAATTTTAGTCTTCTCACATTGTATTGTTCAAATCCTGTAAATTTTGGGCTCATTCCCTGTGTATGCACTCAGTAGTTTGATCTTGACTTAGTGTAACGAAAACATATACCTTGTCTGGTATGATTTTGACAAGTTGTTTGCATCTTGCAGGATGAGTTGGAGATTACTTCAAGGGTTTTAGGACAAAAAGGAGGTTATTCTGGAACAATCGTACTTATAAGAAACAAAGCCACTGGTGAGGTAATTGCTGAAGGACGACATTCATTGTTTGGAAAACATGCTAGCAAGATGTGATTTACTTTGACATTGTTATAGGAATGCAAATATATCTCTAGTAGGTATTGGGATAGGGGACTAGTGTCTGTTGTGAATACCAGTACTGATTTGCTTCTTGTGATTATACATATATTGTGGAAGGAATAATTGATTGTGTTATCAGTAAAACCATTTACTAGATTTATATGAATTTTAATTGCATACTATTTGGAACGGGACTCCGACGGTTGAGAGTTCAACTTAAAACAAAACTTGGAAGCTGTTACAGAGAGTGAGCTCAATACACAGTTAGGCGTGCCAAATCATGCACATCGATTTGCTGGTCCAACCCCGATGTAGAATCAACCCAGTAAGATTGATTTGCTGGAGGCAAGCTTGTAATGAGTTTATCTATCAAGGAAGAAGGCCACTGTTTCTTTTTCCCTGGAATGCTGGGAATACGGTAATGGATTTAAAGTTAAGTACCAAATGATTTTGCAAACTGAATGGTTAGTTTTGAACTTATGACTTTGTTTCTTACAAATTAATAAATTTTAATTATAAATCAATATGTGTGTGTGTGTGTGTGTGTGTGTGTGTGTATATATATATATATATATGCGCACACACATAAAGCATGGGCATTGGTTTAACTGCAGCAAGAGGGCCAGTAATTGCATCTGCTTGGCTTACTTTAGCCACTGGACCAAAATCTTCCAGCCTCTCTGGGTTTCTTCTGAATCTTCAGGTTTTGGTCCCAAAACACAAATTAAATTACGAGCTAGAATTACACTTTCACTTTCCCCTATCCTCCCACTCTTTTCTTTCTATTATAGGAGATTGCTCCCCAATGTTCTGGTGTTTTTACATGGTATTTTGACATCTGTTGTTCATTATATATGTCGTATCTCATTTATTCATATTTAAACAGCTTGTCTTAACTTCAATGATTCCATTCAATAGTGAAATTGCCTGTTGAAGTATTTAGCAAGATTTAAGTGTTTTTAACTTTGTTTTTACTCTCTAGATGATGGCTCTTCCTGGCTATGCACAGCACAAGGGATGTGCACTGCTTGGCTGGGATGGCAACAAACTTAAGCTTTGATCTGGTGGGCTGCTATCATCCTTTAAGAAGATGGGCTTCAGCTATTATCTATTTATTTGAGAAATAAATAAAAGAGTAGAAATATTTGCAGATGATGATTTTCTTCACCCTCTCCTGAAATATCAGAAAGTGTTCTGCATCTCTGAACTGATAATAAATCTAGAAATATTTGCAGATGATGATTTTCTTCACCCTCTCCTGAAATATCAGAAAGTGCTCTGCATCTCTGAACTGATAATAAATCTTCTGTTCCTGGTTATAGGATTGCCAAATACTGCTGGAACACATGCTGCCATTTTAGGAACAGTTTGAGTGTTTTTTTTTTTCGGTTTAACTGGTGTGTTCTTTCAAAGGATTTCTGTTGCTTGCATCGCTCTTATATTTCTTCTCCGGCCTTTTCTACATCATCTCTTCTACTGGGGAGAGTGAATTTTGTCATCTTAAACACAATAAAAGAAATGTACAGTGTACGATTTTCACATCCTCATACATTGACGGTTTAAATTTCAGGTGCAGAGTGTACGAAATCTTTAGCATCTTGTGAAAGGTGTAATATTGGTGCATTAAACTGGGCCTTTGTTCTCCTTCATGCTTTTAATTGGCGGGTTTATGCCATCTATTTTCAGAGATGGAATGATGCTTCCCTTGCTCCTTTCTTTGATTGCCTGTTTCAGTTTAGCCATTCACTTGTCATTCCCTGCCAACTTGAAAGACCAAAGACATAATTGCCGAAAGAGATGTTGCGAAAATATTAATTACCTTTCAATTCATCCGACAAATGAACAAAGCTTGCCCGCCAATTAAGATAACGCCAGTTTTATCTGCACAGCGTATTGAGAGCAACTTTGTGGTATGGTCATCAGACGGCGGAAGATTTAATAGCCAACGGAAGATTTTATTAAAGTCATAATAAGACCTACTGCATTTTCCAAGATACATCCAGAAAGAAGATGAGCAATCACTCATAGCATAGATAAGAGAAGAATTGGGCTGCTCACAGTGTGATTGTGCTGCCAGGGTGTTGGGCTGAATCCCATTTTCCCATTCGAGCAGGCAATTCAACTCTCTTGACTGACGATATGTTCTATTAACTCACTGCATTGAGTTGTTTTTAGAATTTAGATGACTATTCTTGCCATATGTCATTTGCTCACATCAAAAGAGTTGACTTACTCTAGCTAGAATTAGTCTCCGAATATAAAATATAATCACATAAAACATGTATGCTCAGCAATCGCCATCGGCTATTTTCCTTGAGACTTGGGCAAGAGATATGAGCAGACCAGTCAGGGTCATAAGCTCTTCAGATGAAGAAAACACAAGTCTCCCAAATGCTCTACTCAAGCCAAACGAAACAGAAATCAGATACCCACCATGGAAAAGTCAGCAAATATCGTAGTAATACTTTCCCTGGCCTGAGTTATATCGTAGTTGCAGCCAAGAAAGTAGGCGGAGTTTTCAGAATCTTTCTCCCTAGACACAGTAAATCTTCTGCGAGAGACGGTGTAACGGATGACAGCAACAGTAATAGTCAAGTCAGCAAACTCTCATGTAAGTATCCATTATTAAAGCTTAGTTTAATGAAACAGAGATTTTTTCACTCATAAATTTCATGAATTAAGCAGTTTCGACAGAAAGTAATATCAAGAGTTCAGGATTCAAGTCCTCAAGTTCCTATGGTTCTTCTGGTTCCAAAAGGGAACAGATCACCGCAATCAATTTCTCCTTCGAAGAGATATACAGGGCAACTGAAAATTTCTCTCCGGCAAATAAAATTGGGGAAGGCAGGTCCGGAACAGTATACAAGGGAAAGCTTAGGGATGGATCTATTGTTGCTGTGAAGCGTGCTAAAAAGGTAAACATATATGCTTATGTCACAATGGAAGTCGACATGTCCACATGTTATTATGTTGCTCATAATTTGCATATGAAATGAATTCTATTACATATCAGATATTGCCTTTATGTAATAACCAGATGTACCATAAGGGTGTGACCATTGAACAAAATTGTTTGAAGGAAGGACAGCCTTCAAAAATGCATAAGAATAGATGCTTATGTTTGTTTATTTGAGATTAATGTGCTTGACAAGTTAAATAACTTTGTAGCGAAACAAGTATGACAAACACTTACAGCTGGAATTCAAGAATGAAATATTGACTTTATCAAAGATTGAGCATCTGAATTTGGTGAAGTTATTTGGGTTTCTCGAGCATGGAGATGAGAGGATCATGGTGGTTGAGTACGTTGGCAATGGAAATCTTCGTGAACATTTAGATGGTAAGTCATAGGGAAAAAACTAAATTACGAAACTGATGAACAGAATCAACTCATCAAGCAGCGAAAAAGTGGGAGATATACACAAAAATATAAGGACGTTGACATATGTATTGTAATTGTATATGGATAATATATGAATCATGGGGAACACTCTTACAAAGAAAAGCTGTCTATTGATGCAGGTAAACTGGGAAATGGACTTGAAATGGCGGAACGTCTAGACATTGCAATTGATGTAGCTCATGCACTTGCATATCTTCATACATATTCAGGTATGTACATCATATCACCAGGACCAGTTCAACACATTAGGCAGGTTCTAGGTCATACTGCAATAGATAAGTGTTTAGAAAAACTCTCCATTTTATAATTAGTGTATGCATTTCGAAGTTGAAATAAGAACTGTAGTCTTTAGACCAAAACGTTATTGGCCCTTGTTGTTGTACTAGTACACCATATTAGAAGTGTAAAAGGTTTCAGAAGCTGAATTTTGATCACTTAACCAACAGATCCTCCAGTAATTCACAGAGATATAAAAGCATCAAACATCCTCATCACAGAGAAACTTCGAGCCAAAGTGTCAGACTTTGGGTTTGCAAGAATGTTTGAGGAAGATCCTGCTGCATCTCACATCTCTACTCAAGTTAAAGGAACAGCCGGCTACTTGGACCCTGATTACATCAAGACATATCAACTTACTGAAAAGAGTGATGTCTACTCCTTTGGTGTGTTGCTTGTAGAAATGGTGACAGGAAGATGCCCTATTGAACTAAAGAAACCGATGAAGGAGAGAGTAACAATAAGATGGGTAAGTATTTCCAAATATCCCTCAATCAGCAAATATATTCTCATTGCCTTCTTCGTGTTGCACAAGAGACCGTTATCATATAAAGCCAGTATAATTTTATGTATGCAGGCAATGCAGAACTTTAAAGCAGGAGATGCAATATTTGTCATGGATCCAAGACTGAGGAGGACTCCAGCTTCAAACATGGCAATGGAGAAGATTCTTAAACTAGCTCATGGATGCCTCGCTGCAACAAGACAATCAAGACCTTCCATGAAGAAATGTGCGGAGGTTTTATGGGGAATTCGAAGAGATTTCAGAGAAAAAGCATTCGCTTCATCTTCCTCTGCTTCTACTTCACGCCATTCTTCACATTATCCCGACAGAGACGCAAAGAAGAGTAGGCACAAATCGTTTGGGATTGAGGATGGTGATAGCTATAAATTTATTTCTGCATGAAACAAGCGATTGTTGATAATTCTTTCCATATTCTTCAGTATTATGCACATATGTTTGCTAAATTCTACTACTTTGTGTTCAATGCTGTGGTATGTTAACTATAAGAAAATTTTTTATATTAATGTTTTAATTATTAAATAAATATATTTTTAACAGTGAGATCAAATTTAATAGGTGTAAGTAATATACAAGAAAAATGTAATTTCAATGATAGTAAAAATTATGTGAATTTTTTATTAAAAAAAATAGCTTAATTTTTAAATTCATTTATATTTATAGATTGAGGCCCAAACTTCTTAAATTTGTAGTTAAAATTTATTTTTTGATCAAAATTATCCTTGACTTTTAAATTGATAAATAATACTTTTTTAACAAATTTTATCATTGGAGATTAGTATAAAATAGTCTTTCTCAATGTATTATTTGTTATTTTTTGATAAATTTTATTAGAGATATACAACAATTTCAAGTAAAACTGGAATCGTCAAAAATTGAATTGAATAAGTAAGTTTTAGAATCGAAATTAATTTGTTTAGGATAGGTTCTGATTTCAAAAATCACAAACTAAAACGAAAAGAAACAATTCAATTTTTAAAAAAATTAAGAATGAAATGCAAATAGTTAATTTATTAAGTTACATATACTTTCACGTTCTCAAAATTAGGATTTATGATTTAGAGTTTAATAAAATAATTTAAACTAAAAAAAACGTAGTTTTGAGTATTTTGACATAATCTTCCTTACAATATGGGCATTAGCAATATAAACCTACAAGTTTTAAAAGTTTTATAATACTTTTAATATTTCTCATAAAATTTCAAATCACTATCACAACCATCACATCAAATTTTTTTTTTTATATTATTATAACTAAATATGTGCAGTCTTTAATTTATTTATAACATTCTAACAATTACAATGTACAACGTAAAATATTACACCAAAATATATCTAACAAAAAGGATAAAATTTTTTTAAATTCATCTATTTTCTACTACTCCAAAAAATTTGAAAAGTAAAAAGTAAACTAAAATTTCATTGATATTCACATATAACTGAAATTTTTTAAATAAATTTAATAATAATTATGTTTTTAATTATTCAAGTAATAACTAAACTAAATAAATATAAATAAGTATAAATAATGATAATACAATAATAATACAATTTAGTTATCATTATATATAATACATAATTTTTGGACACTATTCTCATAGACTGTTGTTCAAAAAATGTGTAATTTATATATTTTAGAAATTTTATACTCAAGGATCATCGTCTATAATTTCAAATTTACAGGCTTTCACTATAATACTGAAATCAAGTCTATAGTCACAATGTTAAATAAAATGTTATATACTATTTTATAATCCAATCACATACTATAATAATAAAATAATTTATTCATATCATTTCACAATATTTTAAACATCAAAAGTATAATTTAATAAGAATAACATTGTTAATTTCTTAAAAAATTTATATAAAATAAGATAGAATACTAATTATGTCATTGAAATATAATTTTTTTATAAGAATTTAATATAAAACTCTATTTTTCAATTTTTAAAATATCAAAATACTCAATTATATGTGAATTATCTATCTAAATAAAAAGATATTTGTACATTTATAACTCCCTCGTTTTTTTTTTCCTAACCTATCACCACCTAATATTATTTTTTAAAATTAATACATAATCATTAAAATAAACTAATAACTTATACTACTTATAATAAAATATAAATAAGTTCCTAATCTAAAATTAAATTAGGGTTTAGTTTAAAATTTTTAAAATTTTGAATTTTTAAAATAAAAATTTTTAATAATGACAAATTATGAAAAAAAATTCTTAAAATATGAACAATTACAAAAATACCTTAAAAATATTTACATTTAAGGCACAAAATTATTAGAATTTATTAATTTACCTTAAAATTATAAGAATTTATATTTTAATTCTAAATTTTTAACTTTTTTTTTTCACATAAATTCACCTATTTTATAAAATAGAGTTAAAATTTCATAATTTTTATATTTTTACCCCCAATCAAAATTTTACAAATTTTCATCTAATTTTTAATTATTTCTAAAAAATCTTCCAATCAAACTATTAAATTTCTCTCAAAATCTATTGATTTAGAGTTCAATAATTTAAAATAATAATAATTTTAACTATTAAACTATTAAAATAAAATCTATCTATTTTTTTAATAATTTATATATTAAATATAAATAATTTTTTTTTAAATATAAAAAAAAATAAAATTGTTACCTTCACTTTCTTATCCTCCTCTTTCTCTTCCTTCTCCTTCTCCTCTTCTCCTTTCTTTCATTTTTTCCTCTTCTTTTCTTCTTCCCTTTCTCTCTTCTCTTCTTTTATGGCTTCCAAAAGCTTCTTCAAAATTCTAGACTAAATATATACTTATCCATATATTTATATACTAAATGATATGGGTCAAAATTTAGGTTTTTGGGGTTAAAGAAATTAAATATTTGGGTCTATATATTTTTTTTTTGTCTCAATGAGCTAGGTATTACATATACAATATTATACAATTTACTTATAATATTTTATTTAATTTAATTTATTTTTTATAATAAAATAAATACAAATTCATTCCATTAAATGTATGAAAAGTTAATTTCATTAATTATAAATAAATATTTTTAGTTAAAAATATACTATTAAAATTTATTACTAAATTTATACAAAAATAACTTTCACGTAAAATATATTTATATATGATTTGATAAATAATTTATTTAAAAAAACACTCTTATTATAAAAAAAATTTAATCTATGTATTTAAATTATTTTATTCTAAAATTATTGAACAAGTTAATATTTATAATAAATAAATATATATACAATATAATATTATTAGATGTATTATTGTACTATTAAAAAAATTAAATTTCTCTTTTTAGTAATATATAATATTAACATGAATAATAATATATTAATTTTTAAATAATTTATTACACATCAATTCCTTGATAACTTATTTCTCTTATCTTTCATTTATTTGAGTTTTCATTTATGTATGTTGCTACTTTTGTAATTTAATACTGTTAATTTTAATTAAATTTTTTTTTTTATAGAATTACAAATTAAAAAAATTAAAATAATTAATAAATAAAATACTTTATTTTTAAACTAGAATCTAATTAGAATAAAATTAAAATAAAAAATAAAATAAATTTTAATTTAAAATTTTAAAAACCGAATTATTTAGGATAAATTTTAATTTGTAGTCAATTTTACTTAATTTTAAATTTTATTAAAAAATATTATTTTTATACTAATATCCGTCAACAAATTTTGTTCAATGACTATTATTCATCAATTCAAAAATTAAGAATAATTTTATATAAATATTAAAATTTTAATTTTAAATATAATAAAATTTTAAATGATATTAAATTTAAAATTGAACTTAAAAATTAAGTCACTAGTGTTGAAAACTCAAAAATTATTTTACTTTACGTGCGCGCGCACGCACACACAAATAGACAAATTAAAAATTGATGACGTGGACGCATTCTAAGCCGTCGAGTACTCCTCGAACACGTGACCGTGAATTTAATATCCTCTCGAGTCTCTCCACTTGTACCGCGCTTTTCATTGAAAGCGTCCACGTGCGCCGTTGAAAAATATCATATTGAATATCCAATCCCCAAAAACGAATCGTGTCAACTCTTCACTCGTTTCACTCACTCTCATGCGTTTGAATTTCTCGTTCCCATTCGCGTTCAAACTCTGATATTTTTTCTCATTCTCTCTGTGTAATTACTGTAACAATCACATCAAGACTATTGTTCGTTTCCTCTTTAAAGCATATTCAATCACTCCGATACTTTCTCCATGTATTAAATATCTCCTCTCACGAGGTATTTCCACGCCAGATTCATCGAGCGCTTCTTGTGTTATCTTCGCTTTTGAATTTTCTGCTGCTTTTGATTTGTGAGTGAGTAATCCTCTTATTGGCATTTCGTTAGTATTGATTATTTGTTTATGTAAAATGTTTTAATAGTGTATCTGTTTTTGTTTTCTGGAAGCAATTTGTGGAAATGGCGACTGCGAAAGCCAAAGGTAGCACTGCATCGAACAAATCGGCGAAAGTTCCGGCCTCTGCGCATCCGTTGGCTGATTCACCCACGGAAATTGCATCCAACATATATTACCACGCGCAGTACAGTCCTCATTTCTCGCCGTGCAAGTTTGAGCCGGAGCAAGCTTTCTATGCCACTGCGGAGAGTGTCCGCGATCGTCTTATTCAAGTATAATATCTCAGTTGTTTTTTTTTTTTTTTAATTTCTTTTAAGTCTTGTTCGTGTAAAATTTCTAAACTATCACGTTTTTGGATTTTTTTTTTTAATATGTTGATAATGATTTGAAGTTCGAATTTGCTTCATTTTGCGTATATAGGAAGCTTACTTATCAACATGTGTTTTGGAATCAAAAGAGTTAACTATTAAATTTGTATGTGCAACTTTCTTTCATTTGGTGTTGTTTGGTTTTTCGGTTATAATATGATTGTATTACCACGTTATTCTTGTATGATCTTAGTAACACTACCGGGTTAGAGTTTGGAAGTTTGCATTACAGTTGACATAATAAATCATGAAAAATACAGAGGGCTATGCTATTGTGTTTGTTATATGGACCGTAAAACTATGATACATAAATCATTACATGGTTAACTGTAATACATTCATGCATGCATGCTACAAAACTTTGCAATGTAAGATAATGGAATGGGAATTGCTTCACCATATGGTTAGTGTGATGGTATTTTCTAAATTAATTTAATCATGATTGGGTTAAACAGTATTTTGTTTATCTTTTTATCTTTTTGACAGCAATGGAATGAGACATGCCTTCATTTTGATAAAGTTGATCCAAAGCAAACATACTATCTCTCAATGGAATATCTGCAAGGACGGGCTTTGACTAATGCAATTGGCAACCTAAACATTCAGAATGCCTATGCTGATGCTTTAAATAAGTTGGGGCATGACCTTGAGGAAATAGTTGAGCAGGTAACTGGAGTTCATGTATGTTGTTCATAAGGCATGATTTTGAGGGTGTTGATTAAACCAATTCCTGCAAGGTGGTTTCTTTGCTTTCTCCATGGTATCCTCAAATCAGACTTTTTCTGAAAGCTTTCTTTTCTATTGAGGCAGTAGATCCTATTATCTTCTGGTTGGGTAGCCATCAATTGGCCTATCAACAGGGTCCCAAAACAGTATAATTTCTAAGGGCTCACCAACATAATTCCAGCTGTGCCATCTTGAAATAACTTAATAAATCATTGTTGATTTACGTGACAGGCCATGACGTGGACTGACTTCAGACATAACTTTCAGAATATTGACAATTATTTTAATTGGAAATTTTCAGGAGAAAGATGCTGCGCTAGGAAATGGGGGGCTGGGAAGGCTAGCTTCATGCTTTCTGGACTCCATGGCCACTTTGAATTTGCCTGCATGGGGTTATGGTTTGAGGTATAAGTATGGGCTGTTCAAGCAGAAAATCACCAAGCAGGGTCAAGAAGAAGTTGCTGAGGATTGGCTTGAGGTTTAACTCTACCTGGAAGTTCTATCATGTATTGCTTATTCCTTGGAAAATTACTGATGGATTGCTTTTCTGGGAATGATGTAGAAGTTTAGTCCTTGGGAAGTTGTCAGGCATGATGTGGTATTCCCAGTCAGATTCTTTGGGCATGTTGAGGTTAATCCAAATGGATCGTAAGTGTTAATTTAAGAATCGATATATTTATTAAGTAGAGTCCAGCACTAGATGCATTTTTATTGCTATAAATTCATCTTTGAAGAAGGATACTCAATGTATTTCCAATTCTATTCTCAACTATACAGCAGTTTGGTTTCTCTAGAAGATATAATTCATCAAGTGATGCCTACTTTTGAATGTATTACAGGCGAAAATGGGTTGGGGGTGAAGTTGTCCAAGCTCTTGCTTATGATGTACCAATTCCAGGCTACAAAACCAAGAACACTATCAGTCTTCGTCTCTGGGAGGCAAAAGCTAGTGCTGAGGATTTCAATCTATTTCAGTTCAATGACGGACAATATGAATCTGCTGCACAGCTTCATTCTCGAGCTCAACAGGTTAGCTGTCAAGAAACCTTATATAGAGGGTAGTCTAGTGATAATATGCTCATATGTCAAAGAACTTCTGCCACTCAATTTATAAAAATTGAGAGTATTATAGGAGGCAGTCACCTTCCCAGTTTTGCTTAAAAGTTGGTGTTTCAGTGAATCTACTTACTACAAAGCTTCTCTCTATTCTTTTTTGGTTTAAGCCATGTAGCAAGAGACTTTTATAAATGACTATATTGTGCTGCCTAGCTTTTAAAGGAAAAAGAATGGAAATGGTTGTTTGTCCTGTCGAGCTTCTTTTTTATCATTTCATGTTGCAAGTCAAAGTTTGCACTTTTGCATGTTTGTCCAATGCTTACCTTCACTAAATGGTTAATTTGCAGATTTGTGCTGTACTATACCCTGGGGATGCCACTGAAACTGGGAAGCTTTTAAGGCTGAAACAACAATTCTTTCTCTGCAGCGCATCACTTCAGGTTGGTTAATTTAGCTTTATTTTCATTCCTTCTCTATGTCTTTGTCTTGTCAGCTGCAGCCTTAATTTGTAGCTATGCTGTTTCAACATGCTAAGCTGGCAAACGGTAACAGGACAGAGGATAGATGACAACGAACTTCTACAGGAACTAACAGCCTTTATGAGAATTGAGTCTGAATATTTTACACAATAGTATGTTTAACCATCTGCAAGCAGTTAAATCAACAATGAAGTAATAAAGGTGAAAGCAGAAATCATTGTTCCACATATTTGTCCTGCATTTTTCCTTGTGTATTTCAAAGATGGAGATTATTTAAGGATTATACAGGTCAGCTATTCAAAGTGGCATAAAGATCCTTGGCTATTAGTTAATTTTGTCCTGTATCTAGCGCCCCACACCCCAAAAAAAAAGAGAAAAAAGGTGGATGACAAACCATTTAAGCAAAGAGGTTCGCACCTGTCCTATGGAATAATTTCGCCCATGATGTATGGTAATTAACTTGAAGTTGTTGGTTGTTAAGAGGGAAAAGCCTTTTTTAGGATTCAATTTCAAAGAAAATATTTAAACTCAGATTCTGCTGTGTCTTATTCTGCTTGAATGATGTAGTAGTTTAAGGACGGTTTTGATGCCCTAGATTCATTATATCACATTTTATGTGCTGCCATGAAGGATTATGTCATCCTACTTTCGATTGTACTGCTGGTTTTAGACTCAAAAGTTTTCATTATGCTATCATTTCTTTTTGGCTCTAATTTTGAACTTGATACAGGACATTATTCTTAGATTCAAGGACAGGAAAAATGGAAAGGGATCATGGCTGTGGTCTGAATTTCCCAACAGGGTTGCTGTACAACTGAATGATACTCATCCTACACTTGCAATTCCAGAGTTGATGCGATTGCTAATGGATGAGGAAGGAGTTGGATGGGATGAAGCATGGGATGTGACAAGAAGGTGCCTTATTCTGATTTCTGAAAAATTTTCAATTCACAGCTTCTGCTTCTCAAGTTGCTTTTGCTTTGTTTGTAATGCCTAATTGCTTTGTGACCTAATCATTAAAATATTTTAATGGAACCAGGACTGTTGCTTATACCAATCACACGGTACTTCCTGAAGCACTCGAGAGGTGGTCACAAGTGGTAATGCGGAAGCTTCTTCCTCGCCATATGGAAATTATTGAAGAGATTGACAAGAGGGTATCCCCTGCATCCTTTATCTATTCTCTCCTTTCTTGCAAGTGTGTATTGCATTCTAATCTTAAGATTCGTGTATTTTGCAGTTCATTGCAATGATACGTTCTACACGGAATGACCTTGAGAGTAAGCTTTCTAGCATGTGCATCTTGGATAACAATCCTGAAAAGCCAGTTGTGAGGATGGCAAACTTATGTGTGGTAGCTGCACATACGGTAAAGGCCCATTCCATAAAACTTTAAAGTTGAAGTGCATTAAATAGCTCGTTTTACTGTCTTCAGTTCTCCCAAAAATCATCAAGTAGTCCCGATAATATTTTCATGTATAGATAGCTGTTCTACAATAAATGTAAACCATCTTATTGAAGGTTATTGATTTTAGGGATTCTCTCCCTTTGAATACAATCCCTTTTGATTTTTAGAATATGAGCTTATTCTGGTTGAAACAGTGAATTTATTTCATTTAATGGTGACGTATTGCAAAATCATGCAGTCTTGTAGGTCAAAGTTTTCTGTGTTCATCTTATTATTGTTTGGTTTGGAGGAATGAGCCACTATTTTTTGGGATACATACATTTTCTTTCCTTCCTGTTCCCTCATTACATATTCCTTAACTATTTTCACTCTTCAGTTTTTCTTGTTTGTTTTTCATTTTTCTAGGGAGCCTTGATGTTTCCTTTTTTCAGCTATTGATTGGCTTCCGACAAATTTCATTCTAGGTGAATGGTGTGGCCCAATTACACAGTGACATTTTAAAGGTTGAGTTGTTTGCTGACTATGTCTCTATATGGCCCAACAAGCTCCAAAATAAAACTAATGGCATTACTCCTCGTCGATGGCTCCGGTTTTGCAATCCTGAGCTCAGTAACATAATCACAAAATGGTTAAAAACCGAGCAGTGGGTTACCAACCTTGACCTACTTGTAGGTCTTCGACAGGTATGTATGAAATAAAAATTTCTAGAAGGAAATGATTCCTGTATTCTGAAATAATGTAGTTTTCTCAACTGATACTTTCTTCCATAGTTTGCTGACAATGCAGACTTGCAAGCTGAATGGGCAGCTGCTAAGATGGCCAGTAAGAAACGTTTGGCACAGTACATACAGCAAGTAACTGGTGTGAGCATTGATCCAAATAGCTTATTTGACATACAAGTGAAGCGTATCCATGAATACAAGAGACAGCTGTTGAATATTTTGGGTGCAATCTATAGGTACAAGAAATTGAAGGTATTAGAAGCCTATGATACTTGCTACTTTTGTCTGTTGTTGATTCTTGTTGACAATTCTCATTCAAATGTAGTCACATAGACTGATTATTTTAGCTCAATTTGCTGGTACCGGGATCTTTATAATTAAACTGTCTGCATAACAATTCCATCTGGTTCGTCTAATATTCTGCCTTATACTTACAATCAAACTAGTGATTTTGCACCAGAAATGCTACATCCATCTTTATGTTTTGTTTACATTTTCACTACCGTATCTCAAATTAGAAATGTCTTGTTAATTCTACCGCTAAGTTTTAATTCCATGTCTTGATCTGTGATGTATAAAATGGCTTTCTTTCATAGTATATATTAACATATGTATACTTGTTCGCACGCATTCATATAACATTACTTTATTCTGTCATAAGCATATATCTGAGTGCAGTTTCACTCTAAACTTAAGAGTGTATCATTGATGTAGCATAACTTACGTACTATTTTGAGTATCTTGCCTTGTTGATGAATAACTATTACAGGAGATGAGCCCTGAGGAGCGGAAGAAAACTACTCCACATACCGTTATGATTGGAGGGAAAGCATTTGCAACATATACTAATGCTAAAAGAATAGTTAAGTTGGTGAATGATGTTGGTGAAGTTGTGAACACTGATCCTGAGGTCAATAGTTATTTGAAGGTAGTATTTGTTCCAAATTACAATGTATCTGTTGCCGAGTTGCTTATTCCAGGAAGTGAGCTATCTCAGCATATCAGCACAGCAGGCATGGAGGCAAGTGGCACAAGCAACATGAAATTTGCTCTCAATGGTTGCCTGATAATAGGAACAATGGATGGAGCTAATGTGGAAATCAGGCAGGAAATAGGAGAGGAGAATTTCTTTCTCTTTGGTGCAAGAGCAGAACAAGTCCCTGGGTTGCGGAAGGAAAGAGAAGATGGATTGGTATGAAATTGTTTTCCTTTTCTTAGTTCAGTGGACAAATAAAAGTTTATAGTATTTTGACTGATTCTCTTTAAAAAAAAAAAAAAACATAGCTCTTTTATGATGGAAAGGTGACATGTTACTTCCATTTGGGTGATGGTGATGTAATTGCATTTACCTGATGCTTGTATAAATTATTCTTTGCTTAAAGCAATCTTGCTGCTCTTCCCGACCATTTACCCTCTCTTAGATTGACCATGCAACTGAGATTTCCTTGTCTAACACTAGTCCTTGTCAATCACACAGTTCAAACCAGATCCTCGTTTTGAAGAGGCCAAGAATTTTATAAGAAGTGGAGCGTTTGGAAGCTATGACTACAACCCACTCCTTGACTCCCTGGAAGGAAACTCAGGTTATGGTCGTGGTGATTATTTCCTGGTTGGTTACGACTTCCCAAGCTACATAGATGCTCAGGAAAAAGTTGATGAAGCTTACAAGTAAGATATTCACAATCCTTATGTCAAGTTCAAAAGTATTATATATCCATCTAGATGTATAATACATTATCTTTTCTGCTCATCAAACAAGATATATAAAACCTCAACTTACTGTGATGATAATTAGACATAATTGTCTCTCTTTCCTTGAGCACAAATGGGTTTTTCCCATCCAGAACAAGATGTACCTTTCCATAAATCCAAAATATCAGACTTGTTCCATGTTTGCTAGAAAACCAAACACTCCGAAGTTGTTGCTCAACCTCTGTTTGGTCTGGCTAAGACAATCTTGTCCTCGGATCAAATATGGGGATTGCACAGACAAGCTGTCAGTAAAGGAAATTAGCTCTCCTGTCAGCACCAGCTAACCTAGTCTCATGCTCAAACCGAACTGACATCAGTAGGTCAATGCTTGATCCCCCCATTGTGGTGACTTCAAGTCCTGCTGTTCTGTACTTGAATCCTGGTATATCATATGAACCAAAAGACCCATGGCTATGCCTTTATATGGAGTTTCCAGTTTTTCTATAATTTTAAATTTATGATATCTAGTGACTTGTAACCTCTATTATGTATCTTACACTATTCCAATGTATGTAACCTGTCAGGGACCAGAAGAAGTGGCTAAAGATGTCTATATTAAGTACTGCTGGCAGTGGCAAATTCAGCAGTGACCGCACAATAGCTCAATATGCCAAGGAAATCTGGAACATTGAGGAATGTCGTGCAACCTAATTACTACTATGATGCCACTGCTGAAATTGTTCATATTGTACTGTTTATATAATTACTGTTGAGAAACTACAAAGATGGGAAGAAAAAGTCTGGGAATCCACAATCTGTGGGCATCAATAAGCCGGATACTCTGCTTCTCCATCTTAACTTACTGTTGTTTATTTGAAAATTCGTTGTCAGATACCATGAGATGTCGCCGAAGAATCCTATTTATATATGCTTCTCCTGTTTTTCAGTTTTAAAACACTCTTACATGTATTGCATATTTTCCAGTTTTAGAATCATATTTATTATCTGCAAGCGCATAGTTTTAGTGCAATGTTACAATGAACAGGGTTGAAAAAACATTACAAATATAGACGAAAATGGTAAAGCGTTGCCCTACCATTGCCCATAGGCTGAGCAGTTTCCTTCAGCATGATAAGAGTTGTCTGGTAAGAGGAAAAATTGTGTAAACGCAAGCCAATTGCTTTCACAATGACTCACCTCACGAATTGAATTGAACAGTACTTTGGTTTAAACCAATTCTTCCGGCCCAATTGTGATTGCTCCATGCACAACGAGTCAAGGCACCATTACAAATCTCACTTCGCAATCATCTGCTTGTTGAGTAGGATGACAGGACACAGCCTCAATCAACAGAAATAAGAGCAGCAACTCAGTTATAATAGGCTAAACTGTTAAACATCTATAAACATCTGCATATTCATAGAAAGTTTAGTTTAACATGCCTTAATAGCGAATCACGGTGAATAACAAAACCAAACTGCAACAAACATCAAATCCTATTAAACCATTCCGAAGAAACCAATATAACAAAGCTATGGGCTAAAAGCAAAATTATAATAAGAGTCACAAAGGAGATGAATAAAACGCCCAAGACTAAACTCCAGATAAACATTATAATGTCTGTGACAAACGATCTCTAGAACACAGCCCCTTGATGACAACAGCACAACTTTGAAGTTGATTTTATGACGATGGTGATGCAAACCTTGGGCTAACAGATCCCGAGACAGATCTGGAACACGTACTATCGCTCCTAGAAGAGCTCCTTGAGTACCTCTCGCACGAGTGTCCCTGCTTGGACGACCTTCCACGGGAGACACTCTTCCTAGGTCCTGGAGATACACTCCGAGAGTAGCTCCTCCTTGAGCTCTTTGGTCTTGGAGAAATGCTGCGTGAATAACTTCGCCTACAGCTTCTTCTTTGTTTGGGGGTTACACTGCGTGAATAGCTCCTCCCAGTGCTCCTCCTCCGTGCTGGAGTAGGACTTTGGGAAACTGATTGATACCAATGCCTTCTATAACGGCCATCCAGCGAGTCACACCTTGAGTCATCTGGAGAGTAGGATCTATCACGTCTTCGATAGTAGTGGTCATCATACCTTGAGTCATAAGGAGAGTATGAACGGTCACGCCTTCTATAGTAGCGGTCATCCGGAGACCTACTATAAGGGGAACGGGATCGTGAGTGGGTATGGCAACGGCGGTAGTAAGGCGAGTAGGATCTCTGTCGACTATAATAAGAAGAGTATGACCTCCTTCCATAGCAAGGAGAGTAAGATCTGCTCCTGCTCCGTTCAGATGAATAACGCAAAGAATGACTTCTGCTCCTGCAGTATGGAGAGTAACTGGGGGACCGTCGAGAGGGAGAATAGCTAGGTGACTGACGACGGGCTGCATTTCAATAGTGTCAAAAATCATTAGAATACAAAAATCTACAACCCATTATTAACACCTTACAAGGTTCAATAGCATAGAAGTCATCATACCACGAATGGTTCTCAGCCCCAAATACCTTCCTGGAGTAGGAGTTCGTCCTTTCCGCCTCCTAGCCTGCAAGATATCATGAGATAGACAAATTAGAAAACTACACCAAAAAAGGACATGGAGGAAGGAAAATTAATTTCCTTGCTTGTTTCCTTATTTCTTAGTAGTTAGAATAGATCAAACAAATAATTCAAGTTTCGTAACATTGATGATTGAATCGACATCATAATAAACTGAACAGGACAAGATTTAATTGCTAAAATAAGAGAGAAATGCAGGGCATACAACCCTAACAGTCTGATTCTTGTTGATGTATTTGTTAAGTTGTATGACTTTTGGAGTTTGGTGAAGGGCTGCTACACCCAGCTAACCTGCTGCCACAAAAACTTCAAGTGGAAAGAAGGAAACAACTTTCAAACTCCAAGAATCAATAATACACCATCCATAAACCGAATACAATGAAAAGAAAGTAGAAATTGAAATTTTAATGAATCATTAAATAACATGAACATGCCTTAAATTTGAAAATTTATACCTTCTCTACAGTAATGACACGACCCTCAAGAACAGTACGATCCAAATGCTTGATGCAATGCTCAGCCTCCTTAATCGTGGCCATTGTAACAAACCCAAATCCTCGTGACTCTCTTGTCCGAGGATCAACAACAAGGTGGACATCAATCACCTGAAAACAGAAAAAGCACAAAAACACACCCATAAAATCATAGAACAATGATGTACACTTTGTTCATACTGTTCCACAAAAGTGTTCCTTATGGACAATGCAGAAGCAAAAGATGCATGAAATCCAGACCTTTCCCTCGGTTGCAAAATGTTTCTCAAGTTCTCTCTTGGTGATACGAGGTGACAATCCTGTCACATACAAATTGTTACCAGGATTTTCCACACCGGGTGATAGGCTCCTGCCAAGTAAATAGAAACACAAAATTAGAGGCACAAAACACAATAATAAACAAACAGAAAAACCAGCTAAGCAAAAGCATCTTCAACTACAATACCTTGATCGACTGAGAGACCTTGACCTAGACATCGACCTGCTGAATCTCTTGTATAGCAAAGGAGAGCGTGAATACCTTGACCTCCGAGAGTTCGACATCTACAACAAATCAAAAGAAAACAATTTATTCTCAACGAACCGCTAAAAAAGGTACCAAATTCACTTGCGTGCTTATCCTTTAGAAACAAAGGAATAACAAAACAAAATCAGATACAATCTTAGAAACTAATTGGCATCTAAATTAGCAATTTTAAAATACAATTTAAAGACAACCTCGCAAAAAAAAAAAAAATTGACAACAAACAGCCCTTTATTATCTTCAAATATAAAATTAAATTCTATTACTCGTCCAAATGCTATTTTTAAAAAACTTACCATAAACTATTAAATTTTCTGTATCCCTAGTTTACAGAAAGAGAGAATTATAGACAAGATGCCAAAATTGCAAACATTCTATTCAAATTACAGCATAAGAATTGTATTCTACTCCCGTTGCACTCAAAATTATATCGGAAATCAAAATTAGAACAAAATTTTGACGATGACAAAAGCGCGAACTTACCAAATCAAGTGACGAAAGCGATGAACTCTCTGTGTGTTTCACGATGTTTCGTCAGGTTAGTCCTCGCTCTCGCTCGACCTGGCAAAACCATGCACCGCATGACAACGAGACGGAAGAATTAGCGCCTTATATTGTAAACAGTCCAAAGAGATGTTTCCAGAGAACCGGACGTCAAGCCGAATTTAATTTCGCTTGGATTCTTCTTTGGCGTCCGCAAAAGCGAGTGGGCCGACCACAGTGGACCACGTAATGGTGGGTTTTTTTTTTTAGTAAAAAATAGGGTAATACAAAATGACGGACATGACCTCATTAGTTGCCGTGTTTCGCTGTTAATGGTTGTGTGAAGGCTAAAGGGGATCCAACGGTGAGAGATTAAGTTATAACTCCAGAAAATGACTGCCATCAGGCATGCCAACTGGCTCAGACTAACAATGTAACGTGTCCCTCTGAGGCAGCCAACAATGTAATGTGTTTGTCTCCTTCTCGTTTTAGGATTCAATTCGAAAAATTATTAAAAATTAAAAATTTAATATTTTTTAATTAAATAAAATTTATAATAATTTTAAAAATATTTAATTTATTCACTTAAATTAATTTTAATAATTTTTTAATATATTATTTAATAAAATTTACGAATTAATTTATTATCTTATATCATATTTATAAAAATTTTATTTTTTTCTTTATTACTTCACAAATAATAATTTTTAATTATCAATTATAAAAAATTATAAATCTTAATTATTATATTTTATAAAATC